>OU015492.1:119166319-119372816 GCA_907164885.2 Dolomedes plantarius
ATGATCTCCTCAAAATGATTTAAAAAGAATTTATAGTTCTCCTCTGAAGAACCACCAAAAGAGGGTAGAGAAATCATAATACTTGCTGGCTCCATTAGATTTATAGTATTTGAATCAGACGTTGAAGGTGATGGGGAAGGACTCACCTTCCTATTCTTAGTTCTACAACCTTTCGACATGTTACTTATTTCAAATTTTAGGAAATGGAATTTATAAATTTATCTTATCAAATGAACAATATAAAAATGCCTAACTCAATTTCATAATGCAATACATACAATTCAACAATTAAAATACATTATAAACATTTTACATACATTTTAAGTATTTACTCAGACAATGTGCAGTGATTTATAAATTACTTTCATTCTTAAAATCCCAGAGCTCGAAGAGCCTATTGACGGTACCATATATTATGTGGAATTAAACAGGTAATGAAATAAATGATCGTATAGTTGCACTTTTTAAATTGTTAATTGGAGAAAACACATTCTGACACTTGTCTGAGATAAAAAACTCAATTTAAATAAATGATATTAGCATTTAATTTCTCTTCTTATTATTTAAAATTAATTTTATCGTTAGTTACAATTTGCACAGAAGCAACATAAAAATTATCTTCATGCATTAAGAAAGTATTTGAACACATAATAAAACCTAGCTACATATAATAATTATTCTGTGCTCTCGCCTTATAAAATATATTACAAATTATTACTTACCACCACCCTCATTGGATACTGATGATTATATCTCATTGTATTACTAAACTCGGTCCAAAAGCGACCAGAAATTCCAGCATACAAAGAGGACAACTGGGACTGAAGAGCGGACAACCTCGATATGTGTCACAGTCGCGGCTTTTTCTTCAACTGCTGAAAAACCCGTTAAAAATTTCCAGCACCGAAACGCAGATGTCAGAAAATGTACTCGAACAATTAACACCTTTCATCTATATGATTTGTTAAAAGATGTTTGCTGGGACGTTGTTATGGAGGAACTATGTCCCCTTAATGACCGAGAGGGTGGCAAGTAACTCTCCCTTCTTGTGCAAATGACCTGATGTGCTATCCGTACTGTTACAAGTCACACATAATTGCCTACGGGAGGCACATTCCCTTCTTCCAGGAAAACCGGTACGAAAAACCACAGGAATGATTTAAGCACATAGACAATTTAAGATTTACAAAATAAAATAAATACACTTATAAATGTGCATGGAACCGAATTAATGTTGTTTCAAAATTATGAAATCAGAAAATATTTTTTTAGAGTTAAAATAGTATAATAATCAAAATAATTACAAAAGTTGAGTTCCATGTCACATTACTTTATAAAAAAATTCTTGAAATTAATTGTTTCCATGACATTTTCCAGAAAAATGAAAACCCACGAAGATAAATAGATACAGCAATATATTAATATTAAGCACTGATTTAGCCTGAAGGAAGGTGATATGATTAAACATACTCATTCTGCATTTCTCCGAAGTAGGACCACACATAAAACTGTTTAACGTTTTTGAAGAGTAAAAGTACAGAAAATTAATAGTTATTTTCTCTTTAGATAGTTTAATATTTGAAAAAGTAATTTTTTATTTAACTATTTATTTCGTATGAATTCGAAAAACATCAACAAAACAAAAAATCATATGTATATTAAATGGGTTGTTATTCTTTAAAACTTTCTAAACTCGTTGCTATACAATTTATTCTTGAAATTAATTGATTTCTCTAAGGATATTTCCTAGAAAATTTGGAACCCAGACACTTTTGAGTCGACACAGCTGTATATTGATATTAAGAACAGCTTTAGACAGAAGAAATTTATAATGATTATACATACTCATCTTGCATTTCTCTGAAATATGACCATATTTTAAGCTGCTTAACACATGATAAAGGTGGAAGATTTCGGAAGTAAATGCTAAAGAAAATATTTCATGCATACATTTGATAAATGACTCTTCTCAGCACAACCTGTTTAAATTGTTTTGGCACGCTTCTTAAACGGGGTTATACTTGTTCTTTCGTCGTCTATTCGACAGTGAAAAGGAAATGTCACTTAAAAAGTAAATTTCAGACTGATAGTTTTCGATCGTTCGGACAGCTGTCACTGAATGATATATATATATTGATATTCCTATTTCGTTCCTTTCATGGAAACCTGGAGAACAGAATTGGACATTTTTAAGAAAGTAAATATCATTTCACATGTCTTAGGCATTATTCATATTTCACAGAAAAGTAAAAGCGAGCTTGGTCAGAAATTTTAGTTTCTTGTGGTTAAGTTACTAATGTTCAAATAACGAAGTGAAACAAAATTGTATTTCAGCAGAAGATTTATAAATGGAAAGAGGATCATAAAATATAAAAAAAAATATTTTTTTTGGTTATCTTAGTGGTATGAAAAACAACATTGAAATTGTTTCAATAAAAAAATGAAATAGTAAATGAAGGCAAAGAGACTAATGATAAAATAGATCCCTTTGTCGCGTCGTGGCCGACAGCAAAACAATTTTTCGGACGAGGTATTCATTTCGTAAAATGAAGACTGATTTAAAATATATTTACAAGCATTTATTAAGACCTCCTATTTTTCACTGCTGGCCACCCAAATTGTAACACCAAGAAAGATAAGAGATATCACAACAAATTTATTTTGTAGATAAATGTTGACCAAATCAAATGGTAAAATTTATAGACTTCTGTGAGTGTGGTTCCTGCCAAAAACAGTAGCTAGAGTAGCCGCCATTGTTGGAGATCACCGCTGCCACACGCCTCGGCATTGATTCAAAGAGACTTTGGAAGAGTTCTTGGGGTACAGCAGACCAAGCAGCTTCCACACGTTGCCAAAGTTGATCTGCTGTGGCAGCTGGGGATGGAATCTGGGTCAATCGTAGATCAACCATGGACCACATGTTTTCTATCGGTGAAAGATCCGGAGAGCGAGGCGGCCAGGGAAGCAATTCAATCTGGCGATTGACGAAAACCGTTGGACAATGCGTGCCACGTGTGGTCGCGCATTATCCTGTTGAAATATGGCTGTGGGCAAGCCTTAAAGGTAAGGAAGGACAACTGGCTCCAACACCTCGGATATTTAGTGCTGGCTGTTTAAAGTACCGGCAATGCGTACTAGAGGTGTGCGAGAGTGATATCCAATACCGCCCCATACCATAATACCCATTGCAGAACCAGTGTGGCGGTGCATAACGTAGCTGTTCAGCATCCTCTCTTCACGGTGTCTCCAGACTCGAATGCGACCATCGTGGTGTTGCAGACAGAAGCGTGATTCGTCATTAAAGACAATTTCATTCCATTCTGACGTCCACATCCTTCTGTCTTCGCACCATTGGCGGGAGACGTCTGTGGTTCTGCGTCAAGGGTAGACAAAACAATGGACGTCTTGCGGACAGACCACTCTGCTGTAAACGGCGTCGAATGGTACGCGCAGACACTGGATGATGCGTTACAGACTGCATGTGTTGTGCTATGTTTTGTAATGTGACTGAGCGATCCGTCACTTCCATGCCTGTCATCACAATTTGCCTGTCATCACGTGAAGTGGTGCGCTGAGGTGGATGCGATCGAACACGCCGGTCCGTCGTATTCTCCTGCATCCAACGATCACATATCCGCATTACAGTTGTTTGGTATCGTCCAACACGACTACCGATTTCCCTGAAAGATAATCCACAATCTCGGTTGGCCACAATCCTTTCTCTGTCGAACTCGGATACTTGATCAAAAGATTATCGCTGTTTTCGACGAGGCATAATTGATCGTTTTTTTTGAAAAAACCACAAGAAAAACACAATTGTCGAACTTGAAATCGTCGAAATCTCCAAGCCTTAACCCGCGAGAACTCGCACCGGGAATGACATACCCAAACCATTTTCATTCAATGTTTTTGTTATCTTCTTCTTATCAGATTAGGCCGAAATTTCGTGTAGCTGTATTTAAGGTCACATTCTTCAGCGGGGTAAAAACTAGTTCTGCTCTAAAAATAGATTTTGAGAAAAATATTTGGGGAGGGGGGTATGTCATACCCGTGCGAATCCTCACGTCAGTCAGATCTTTCCCTTTTTTCTGTCAGTTTAGTGTATCATGGCGCACTTTTTGAATTACGATGAGGAAATGAAACAATTGCGACACCTTTAGAGACTTTTTTCTAGTGCTGATGAACCTTTATCCGAAGATAATGATGCCTCTGAGGATTGAGACTACTGTAGCAATCAGGATTCTTCTACTGAAATGGAGACAGAAACCGAAGATAAATTTCACGGTCAACAGCCGAATTTTATATTGGTAAAGATAAAATTACAAAATGGCTGAAGAAGAAATGACAGCAAAATGTAAGGAAGCCTTCAAGGAACGCAATTTGAAAGCTTCCAGGTAATACACATTATTCAAGAGATGTCGCTCCTCTCGTAGATACATGGAATGTTCTCATCGATAGCAACATGCTAAATATGATGGTGCCTCAAACAAAAACAACTTATTCAAGCACTTCAATGGAACTGGAAATCACTAATAGTATAATAGTACACCACCTGCAAAAAACTCAAGACAAAATAAACGATGTTAAATTTGCCCAAGTAATAAGGACAAAAAACAAAGTTTATGTGCTAAAAATGGGAAAAATGTCTCTGTGTTGAACATCAGTATGTAGTTTGTAAAAATTATCTATAAAAAATGTAAGTATTATAAAATTCACTAAAAATCTTTAATTTATTATTTTATGTTCTTTAGTTACGTAAGGTTTGCATATAAACAATATTAATTGATATTTAAATAGCAGAAATGAACTAGGGTATGAGATACCTGGTGAGAGTTCTCGTGTTCGAAATTGGGTGTGAGTGCTCCCGGATTAAATAGCGCTTTGGAGTGGCGCCACAGACGCGCGTGATGTGCGTCTGCGCTGAAATTCGAATCATTTGCATATCTCACCTCCGCTAATGCATGTTGTAAATTTCATGTTATTTGCATGTTTCCTTCAAGGTGTTGCATTTACAGTGGCCAGCAGTGTATAATACAAATGACAAATCATCTAGTTGCAACTCATCATTATGTAGTGGCTGGCAAAAGCCAAAATAAGTAGACATCACAGGTCTCTGCCTCAAAAGTAGTGTCACGTTCGGCAGTCGGCTGAGGTTTCTCTGTCTCTCCGAGAAAGCGCCCTTTTTAATACTTTTCGTCTTTTCCAGAAAGACTTAGGACATTATCGATGGTTCTTTTAAAACTCAACTTTCGCATCCACTGTTCCCACGCCGGTGCTGTAGGTGCACCCCTCTAGATAGCCGGAGGGGAGCCGCTTCCATTCTCCCAACTGGACAGTCTGTTCGGAACAATCGAAGGGGTCATCAACAATACTTCCCTAATTGGAACCTGAAAACTTAACGATGCGCCGCTGCCCGCTTGCCATGGGGGTCTCGATCAGAGTAAAGTAAAATTTCCGGTCCTTGCCGAAAGCTCTCCTGGAAAAGATCACACCAATACCACACACGTACATTCATAAAAAAGTATACATTGCTTCACGACACCATACGTTCCTTCTCGCTCCCGTCAAAATCACGGGTTGGGGTTTCACCTTCTATTTGACGTGCCCGTGATATTTCCGGGATGAAGTGTTCAAAAGTAACGCACCAAAAAGATTAAAACAATCCATTTCATTTTTCCTGATTTTTTTTTATTTCCTATTTTACATACCAGATGGCAGAACCAGACTATTTATAATGTAATTGGGGATGGGTTTTTTTATTTTTAAAGCAGACGTGGCATATAAAGAAATAAAAGGAATCCTCCAGAAAAAATAGGCCCTTTAATTACCGTTTTCTTGAAAATTATACGATCGTTGCGAGGCTAAGTAACGAAGTTTTAAAAACAAAATTTCTTAATTTAATGTGCAAAAAACGGCGGTTTCGTCAAAATTATTGTTCAACATCATCTTTTTTTAAAATAAAATACGTCAGTTAGATATAACTGTGGCTATAGGTCAGAAAATTTACATATTTAGTATTTTCGTGATTATTTTGAAAGCAATCGCAGATTCATCTTAACCCTAACTGCGATGAGTCGCTGAGCAGAGCATTGTAAAAATTTCCAAATCTCGATACTCATGGAATATCAACTAAAATTGTTTTTTATACCAAGTTCTCTTTAATACTCATTGCCACTTCACGTCAAATTACTAGATGCATTAATCAAGTTTTTCTAGCTATTATATTTTTATTCACGAATTTTTAAATAATTATTTGTTACTATTGTTTATTTAATCTCATGCAACCGAATAGAACTGAAATTGCAGTTGATCATGATGTACCTGAATGGTACCGTGTTACACAAGATCTAATGAAAAAGACCATTTGAAGGCATCACTGCGGAAAGAAAAATACTGACTGGTCGTTACATCCCAGTATGCACATATCACTCATGCTTCGTTTGTCCCCATGTCAAACTGGGAGCTTAAAACATGAGCTGAACATTTATAGCTGAAAATTTAGCTACTGCACTGACTATGAAGCTGCCCAAAGGGAGAAACATTGCAAATATTTAGAAATTTTGGGATTCATAATTTGGGTTTAACTTTTTATACTCATGCTAGCGATGCAAGATGTATTTATAAATAATATTCTTATATTACATACATAACAAAGCTTCTTTAATGTTTAAAAAAATATTTATGAGTTTATAGAATTTGACGATTGCCTGTTGTATACGTTTTGTGTCATATTTTGCCATTATGAATTAGGTGAGCCTTCCCCAAAGTAAACGATATCAATTGCATCATCACGGATGTTTATGGCCACTGTTTTTTGGGGAAATCCATGGTATAATGTCTATCGACTACATGAAGAAAGGCAAATAAATCACAAGAAAGTTCAATGTATATTTACAGGGTCTTTTCAATAATGAAATTAAGACAAAAGGTCCACTAAATTTGGCGTAAAAAAAGTTCTTTTCCAACATCACAATGATCCTCAATGGTGAGGGCAAAACTGACAGAATTACGGTATGAAATTGATTCACACACACCAAATTCTCCAAATTTGGTCAATTGGAACAACTTAGTATTCCTTAACCTCAAGAAATATTCTTAAAGGGAGAAATTTGCATCAAATTACGAATTCACTGTATAATATAACACTTACAAGTTATACCACTTACAAGTATTAACTTTACAGTGTTAGGCAAGATTTACTACATGGAGAGAATACAGTGGTACCTCGACTTATGAGTTTAATTCGTTCCATGACTTAGCTCGTAACTCGAAATACTCGTATCTCGAATCAATTTTCGTCATTGAAATGAATGGAAATGCCATTAATTCGTTTCAGACTCCACCAAAACACCGCAATTTCTTTAAACATGTTTTTAAATAAGAAAAGAGTGCTTATAAACGTCGAACATTGTATAAAACACAACACAATAGAATGTACTGCAATAAATTTGTTTTAGTATTAAGTGTAATGTACAACATTTTCCTTGGAGATCAGACTTGAAGATGCTGATGGAAGAGGAGGAGAAAGGCTGAACTGAGAAATTAAATCTTATTCGTTGATTTCTGATCTTTTCACCTCGCTGTCGTCAATTTCGCTTTTATTACCAGCTACTCTCTTAAAGTGAACGATTGAGACACGGAAGCTGGGTGATTGTTACATCGTTCACTGTGGCTGTATGACCAGATTCTTCTTATCTGAGAATCCGAAGAACGTTTTCTTAGAATCCATCTTTCGGTTTAAGTCTGCATAGTAGTCTCAGAATAATATTATACAATTGTATAATAATTGCACATAAATGTTGTAAATATTATATGCTTCTTGTGTTCTTATGTGATGAGCACGTCACATGGCATCGCTGCTCAAAGTAGCGGTGGGATATCTGAAGCTTGCGTCGTAACCCGAATTTTAGCTCGTACACTCGAAGACAAAATATCTACCGATAGAATGCTCGTATCTCGAAAAACTCGTAAGTCGAGACACTATGTAAGTCGAGGTACCACTGTATAAAGGCTTGAAACCGTTTGAACCAAATATACAGGATACTGCAGAATTGACTTCCACGTTTCCTAAGGGTATAAAAACGAACGAAAGAATTTTCAGATAAAAAAAGCTTTACATTTCGAAAAGTACTGACTCAAGGTTTTTTTTTTAAACTAGGTTTTTAAAATGAGGTCACTCAGTTGGCCCCGTAATTTGGGATGCACTGCTGAAGCAGTTGTCTAAAGTTTTCCAGCACTCTGTTGGTCATCTGTGGGGGAATGGTGGCAACTTCCTCACGAACAGCGGACTCAAGAACTCATTGGAAAATTTCCAGGTGCTCTAATGTTCATAACGCGACCATTTAGTTTCATTGGTAATGCAGACGCACTTGATCTGACGTTGGATACACATAACAGGTTTGTTTTTACGGTCCAGAACGGCATCAGTTTCACAGAGGGCCGAAGCGTGTCCTAAATGCCCTATGTGTCACGGTTACAGAACATTATTTATAAAATTCTTCGCTAACGGTCCCATGATGTTAATTGAGCCAACTCATGGCGTTTACTGACACTAGAAAATCCGCTCTGACTATTGCCATCTCACCCCCTCCTCATCCTTATCAGTGGCCTTTAGAATGTGGACGTCCATTCTGCCGCACTCCCGTTGGGAGATTCTGCAAAAAAGCTTTTTGTACAAAACCTTTTTTAAAAGAACGTCGCCTTCATTATTTTCACATGAACTTTACAAATGACACTCGTAAAGCTTTATGAGCAGCGATGTTATCAATCAGTTCATCATGACAACTATGCAAAAACGGATTGCTTTTGAGTTATGATCTTCAAGGAATAATACGCCCCCCATATTTTATATAAAAACGAGACACTATATTTTTCCTCTGTGTTTATTCTGTCACAGGGGATTAAATATTGTTTAATGGTGTTAACTATCACAAATATCCTAGAAATGCATAATTAATCAACCTACAGGGAGTAAAATTTATTAACTTCAGGAAAAATTATATCAGTCGCGGAAATGGATGTTAGACATTATTAAACTACAATCTATTACATTAACCAATTGTTGGCTGTCAAACGCTACAACAAAATTAACTAACGATATCCAGAACTGATTGATGTTCCGGAGACTATAGAATTCACCGAATGATGTATTTATTTTAAAGAGTCCTGTCCAGAACAATACAAATCTATATATTAATTAACCTGTACGTTTCGGGTTATATTAAAAGCGGTCTGAGAACACTAATTAAAATTATGTAAACATGATCATTTACTATAATAGATTATCGTAATAAATATTAAGATACATGTCTGCTCATATGCAGATATTGGGGAGTTATTGAATATTTAATAAGGGATGATGAAATATACATCTGCTGCGAATATCGCATATGCGATTAATTTATTTGTAGGTCCGTTTTAAAACTTAAATTATTACGCAGTACATGAATTAAAAGTAATTCTAGCGTAGGTTTAAATTATAGACTTTACGAAAGTTTCATTTTCATAACTTTGTTCTAATTACAGAGAAAATTGAAATCTCTAACGGCGATTACATCAAGAAGAAAACATGAATATGTATGTTGCTTTTAGATGTATATTTATTGTTTTCATGTGTTCTTACGCTATAATATGAGGTTTAACAAAACTTTCCAGAGGAAATTTGGGCCTTCAAAGTTTGATATCCAAGGGGAAATTACTCCTCCATTTGAAATTTCCGCCGCAAAGTCGAAATGACAAAATTGCGGCTATAATATTGCTATTGACGAAATCAAACATTTAATAGTACAGATAAAAGGGAATCTGTACTGGTCCTTACATCAACAAAAAAAAGTGGAAATAATTTATGTTAGTTTTAGAGAATATTTATGTGGCGTTATGACAGAGGTTGAACGTGACCGAAAATTCAATTTTATGTTTTAAGTTGATACTGCACACTTACAAATTTGTCCTTTAATGTGGCAACAGCTGATATGAGTAGTTTTGAAATAAATCAAGTATTAGTATTGGCAAATGCTGTTATGTACAAAAGGGGTTTATTTCTGAACCCTTCCCAAAATGTTATTCCTTAAATGAAATTTCATTGAAGACCATACATATCATGAGGTTGAATATGAGTAGTAACCTAATGAATATTGGATTGAAAACTTAATTGGGCGATTTATATTTCCAACAAAAGTTGTTTTTTGCAATTTGCTGAAAACATGAAAAAATGACTTATCAAGATCTGCCATAACGCCACAGATTTATTGCTTCATCCGTTTTTTAACGCATAAAGAAAGTTTACAAAATTTCTAGGGAAATCTTGCGTTCTATATCTTGATACCCAAATGGAAACACTCGTCACTTTGAAATTTCTATCGCAACTTGAAATGTAATAATTGAATCAATAGCATTTCTATTGAAGAATTAAAATTTGATTGTTAGATAAATGAAAAATGTACTGGTAATTACATCAACAAAAAAACATAAAGACTTATGTTGTTTTTAAGCATATTTATGATGGTTTGATCCGTTCTTACGGTATAATCTAGTGCTATTTTTTGCCTCTATGGTGCCTACAAAACAGAATAATTGTAATGCATCTCCGCTGACACTGGGACGAAGTCCGGGATTTGAAAAATGGTATGAATTCGAGTGTACGTCGACCTCGGGGACAACCCGAAAGTTCAACTGATCAGATAGGTTCTATTTTTTTATGAGCAGCAGAGGAGAAACACGTAATTTCATTAATATCACTTCACACCGTTTTTACGGAGAATTCGGAGACCACGCTCCAGTGTTTACTTTCTGAAAAACCCTCTGGGCGTAGATTTAGGAGATATTAAGAAAGAGCTAGAAAGGCGTATCCAGCTCTAATTTTAGCCGCTCTAGTGCTGCCAAACAAAACGATGTATTAGTTCGGTGTCTTCGCTGATATCGCGGACCTCTTTCCGATTCGGAATTTCAAAAACGGAACGATTTCGAGCATACATGGATCTCAGACGAGCAATCACTCGAAAGCTCTTTTTTTTTAAAAACGAACGGCAGCTGAAAATCCCCCAAATTTTCTTATTTTTAATTTACCGTGAAATGGAGAATTCGCAGGCCACGGCCCACTGTTTACTTTCGAGATAATAACTCTCCCTGCATATGGTTTTTGGAACTTTAAGCGATTAAGTAAGCTCTTGAGAAGGTGTATCAGCACTTTTTTTGCGCTATTAGTTCGACAAGGTTTAACAAAATTTCCAGTGGAATTTTGCTCTCTAAATCTTAATATCCAAGTGGAAAGTACTCGTTATTTGCAGTCTCTCGCTATGTCGAAATGAATATTGCAACAATAATATTTCTATTGACGATTTAAAAACTATGACTGTACAGATAAAGCGAAATATGTATTAGTCATTATATTAAGAGAAAACGTGACGAATTATGTTACTTTTAGATATATGTTTCTTTTTCATCTTTTCTTACTATGGTATACTGTAATGTATCTAAATATTTCGCTGAAAGGTGGGAATTTCGCTCTAACTCTTGAACACCAATAAAAAGTACACCAGATTAAGATTTCTTAGCAAGATAAATGAATCTTTGCATCATGTACGTTTCTTTTGGGGGAATTAAATCTTTTTTTTCAGATTATAGAGAAATTGGGATTTCTAATGGTGGTTTCACCAACCAAGGAAACATAAAGGTTTAATGTTGCTTCTCATGCCTATTTATTGTTTTCATCTCTTTTTATGGTGTAATATTAGGTTTAAAAAAATCGTGGGAATATAGTGTATCAAATCTTCATTCCTAAGTAGAAATTATCGTTACTTTATAATTTTTCTCGCAAACCGAAATGAAACAACTGCAGCAAAAATATTTCGTTGGCGTATTAAAACATTCTTCAGGTTACATATAAAGGGACCATCTCCAAGGGTTTTCATGTTGATACATACTGGTAATTGGTATCAACACGAAAATGGAAAAAAAAATTAGTTGTATTTAGATGCATATTTATTATTTTCATCTTTTCTTAAGGTATAATGTAAGGTTTAACAAATTGCCGGGGTTATTTCGCTCGAAATGTAGATCCCGAAATGGAAATCACTCATCGATTTTAAGATCGAACTCTCAAATCTAAATGAAATATTGTAGAATTACTATATCTATTACAGTATCAAAAGTTAAGAAGAACGTAGATGAAGTCTTAATTAGAATTAAAACTTCAGATAATAGATAAAGTCAGATATCTTACCGATCATTAAATCAACAAAAATACCCATGGAAATTTAGTGTTGCTTTTAGAGGTATATTTATTGTTTTTCATCCATTCTAATGGGATAGTGTAGGGTTTAAAAATTTTTCCGGAGACCTTTACACTCTAAAGTCTAGGTCTCCAAGTGGAAATTACACATCACTTTTAAAAAAATTTTCTGACAAATCTAAATGAAATAATTACAGCAAGGATATTTCTATGGCAAATTAAAAAAGCATATAATTCTACATAAATAAAGCAGAAAGTAGCTTCTTTTGGTGGTATCAAATAAATACTTATTTCGGTAATAATTGCAAAAACATATTTTTATAATATATTCATATCATCATTCACTGCTCTAAAAGAATAATGTAACCCTTTGAATTGTAATTAATGCTTGTAAGCCATCTACCTTAAAAGTATAATAGAAACGCAAGAGAAAATTGAGTTGTACCTCAATTTTATAAATTACTTCTTCCAAAACAACAGAATAAATGCAAATTTAACTGAAACAACATTTAGGAAAGAAGTGGAAGTTGTTTTCCTTTCCTGAAGTTGAGGTAATTGTGTTAGAAGTTTGTTCCGGAGACGAATTTTACACCCACATTTGCAGGGCCTAATAAATTGAAATTCTTTGAAGTTTCATGTACTTTGTTTAATTACCCCAGTATTTCGTGGCCAAATTTTATTACTAACGGTACATAGATACTAGACTTATCTTTGTCCGCATGCAATTTTATCTCGAATTGAAGGAAGGTCAGTATTGTGTTTCAAAAAAAATATTTGTATTATTACTGTTTTTGTTATATAATATTTTCCTGTTTACGGAAAAAAATAAAATGAAAATTTAATAATCCTGCGAAAGTTAATGTCATTCGAAATTTTGTTTTAATATATCACTAGTTGGACCCGTCATAACATGACGGCTAGATAGTAAATAAATATACTAATTCTCAAATTAAGTCAACCATCATTTCCAAATGTTGAAAATCATAATAATGCGCAAAAACAAATTCATGTGCTTAAGCGGCCTGAGTGAGTATCTAAGCCAGATTTAAAAATGTCACCGAGCATGCACAGAGAGCAATTTTTTAATTGTAGATTATCGCCTAGTAAACAGTGCGAAATAAACAATTTATATCAGGTTAGTCTTATATTTTACAAACACAATTATTATAAAAATAAAAATAGCAGGGAGCGATCTAGAGATACTCCTCGGAATAAACGTGTTCATCATTAACACATGTCACTGAGCATGCGCATAAACAGTGGATTTTCTATAAACAGATTTAAACATGCGACTGAGGAATGCGCAGAAAATAATTTTTTATTGTTAATTATCTCTAATGAATTGAATTGCGGTTACAAAAAACCAAATTTGACAAATCTACAGATTATAGTCTCTCGTTGAAGAACAAAATTATGTCAATTGATACAGTAGTTTTCTCTCACGGACTGCCCAAAAAGTCGGCTTAACAACTTAAATATATAGATTATTGTCCGCAGTGATAGGCGACAGTTTTGGAAAGTTAAACAGGTGCAAAGTTGGGCACAAAGAATAGGAGGAGAAGATATATTCCAAACAGCGGATAAATGGTGTATAGATGCAGTTTACGATCTGCCTATGTCAGAAAGGAAGACGAGAATTGACATGTAAAAGGGAACGGTCGAAAAATTGATGGCAAGGAGCGGCGGCACAGCTGCAGTTAATGATCTGGACAGGCACGAAAAAGGAAACGAAGGGGTCCGAAATGTGATGTTAGTGAGGATGAGTTAAACTTTACGAGCTTCAATGCGTGAGGAGGTCGATAGGGGGTCGGAATAGAAGTTCGTGTGAATGTATGGGGCTGAGAATTCTCCAGAAGGGTGCAACGACTGACGCTCCCTTCAATTTGAGTGGAGGAGATAGTATTATAAAAAAAGAGTTGGAACCAATAAAGGGTATCCTATTTACCCAGTGGTCAGGAGGTGGCTACAATGGAAAGCCTAGAATGAAGTGGGGGAGAGTTAAAGTAAAAAGATGGAGATGGCAGAGAATAATCAGAGAGAAGAGAGCGAGATATAGAGTTGAAAAGCAATGAGCAGATGGAGTTTAGAATCCGCTGAGGAGAAGTCGGAGTCAAGAAAGAGGAAAGGGCCGCAGACGAATTAAAGAAGATAGAGGTGTAAGCCCTCACGTGTCGATGAATGTAAGCCCACCGATTGAAGGATCACTTGAGCCGAAAGCCTACCGCGCCGACCCAAACTAAATGCGCCCGCCTATAACTCCAGGAGCGAAGTCGATCTGACGACCAGCCGCTAACTTAGCCCTAGAAGGAGATACCTGTCCAGGAGCCCAGAACTCTCCCATGCCGCACCCCTTCGTCGAGCGAGCGCCCGCTACCAAGAGGTTGTAAAGCACCGGAGCCCCGTATGCATAGATGATTGCCACCAGCCAACATCGCCCCGAGAGTAGAGTCCTTGTGTCACAGATGACCGCTGCAAGCCACCCATCGTCCTCACGATTCCCCGAGTGTTAACGATTCCCGTGTGTTAATAGTTAATAAATTGATTTGGGATCATACACATGAGTAATCATTAATCATTGGGCCAAAACAATGTACTAACCACAATTAAATACTTCACAATAAATAGTTCATAATCATAATAAACATTTAAAATAAATCACGGTGGTCAATTATCAACTATACGATCATAACTTATTTATAGAAAAAAATCTTATAATATCCGAAAATATGCCGAAAATAACCGGACATGCAATACAAATGTATATTTCAAGAAAACAACACAGAAAATCAAATACAAATGTGGATATTAACATACAGGATTGAGAGTAACTTACAACCTATTGAAAGCTGTTCCAACATAAAATTTGCAAGTCATATTTAAGTAAATTAGGGAAATTTTTTCTTGTTATTGCCGTGAATCACGATAATTAGGGGGCAAACAGACAGCCTAGTGGCCATGTGATGTGTTTCAAACGGAGGGTGCTCACTTTTTATCGTGATGAGCTATATAGGGATTGTTGATGGGTGCTAACCCTAATGGATTCGCTCACCTCAATGTTAACCTATGGAGAAAAATTTAGCGATGGATTGCCGACTTGAATTTAAAGATTTTTTTCTTTTCATTGTACTCCGTGATAGAGAAAGAAATTTTACTAAATGGGACATTTTTCGTTTTTTTCTTTCAATGCAAATAATATTTAAAAATTTAAATTATTAGCAGAAAAAATTTGGTATAGATTGTTTCTAAACGTTCATAAATTCCTTTGGTGACGAAATTTAAAAAGGAATCATGTATTCAAGGTGCAGAAAAGTTCAGGCTAAGCTAAAATACCATTTCTATTGGATTATGAGCAATTATGTAGCTGTAAATAGTAGACAAATTTTCTCCGTAGGTTAACTTTGAGGTGAGCGAATCCAATAGGGTTAGTACACAGCAACCGTAATCTTGGTTGAGTACGTTACAGAAATTGTGATGTAAACTAGACTTGTATATATATAATATATATATATATATAATATATATATATATCATATATATATATATAATTAATTAACATGAAACAGAGAAACAACTGGATTCTATTTTCTTTTAGTTCACGTTTAATCTTGCAGTTGTGTTGTTGTGGCTTATGCCCCTTGACCGACAGCAGCATCATATATAGGCCATTATAGGCTATTGGGCTCGAAGATGCGGCTCCGATTTTAACTCAGCACCACAGGGGGTCGGAGTTCGACTAGGCTGCGGTGGCCGTCCTGTTATTTGAACGAGTCAAGTGACGAAACCTGTACATTTGACCCAGAGGTAAATTATGAGAACTTGAAGGTCAATTGCAGCCACTACAAATTTTGCATGCACAACCGACATTAGCGTACCACGGCGGTGGATTTGTCAGAGACGAGCATCGAACCAGTGATGTTCAGATCACTGGCGCTTCATTAAACTAGGCTGAACTTACCAACCGGGCCACCACGCCCATACGTTCAATCTTATTAGATTTATGTACTTCAAAGTACACAACCAGAACTTGCTCATTTTTTTTAGTGACATTATCATTGCACAATCGTTTAATCACCCATCTTGATCACTTAGTTCGATAATACTTTTAAATATTTCTAGCTATACTTATAAAAGTAGCTGGAAGATAAATGTCCTGAATTGCTAAAATCTATAAATATTCGTATTTATGATACTAAATTCTAAAAACTTAATATACTAATCATAAATTTCACTCATGTAGAAATTTTTTCTTTTTTAAAAATCTTATATTAGATATATTTGTTATTAAATTAGGCATATTGAACATAATAACAATGTTTTGTAATTTTGCTGCGGCATTTAATTCAATTTCGGATGCAGCTGCATAGTAAAGAAATGAAAAAAAAACTGGTTTCCTCGAATGCATACTCTCAAAAATAATTTTGTTTAATGCTAATATATTTAATTTAGATTTTTTCACAAGTTTATAAGGAGGGTCCAAAAATTCGTATTAGTATATAGTTAAAAGTGATTAAATTTATAAAGATGTAAAATATTTCAGACGTCATTATGTACATATTAATCCGCTTTGTGGCATTTACAATAAAAAATAATATTTTTCAAGCTTAAACGGCTGAACTTTTTTTACCCCGTTTCAGCTTAAATATTAAAATTTAACATTTGCTTAAAAATAGTGTATCGTTTGTTTTACTTCAGACATGAATAATTTTGATAACATTTCAAATTATTGTGAATGGTTTTCAGATGATAATTATTTTCGTCTTTACTGTGAATTCACCTGATTAAAGAAACTAATTTTTGCTTAGATTTTTATCATTATCATTGTCTAGTTCATTTAATAACATATGTTACCATTTTATGTGTTCATTATGAATGCATTAAAATCATTTGTTTCTTTACATCTTACACATAATGCAGAGGCATTTTAATCATTTAAAATAGTATTTCGAGAAAATATGAATAATCGTGGTTATTAAAAATTGCCATTGGGAAAGAAACTACTTTAAGGAGGATATTTAAAAATGCATTTAGAGATTTTAATATTTATGTATTTTAACATTCCGTTTTATGAAATATATATCCTAACATACCATTCATTAATAATAATGAAGTCAAGATGTTGGGTTTAATGCCATTTTGTCTGTCCTAAGATTCAAATAATGTTATACATTAGTTGATATGACTGCTGTTGTACGATACAAGGCAAGAATTATTTGTGCACAGTTTTTACTGATGTATAAACACTTTCTGTTTTCTCCCATGTGTCACGTCAAATGGAACGAAAAGCATAATATTTTTCTTGCTGTTACTTCATATCTTCTACGGAAAATTATAATTGCGAAGTATTTCTCTACTCTAAAGTATTTCAAATAGTAACTGTTAGTTATGAGTTAATAACTAAATAATAATAATGAATATGAAAATTATTATTATTTAGTTATTCAGTCATAACTAAATGATAATAATTTCAGTATTATTATAAAAAATACAAATTACATATTTCCATACACTCGAAGTAAGCTTCTGAAGTTGAAACCTCATTATTTAAGGTATGAATTGGAGTAAAAGATCAAAAAAGAAAAAGTAGACTTCTTTAGAAATGTCCCAATTCATTTCTGAGAATTACATTTTCGACATGTATGGCCCTGGTAAGCAATGAAGGAAAAAACCCTGATTTAGAGATTTTAGCTTTTATGCTCATTATATATATATATATATATATATATATATATATATATATATATATATATATATAAGGAGAGGGAGAGGAGATAGAGATAAAATAATGTAAATATTTAGAAAGGTGCAAAAAAATTTCCTTTTGATTAGTGGTTTAAAATCGATTTTCAATGAATTGAGACAATTAATATTGATAGTTATTATGAAATTCTTTGTTAAAAATAATGAAATTCCTTTTTATAGTAAAATATAAAATCTCATCCTCGCATAGCTTTGTTGTTCCTTTTAATATTATTAACAATATTATTGAAAATTCCCTCATTCATACTCTGGTTTGAAATAATTTATAAGATTAATTATGCAGGAAATTTCTAACTGTTTATGGGAGACGGCCACGTATAATATCGATGACAACGTGTAAGCAGCAAGCTTTCACTCTAATTGTTATCCACTGCGAAGTTTCAAACGAGTTTTATAAAGTACTATTGGGAACCGAAATAAGTTTCTCTCTATCACATCGTCGCGCCAATAATGCGTAAAGCGGATACTATCCTGCTTTAGAATATTTAAATTCTACGATAGTGATAAGTGAAGCTGTGGAAATATTCGAGAAAACCCTACCACCTATAGAAGGGCTTTTAAATAAATTGTTATTTGTTAATAGTGGGAAGAACAAGTTTCAAAGTGTATGAAATAAGGATAAATATTTAAAACTCGGAACACTATATATATATAATATTATTTTACAATTTAATGTAATTATAGTTTTGCAAATAACGTAGATTGATGATGTATGGAATACCAAATTGCGTGAGAAAAATATCAAACGATTTCATGACTTATAATTTTTTATCGAATATTAAGGAGAAATATATATCATATATATTTATAAATAAATACACTCACAAACACTCACATGACAGATCTTCATGAGATCTACAACGGCTTTGTGGGAAGTTCTTTTGTAAAGTTTACAAAAACCTTTACTGAAACGTTTCAGATCTTTCAAAAAGATTATGCAGAGGGTTGATAAAATCCCGATGCTATGAAGGGTCCCAACGTTTCAATCCGGGCAAAACCTCCACGTAAGACGATCTGAAACCTGGGTGATCCTCCACGTCGCGTCAAGATAATGTGTGATTTAATTCAAGCAATTCATTGTTTTACTGTCCGTGAGATTGCTGAGATTGGCTCATGGGGCACAAGTTTGCTATAAAACACATTTCTACTTGAATACTATGGGGACGTTTAATAGAAGCAGTATGAAGTAAAGCTGGAAGTTTGGAGAAACAAACACAGGATGCTTCACCATGATAACGCACCTACGTACTAGTATCTCCTTATCCCTGTATCTTGGGCAAAAAAGAGGTTACTGCCATCCCTCAGCCTCTCTGCTCTCCAGATTTGGGCCCAGCGGGCATTCTTTTTTTCCCCAAAGTTGATATCCATCTAGAAAGGTCGACGATTTCAAACAATAAGAAAGGTAGATGTTATTCGCTGTGAGACTTTCATACGATACCACAAAGGATTTACAGGAGGCATTACTGTAATGGAAGACGTTCAAGGGACCCGTGATTAAATAGAGGACGAATGTAATTCAAAGGAGACATATGAGATTAAAAAGTAGGGTTATCTGTTTTTAATTAATTTTAAAACTTCGGTGTTATATATATATATATATATATATATATATATGTATATGAAACGAATTTCAAACCTTTCCTTTCATTAACTTTGTCTTATTGCAACAGAACATTATACCTCATTTAAATTTGACCTAGTAGGAATAAACCGAAATAATGTAGTAGTTTTCCCCCTAAAAAGCCACGTGCGGCCAAAACTTATATAAGATCGAACCTCGTAGAACATACTTAATCATCACCCCATATAACGCATTAAGGTCAGGTGTCAATTTTAACCAATTAAAAGTTCAGCGTGCCTGTACCTCAGGGAGTGAACCTACAGTTTTGCGTACTTTGTGTGTCTGCCCGGGACCTGTTAGGCCAGGACTCCCACTTCACCAGAAACAGAAAACAGAACAGAAAACGGAATTTTTTTCTGTTTTCCGTTTCTGGTGAGATTCCGTTCTTTCTGTGACTCCACCTTCACCAGATTCCGCTCAGACAGATTCCGCTCAGCTGGCGCCATCTGTCGTCGTTTTTTGTTTTTTTAGTTTATTGTTTACATTGACTGTGATTCGGACATAAAATACTTAAGCTCAAGAAAGTATGGAAACGACACAGATTTTGCTATGGCGAGTTTGCACTTCCTAAGTCTGCTGTCTTTAATTAGAACCTCTGAAGCAAAAAAAAGAAAACATCGATTCTGGGTTCGAAAGATTTTCCAAGAAAGGGAAAAACATGGTATTCACAACACCTTAATTAGAGATCTTCGAACTACCGATCAGGAGTTCTGAAAAAAGTCTTGTTGAAAAAACAGTAGTGCATAACGAATAGTATGTAATAGAAATTTCGACAAAATATTACTGAGAGTTTTAGTTGTCATGTTTAGTATATATCATCTCTATACATTTGGATAGTTAAAAATATCAGACCTTTACAAAGTGACAGCTTAGGATTACAGATCAGTTTGCACTAAATCCATTATCTGATAATAGAAAATCCTTATTCCAACAAATTATTCTAGTAGAATTTACTGTTTGACTTATTTAGCTTGCAGTTATGGAGGTGATGTAGAAATGGGTAAGCCCCAACTTCATAAATAAACGCTTCCATGTCAAACCGAGACGCCATTGCTGTTTAGTGTTTCGTGGATCAAGACGCATTCCTATTGGCTGTCATACACGCGGAATCCGCGACGGAAACAGAAAAGTTCAACATTTTCAACTCCGTTTTCCGCTGTCATTCTGCTGGGCAGAAACGGAATAAACCGAAGTGCGTAGATTTTCCGATTCTGTTTTCTGTTTCTGTCGCGTTTTCTGGTGAAGTGGAGTCCAGGCCTTAGGATGTAAAACTTGGACGCGCTGTGTCCCTTTGTTTTCTGTGTGATGACTCCGGCGATTTCCAGAGAACTTCGACTGTTAAGTGTGTAAACCTGTGCCTGTGTTAAGAATAATCAGCTTTGTAAGTTGTCCAGCGATTGTGTCAGCTAATAAATCATCCTATATTGGACCAGACCCCCCTCTTCCTTACTGGCGTCGAACTTAACTTATTCTCCTCCGGTTTGTCTGGTTCCACGACCACGTCCATTTGCCTAAAACTCTCTCCGACTACAAACCACGGAGTATTCTGAGGATATGAAGTCCCGGCCTGTTGCATCACCCCGTCAAGGATATTTTACACTTACACACACACATACACACACACACACATATATATATATATATATATATATATATATATATATATATATATATATATATATGTGTGTGTGTGCGTGTGGGTGTGCATAAATATAAATATTTATATTATTATTCCTATTATATAGATATATATTCCATATATTTCTAATTATTATTTGATAAATTTCCCACCTGAAAATATTCGATCAATCCATACCTGATAATTTAAGTTAAGGGAGTAAAACTTACTATATTATAGAAGAGAAAGCTGTCAGAATAACTCCCTTATCTATCACTACTCATATATCATGAATTCGTAAGTCATAAAACGCAGTAGTGACACCCAGGGTAGAAGCTATAAACCCGTATACGGAGGGTTTAAACTTTGGCCTTCAAACCCTAAGTTGATGTTTTAAAAAGCTGCTCCTATTCGAAAGTTCTGAAAATTTTTATTTTATAACCATTTTCGGTCTCAGAACTGCAATTTGTAGCAGTGGGTAAATTAAAGTTTTTTCACTTTAATTTACCACTTTAATTTACCACTTTTTCACTTTAATTTTAATCACAGTCCATTTTGTTTCTTTTTGTACGTGCTAGAGGTATACTATTTGCATGAGAGGTTTTAAATTATGAGTAAAGAGGTTTAAAAGATTTTATATATTGCTGGATCCAAAATGAGTCTTTTAATGATATTTTATAAATGAAAAACAAGTGAAGAGACTCGAAAGTGATTAGTGAGGTTGGAATAATTTAATGGGGCAAATATGAAATATTAAGGAAAACTCATAAAAGCACAATAATCGACTTTTAAAATTTATACAAATTTTCAATTTGCCATCTATGTGATACGAAGAAAAATCTATTTGAGAGAAACCCTCACTGTTAATGTTATTTGATACACGACAAATTATCATTTTTGGTATTCAAGAAGACATTCTATCATTTCAAATTAGTTGAGTAACAACTACATGCTTCTAAGTCCAAATTTGTAGAACGATAGGCGTGACAAAACTTTAGAGAAATATACATATATGATGCATAATGAAAATGTCACAACATTTAAAGAAATTCAGCAACATTTACTACCAATATTAAACAATTAAATTTATATTTATTATCATATCACAATAATAATGATAGAAGTGATGCTTATATGCTCAAAATGATCCTCCGTTTACGATTTCACATATTCCTGTTTGATTTACTCATATTAAAATGACCACCGTTTTTCACAATCATTAAAATTCTATAGACCTTCTAGAGTAAAGTACATACCATAACATTTTACGCTAAGGTAAATTTATGAATATGTTTCCAGTGCACTTCGAAATAGAAGTATAAAATTCCGGTAATGTCTTTCATAGCATTAAAGCTAAAACTTCTATAATCACATGGAATACAACGCAAATATTCAGAAATATCTAGGTCAGGGATTCCACTTCAGCCCGCGCATGTGTTCAAACAGAGTCATTTAAACATTATAATGCAAAGGAATGCACTGTTATCATTTGGTAATAATTTTTAGCACAAACATTCTGTATTCAGTTCGCCACAATGTTTCAAATTTGTGGTATGGACTTTTAGAATATTTTACCTTGGATTCTGAATATTTATGACTCTCAAGGCAATACCAATTCTCCCAATTCCAATTTAAACATGCATCAGATATTCAATGGCTGAGGAAACTTAATGGCGGTTGCGTCGCTCTGTTTCTAAATTCATGCAAATTCTGTAATTTGCGGGTACGTTTTTACTAGGAAACTGAAAACTGGTAATATATATTGTAATTAACGGCTAAAGGCTGAAATACAGGAGGAGAGTAACAGTTTAGACTAGTTTTTAGTAGATCAATATAATTTTTAACCTTAAATTTTAAAGATAATTAAAATTTCTTAACATATTGCTTTATATTTAAATTCGTTTCACTTACTTTTAAGTTTAGCTTTTAAAGAACCATATATTAGAATATTATATCTGAGTCGCTTATAGTACATCCCTAGATACGAGACCCTATTTCTTTTCTTTTAACTAATAACTAAATAAACATGTGTTGCCTATTACAAATAAGTACATACCATATATAGTATATATATATATATATATATATATATATATATATATATATATATTATATATATATATATATATATATATATATATATATATTTGTGTTTTTTTAATTTAGATTTGTATTCTATAAAACATCCTACAAAATGAGAGTTTATTGTAAAAATATTCCTTTTAATTTAAAGTATTGGAAGACATAATTTGATTTTTACATCTTGTGTAAAAGTATGAATGCTTAATATTGTAGCGAATCTAGTGCGTAGCTGTCGTGTCACAGGCTTAAGGTGTTGGCTGCGGTTCTGAAGGTGATGAGTTCGATCCCCGCTGGATGCAAGTTGCTTTTCCTTCAAATTTCCTTTGTTATCATTTCTTGTTTTATTCAGAATGTTCTAATATGCTAATTTATTATATGCTAATTCTAGTTTCTACCGTTCCAGAAAGTTCGGTGACTGTATATAAGTCGAGTTAGCGTTCAGTTCAGGTTGAATAAAGTTCTCTAGTGCAGCTCTCGCATTGATTTCCTGTGATATAAATTTGAATCTACGCGACATTTGTGGTGGAGGCGCCGGGTTCTACGATAGGTACGACAGAAGATCTACGCAGAAGCCAACGGTTACGAGGGACTCTCGCCTGAGTTTGGCTTGTTACCAGATCCTAGAAGAGGTCCGAGAAAAATGCCTGAGGGAAACGAGACCGAGCCAAAGCTTCAAATGATGCCAGCCCTGCTCCATTCAACATCGCACAAGTGCCGTTCCTTATATACCAGTTACCCCGAAATCCGTGCCTCTTCACGGAGATGACCTACAGGATGTCAACAGGTGGCTTAAAGACTTTCAACGAATTGCCACTTATAACCGTTGGGATGAACAGATGTGCCTAGCGAACGTCATCTTCTATCTTGCCGGAACGACCCGACAATGGTTTGATAACACATGAGCACACTTTTACTAATTGGGCCACGTTTAAACAATCCCTAGACAATACTTTTTGCCGAACAGACGATATGCGGCGCCAAGCTGAAAGGCTGTTGTTCTCACGTGCGCAACATACTGGAGAGACATCTGAGTCGTACATTCAAGATGTGCTTGCTCTGTGCCAAAAAGCTAATCCCGACATGCCAGAAGACGAAAAAGTG
The DNA here is from genome assembly GCA_907164885.2 of Dolomedes plantarius. Classification (NCBI taxonomy): domain Eukaryota; kingdom Metazoa; phylum Arthropoda; class Arachnida; order Araneae; family Dolomedidae; genus Dolomedes; species Dolomedes plantarius. The sequence goes on from OU015492.1 coordinate 119,190,728, forward strand.
ACTCATCTCATGAAAGGAATTTCAGAGGACTTATACCAGATCCTGTTGGTTCAGGACTATAACACCGTCGATGCGTTTGTAAAACGCTGTCGTCAGATACAAAGCCTTCGAATAAGACGTATCGTCCGCCCAGTATTCCAGAGGCTACCTAATGTCTATACAGCGTCGGACGTAACGGAAGTAGGATACATAGGATCGTTGGTACGTGCAATTGTCAGGGAAGAACTGCAAAAAATCTTGCCCGAAGGACAATGTTACATTAGCGAAGAACCAAGTACACCAAATGATGTCGCATCTGTCGTACGGGAGGAAGTAATGGAAGCCTTAGCACCGCTCACAGGTCAAAGAAGACGCATCACCAATTCACGCCTCTCAGCTCCAGTTAGGCTTCAGCCAAGGCGTGAAGCTAGGGTCAACAGTGTTCTAGAGCGCAAAACTGACCTGTGGAGAACTTCTAATAATGCACCCCTATGCTATCACTGCGGACGTCCAGGACACGTGCTGAGGTATTATAGGGAAAGACGACGGGTATTTGCAAACGCAAAAGCCGCTAGAACATCCAACCTCCGACAGAACATGGACCCTACAAGATATGGAACCTTTTCTCAACGTGATATGGAAGCTGACTCTTTATACAGCTTGGACGACAATAATGTGCACCCCACATCTTCCAGTTTTAGAAGCGGTTAACCCTACCCTCGCCGCTCTTTCAACCGCCGACAGTCGCAATCTCCTGTACGTCGCTCTAGCCAATCGTCCCGCCGACTCAGGGAGGAAAACTAACTCCAGCGACCTGTGCAGGAGGTGAGGCCGCAGATGAAGAAAATCCTCCGACGTATACTACCACCAAGGTAAAGAGGAACACCACCTATGTCACAGTAAATGGGCAATATGTGCAAGCCCTCGTAGATTCAGGTGCTGATTATTCTGTCATATCTGAAGAATTACGCAGAAAATCGAATGCGCCTATGTTTACTGAGAGAGGACCTACATTGATAACTGCATGCGGAAAACCTGTAGTTGCCTCAGGACGCTGTGTATTAAGAATAAACTTAAATAAGAATGCAAAACCGTTTGAATTTCTTGTTTTCCCCGAAGTGCAGCCACCAAATGATACTTGGATGGGACTTTTTTCGCGCCACCGATGCCATCATAGATTGTAGAAACGAAAAGCTTCAACTTGTCGAAATCCTTCAGAAAATGTGGAGTTAAGTAGTTCAGATTGCTCTTTGTTTGCCACAACAGATTACGCAATTGGAGCAAAGTCAGCAAGGCAAGTATGCGCTATAAATCCAGTCATTATGGAAGCAGATAAAGCTCTAATTATTGGCAATAAACTTCTAATGTGTGAAAGAGAGCTATCTATACCAGCTTCAATTATTAACGTTGAGAAGGGCTGCTGTAATCTATGGGTAATGAATTTCTCTCGACGACCTCAGTTGATACCAAAAGGGATGAATATAGCCAGCTTAATCACCATAGCCGACGATGCCATTTGTTCTCTGAGGGATAGAGATCGAGAAGGTTCCAGGGAACACAAGTCCAGAGAAAGATTAACTCGGGACAAATTAAAAGAAATTGTAAATACTCAATTGACTTCTGTTGAAGAAGGCAAGTTATTAAATCTGCTGGAAGAATGTAGTGACATTTTCGATGTAAATGGAACATCGAGGAAGCCCAGATGCAATACTGTGAAGCACAAAATCTACACAGGGGACACCTCCCCAATCAAGCAAAGGCCCTATCTTATTTCAGCCACTGAGAGACGTGCGATTGAAGACGAAGTACAAAGAATGCTAAAAGAAGACGTGATACAACCATCAAACAGTCCTTGGTCGTCTCCAGTCGTGCTTGTAAAAAAGAAGAATGGCGAGTGGCGTTTTGCGTGGATTACAGAAAATTGAATAAGGTCACTAAGAAGGACGTCTACCCGCTACCACGCATCGATGACGCATTGGACTGTCTAGCAGGTGCGAAATATTTCTCAATTATGGATTTAAAATCGGGCTACTGGCAAATAGAGGTTGATGAGAAAGACAGAGAAAAGACAGCCTTCGTAACATCAGATGGTCTTTATGAATTTAAAGTCATGCCGTTTGGGTTATGCAACGCTCCAGCTACCTTTGAGAGCATGATGGACACGGTACTACGGGGTCTCAAGTGGAATATCTGTCTTTGCTATCTAGATGATATCATTGTCTATGCACCGAATTTCTCAGAACACCAAGTACGTTTAAGAAAAGTTTTGAAATGCATCCAAGAGGCGGGACTAACGCTAAATTTTAACAAATACTCATTCGGCAGGAGGAAACTGACGATATTGGGACACCTGGTTGATCAACATGGGATATATCCTGATCCGCAAAAGATAGCTGCTGTAGCAAATTTCCCTGTTCCGGAAAATATCACCGACGTCCGAAGTTTCCTGGGCTTGTGCTCGTATTACCGACGATTTATTAGGTACTTCGCTGATATTGCTAAGCCCCTACAGGAATTATTGAAGAAAGATGCAAAATGGTCGTGGAGCAACGCACAAAATGAATCTTTTTCATCACTCAAAAAATTACTGACAAGTGGCCCTGTTTTGGGACATTTCCTCCCAAATGCGGAAACGAAAATACATGCAGATGCTAGCGGCTATGGCATCGGTGCCGTGCTAGTACAGGTCCAAAATGGTAAGGAAAGACCAATAGTTACAAAAGCATTACCAACAGTTACAAAAGCATTACCAACAGTTACAAAGCATTACCAACTGCTGAGGCCACAGAGATCGCTAAATTTATAGTCGAAGAAATCGTACTAAAGCACGGAGCTCCCAGGGAAATGATAAGTGATCGGGGACGCTCTTTGTTATCCAACCTTGTTAAAGACATCAATCAATTATGCCAGACGTCTCATCTTCTGACGACCGCCTACCACCCACAAACCAATGGTCTCACAGGAAGATTTAACAAAACATTGGCAGACATGCTGTGGATGTACGTAGACGTTGAACAAAGAAATTAGGATACCATCCTACCCCGCGTGACTTTCGATTACAATTCAGCAAAACAAGATACCACCGGATTCAGCCCATTCTTTCTCTCCATGGTAGAGATGTCCGGATTCCTCTTGACGTAATTTTTCCACACAACCCGGAGAACCAAGACGATAGTTATGCACAACAATTGATCACCAGAGCTGAGAAAGCTAGACAGCTTGCTAAAATCCATATCCTCGAAGCCCAAGCAACTGACAAACAACGATAAGACGGGAGACATCGACCAGTTAGCTACAGTGTCGGAGACTTAGTATGGGTCTTTACTCCTGTACGAAAAGTTGGACTGTCTGAAAAGCTCTTAAGACGTTATTTCGGACCATATCGAATAACACGACGCCTATCTGATGTAACCTACGAAGTAAAAAGTATAGAACGTGATAGAAGACGGCGAGATAAGAAAGACATAGTCCACGTCCTTACTCTGATCCAAGGAAACAATAAGATGACGTGGATGCATATGGCCCTTCCAGGAGACCTGTTACCAGAAGCCAAACCAAATTGCAGAGGGACGCTGCTTTATCTTAAGGAGGGGGAAATGTAGCGAATCTAGTGAGTAGCTGTCGTGGCACAGGCGTAATGTGTTTGGCTGCGGTTCTGAAGGTGATGAGTTCGAGCCCAGCTGGATGCAAGTTGCTTTTCTTCAAATTTCCTTTGTTATCATTTCTTGTTTTATTCAGAATGTTCTAATATGCTAATTTATTGTATTCTAATTTATTATATGCTAATTTATTATATGCGAATTCTAGTTTCTACCGTTCCAGAAAGTTCGGTGACTGTATATAAGTCGAGCTAGCGTTCAGTTCAGGTTGAATAAAGTTTCTCTAGTGCAGCTCTCGCATTGATTTCCTGTGATATAAATTCGAATCTACGCGACAATATTAACTGGTGCCACAGTGCATAAATGCTCATTTTTAAATCAGACCGAAATTTTAGAATTTTTTTTGTATATCTAGCTTTAGTAGCGTCAGTTGTTTAATGTAATTCCAGAAATTTCTTTTATCTTAACTAATAATGAAGTTCACATTTATTGTATGTTAAAATTTAAATTATATCTCTAACATATATCAATAAACTTTTGTATATAACTTTTTTTCTCGGAAGTACCCTTTAAAGTGTGATTTCAGAGTAGAAATAATGAGAAATTCATTTTAAGAGTGACACAAACATCAGAAGACAAAATATGACAGTTACATCTTATTTAAAAATATGAATTCTTATTTATAATTGGCTTCGCTCTGCTTAAATGCTCGCTTCACGTCTTAAGAATTTAATTCAGAAAAATTGTAGCTTATCTTGCTTCAGTAGCGTCCTCTGTTTCCTGTAATTTTAGAAGGATGTCTTCTAACGTATATCCTAAAATCATTGACAAAACTGGTAACATGGACTGTTTTTAAAAAAGTAAGTCCAAATGTTAAACCAACCATCCAAAGACAATAGAGGAAGATACTACTCCCGTAAGAGAGTCAGGGTTACTCCCGCCAATTACGCGCACTCCTATGAATTTCATCACCATTGAAATTTAGCGCTCGGAGAATGACTCCTAAAGCGCCATCGCCGGAATCCCGCCTCTTTAAATAAGTAAACTATGCATCTTTCTGTATAAAATTTAATAACGTACTGATCTACGTCTGAGGCTATCAGAACATTTCTTACAACTAATCCACAGATTTTCGTTTTATTTAATCCCTCTATTTAATATAAAATTTAATATCTGGACATATAAACGTAAAGGGTTTTTATTCACTTTACAAAAGGTTGTATCTAAGGTTGCCATAATATCTATTTTAAAAAGAACATATCCTCCTTTCTGTGGCGATCTTTTTGTTCAATCTTTTTCTTTATTCTAATATTTTTTGGTCTTTTATTTTTCCTCAGATACTTTTAGTCCAATCAGTTTTATATACCGCGGAATTTGTCAGCATTATTTTTTCAATGCCAGGTCATAATGGAAATGTAGATTTATCATTTTCGATTATTGGGGGTACAATGGACAAAGGAGAGAAATCATCTCAATGCAGAAACCATTAAATCAATATTATCAGCAACATATGAGCATAAAAATACAAAAACAGAACATCTAATCAATTTTATGCTGAATTGAAAAGTCATAGCAAATTGCTATTACAAGTTGTCATTGTTGCTTATGACCCCTAGCAGAAAGTATTCCTTGCCAGGGCCATATAGGCTTGCGGGCTGAAAGGTGCGTATCCGGTTTATAATGACACTAAAAGGGCCATGTCCGACTTATCCAGGTGCTACCTCATTTTTGACAGATCACTGCTAGGAGTGACTTCTGGGGGGTCGTACCTTCTTCCACCTTTTCTGACGTCATAGGACTTTACGGTCTATGGATTTCATTTACCTATATCCTGTCTATATTCGCAGATATTTAATGACTCTTAACGAAATTCGATCCGAGCACCTTCAGTACCTAAAGCCAAGGCGCTGCCACTAGGCTACCTTGGGACCCGATATTAGAAGATATTAGCTCAAAAAAATCACTTCTCTAAGACACCTGTGTTTGAGGAAAGCTTATTGGAATTTTTACATTATATAATTATTTCTATTAGGTACTAGATTTATGTATTTAAAGTTATTGTTTTGCATTTTATAAATGGTCTATTTTATTTAAAAAAGTGATTTACATTTAAATTGAAACAACTTTGTATCAGAAATTGAATGTTTTATGTAATAAATATAAATCATTGTTGAAAGATTTGATTATATGTTATATTCTCGTATTTCCATGCACGTCCACTTTTTTTTCCTATCAAACGTTCTCTGCATATATTTTCAACTACGAACAGCCCTAGCTACACTTATATGGTAAATATCACATTCATTAAATTAAAAATACAGGCATAGTGTTATAAATACAGATTTTTCTCTGCATATATTTTCAACTACGAACAGTCCTAGCTACACTTATATGGTAAATATCACATTTATTAAATTAAAAATACAGGCATAGTGTTATAAATACAGATTTTTTATTAAAAAATATTTTAATATATTTTTCTAGAGAGTAAGTTCGAAAATGATGTGGAAAATTATGTTCGAAGATGATGAGACTAAGTTCGGAAATAATTCCTTTAAATGCCGTCATAGCAAGGTGCCATCTCTTGTTTTGATATCATCTTTATGCAGATATGTGGGAGTTAATATCCATAGTAGAAAAAAAAAATTACCAAACATGTTTAGACATAAAACTTCAATATTAAAAAAATAATAATAATAAGGTACTTCTGAATACATGTAAACTACATCTGAAACACGTTAATAGTTACGATTAACCTACAGAATAGTTTACACAACCCCTCTCTTTGTGTAAAATTTAATATCTGAGCATGTGAATTATTATTTTCACATTTTAAGGGGACTTTTTAATTTTGTACAGTTAAACATTTCTGTTGCAAGTACATAATTTTAATTATTGAAATAATAAAAAAAAGTTATTTCAATATCTTAGAGATTTAAAATGCTGTACGTATCTTTTCATTACTCCGAAAGCAAGGTATCTTCAGTTATTTTTCAAACGTCTCTACGTTGAGATTATCATTTACAAAGTCCTATTCTCATTGGGAGTTTACAAGATTAATAACAGTTATAAGAAGAAATACCAGATCAAAAGGCGGTAATAGAAAAATATAAGGAATTTTTCATTCCCTGCTACATATATGTCGTTATAATTCCTCTTAATTATTAATAAAAGTTCTACTAATATTTAAACTTGCATAATAAAATGTTATACAGAAATATAACCATTTTAAAGTTGCTAAGAATATTAAAGTCATAAATAATATTTGAGGGGAAGTTTCTGGCATGCAGTAGCCCATGTCAGCCGATTAATTTAATTTTAATACTTAGGTTTCGTTCAAAAGAAAAATTAAGTTTAATATATATTGTCATAAATATTTAGAAAACTCCGTACACCAATTCCAGTTTCTTGGATCACTGTCGTAAGTATTTTTGAAGACGTTTATGAGGCAACTTGATCTTCTTAAAAGCTTTTGAGCATTATTTAAAGGTACTGCATTTTTTCTCTAGTAAATGGACCTTCCAAAAATTTATTTGAAAATATTTTTTTTTTATTTAAAGCTAGTGCACAATATCTTTACATAATGGAAATCTTACTTATATTTAGATCCTTTTTCGAAGAGGAAGTACTTAAAGATACAATAATATTCCAGGAGTTTTCTTTAGTTGTCAAATGTAGATATGGTATTGATTACAAGATTAATTTTCAAATGAATTTCGGTATGATACAGATATTTTAAAAGTTTTTATAAACTAAACATGAAACATTATTTTTACTATAATGTTTGTGTGTACCAACTGTTTATACTCCACTATCTTGGACATTTTGGCTGTTTTTGCCTTCCTAAATTGTCATGAAACAAGAATAAATGAAAACGAGTATTTAAACGTTTATCCTTTAAGTAATTTAATAAGGACATACCATCGTTTACGACCCAAGGAATTAATGGACTAGACCTGTTAGTCAAGATGCTATAGCTGAAGTAACCATGAACATGAAAGGGAGGTTTTACAGATTACCTGACAATAAAATAACCAATTATCTGGCCTGAATATTATACACAGGATTTCTGCTTGCAGAAGACAAATGTTTTCCATGAAGCCATGGGGATGGGACTCTCGAATTAATCCCTTATTCCCCCTCCCTGAAATAAATTGGAAGGTTTTAACCTCTGTTGAGAATCGTCTCTGTTTTTATAATCACTATAATGCCCCAGAAAATCGAACGGCACATATTTAAACATTTTTACATTAATATTAAAAAAAATACATGCCTGAAAGAATTGTTTTTTGAATGAAACTTAAAAATATTGTAAATTTCCATTGTTGTGCATTAAGTCACGCATATATAGAGGGTCCTGGAAAAGTACAAGAGGAAATATACGGGAGTCTCTCAACGTGTTCATTTCGACCATGTTTTCGACTAAATTGACGGCTTATCCTTGAATCCCATACTACAGTAATAATAAAATAGACATAGCCTGTTATCCAAATTTGAAGGTCATTACAACTCACTGTTAAACAAATATATCTTCTAAATAAATTCTGTTAAAGAAATATAACTTTTTAGGTAGAAAAATATCTCACTCTAAATATACATTATCTTTATCTTAGTTAAAACATGATTAAATCACAATATACTTAAATTAAGGGGCTAAGGAATTTCAACCTAGTATTTTAAATTAAAAATTTTTTAGTCTATAAACAAAATAAGAATTATTAATATATTTTTTAACTACATTAAAGACCTATAGAATACGTAAATACGTATTTTGAGGTGGAATAGTCTTTCTTCAAAACATTTTGGATTTAGGCTAGATTCTTTAAAATGAGCTATTCCAATCAGTTTTGCCACGAAATACCTATTTTTGAATTATAATTATCTTCAGTGTAGTAAAAAAAGAATTTTTTTTCTCATTTTGCGTATAGTCTAAAATTGAGAACTAAATAAAAAACAATGTTCAAGCCCCTGCTACATAAAATCTTAAAATAGTTCATTCATCGTATCTCAGAAGAATATGGCTTTTGTATATCAAATATTTTGTAAAAATAGCATTTTTATTCTACTCTTACACATAAATAAATACAAATATCTGAATACTTATGCTCTTGTGTCCTTTTGAACACTACCTCCTATTTTCCTATTTAATCCTTTACTCTTGGTGAAATATGATCTTTAAATTATCGTTTTTAAAAGTGTTAAAGATGACCTTATAAGAGAAATACCATATCCTAAAAAGTAATTTCTTCTAAATTTAATCTTCAGATGTTTTTAATAAATGTATATCGTTCAGAACAATGAATGGAAATTCAGCTTCAAAATTTCATTCATACTTAGTGTAATCAGATGACTTCTCCCGGTGTGAAATGCTTCTCCATTGACTGAAACGGAGTAGAATATCTAAGAATAGATTCATAAATTGCGTTAGAATTATAAAACTCAGTTAAAGCGGGCAGTGCAGTGCTAGTGTGTTAATTAAATATTTCATTAACATGTTTCCAGTACTTTAAGGGAGGTATATGTATGCAAGAACGACTTTTAAAAACTAATGCGTATAAATTGTTTACACGGTTTCTGTTTGATATTCTAACGTCTAGACTCTAGTGTGTACAACAGGGCTTGAAATGGATATGAACGAAAATGAAAAGTTCCGATCGCATTGGTTCAAGTCGAATTTTTTATTTATTTAACCAAATGAAACAATTATTTTCGGATGGGTTTGATTCTGCTCCAAACGATTTTTATCGTTCCGGATATTTATCGGACCTGGAGCAATTCATTTGTTCCGATTAAAGAATTATTCCGAGTCGAAACGAAACATATCTCTCAAAAATGATTTTCCTCCTTTTCCTCTTTAGAGAATTTTGAAATATTATTATTATTAAGCTATTCCCATGTGTCTAAAATTTAAAATTTTGGAATTTCAAGATACTTCTATACATAATATTGTTTCAAGCATCCCAGATCACAGAGTTAGTACATAATAAACTTCATTATTTTTTGGTATAAGTAGATATATAGATCTATACTTATGGAGATAAAATTTATTTTGATAGATATATAAATCTATACTTAATCTATCTCTCTCTATATATATATAAAACAGTTCCGTAACTGACTGACAGATAACACACAGACCAAACCGCTGGATCTAAAGGTTTGAAATTTTGCATGGCATTTCTTCTTATAGTGTAGGGGTGCACTAAGAAATATTTTTGAAAATTCTTCGTAGATTTTTTAAAATTAAGTTTTAAATCTGTTTTTGTAATATTTTTTAAAGTTTGCATTTAAAATAATAATTTGCGGGTTTAAATTTATATCACGAGAAAAATTATAAAAATTCTTTTAAAATGAAATCTTTTTCGAATCTTTACCTCCATTTTCTGATTTTTTGTGAACTTTTAAAGATTAATTTTTAGAATTTAATTTATTAAATGCTGATCACGTGGTTTCTTTTCTTTTTGTGATACCTTTCTTTTTGTGTGCCTTTTTGGTGATTATTTTGTTTAAATTAATTTTGCGTCACGTTCACAACAACGAAATAAGTTGACAAAAAATATTAAAATACGGTAAATGATAAAATTTAACTACTATACTCATTGAGATAGAAGTTTTTTAAGAATTTAATTCAAATTAGTATGTTTTATTGATATTAAATATACAAATTAATTGCATACATTGACCGATGTATTTAAGTTGAATATTTACTTCCACATTATTTTGTCTATAAAAATATCCGTTGCGATTTTTTTATAAATATATATATATATATATATATATATATATGCTGGCATTATTTGCCTACATTGACCATTGTATTTTATTATAAATATAATTTTCTGTATTTTTTTGTCATTAATTGCATACATTGACCGTTGTATTTTATTTGAATGTACTCCTTAGCGAAGCTCGGGTGTCCAGGTAGTTATAGATATATCTAACGTCCTGCGGATAACTTTTGAATAGATTGAGTGAGAGAAATCAACTTTGGCACAACAATAGCTCTTATCTAGTAGAAGGACGAGTTCACTGGGTAGCAAAATGTGGCTATGAGAAAGTAGTGAAATTTCAGTGCAAAATTTTCAATAAGTTCTCAAGATTGAGGTTTTTAACAAATGTCTAGATTTAGACATGTTTCTGTGCATTATTTCATTATTTATCTAACGAGGTTAATATGAAGTCTATAGATTCAACCGGTTTGCATAATTTGTTTAGAGTAAGAAGGATTCTTTTCACATTTTGGTTTTTTTAAAGCTATTTTTGAGTTAAAATGGAAATGACGTGTGTTAACACTAGGAAAACGGTAATTTTTTCAGTGTAGTAAAAAAATAATTTTTTTTCTCATTTTGAGTATAGTCTAAAATCGAGAACTAAATAAAAATCAATATTCAAGCACCCTGGTCACATAAAACCTTAAAGTAGTTCATTCATCGTATCTCAGAAGAATATGGCTTTTGTATATCAAATATTTTGTAAAAATAGAAATTTTATTCTACTCTTACACATAAATAAATTCAAATATCTGAATATTTATGCTCTTGTGCCCTTTTGAACACTACCTCCTATTTTCCTATTTAATCCTTTACTCTTGGTGAAATATGATCTTTAAATTCTCGATTTTAAAAGTGTTAAAGATGTCCTTATAAGAGAAATACCATATCCAAAAAAGTAATTTCTTCTATTAATTTTTTTATACTAAAAACACTGAATGCCGTCGTTTTGACAGTTAAAAATTAAATCAAGAATATAAAATATTTAATGTTTTTTAAATGGTTAAATTCTTTAAATTTTGAACAATTTCATACTAATATATAATAAATTAGTATATATTTCGATATATTTTTATGCAGGTATGCCTAGCTGACCACCTGGTATGGTTTATCCGTAAAAATATATGCATGGTTTGTGCAGTTCTTATTTTTCAACACCAATATTTCCGAAGAGCCAAAATTTATGTTATTTGCATAAGGGGGAAGAAACGAAAGGTAACTAACATTTTTGTTGCATTATTTTACAGACTTCTGCATGTTTTCTATATTGCCATCAAATTGACGGCTTTTAGTCTTAGTACATATGAAACACATTTTCTCATAATAGTCATAAAATTTCAGAAGACTGAGGACATAAATAGACATAGCGCTCAATAGTCTGACCGAAACCGTCAAAATGACGGCAGCCGTCTTTCTAGTGTTAAATTCGCTACATGAAACTTTATTCATTTCCAAAATAATGGCTTATTTCATTATTTATAACACATATAATTTCGTGTATACAAAACATTAATTTATTTTGCATGAAACATTAGAAATTTCTACAGGACATGGTATTTATTTTTAATTTTGAATGCAAAAAGAAAATAGCACTGAATTCCATTATCATCCTGCCTTTTTTCCTACTTCTTGGAGACTTCGTAGTACACGTTAAAAGAATTATCTTAAATAACACAAATAAAGTGACGAGATCCTTAAATCCTATTTTAGAATGATGAAACAGAAATCTGCTTTTTTTTAAAAATCGGATTCAAATTTCAAGGAACGAATTTATTTTTGCTCTTAGCTGGATAAATCCAGAAGGATAAATATATATATATATATATATAACAGTTTCGAAACTGACTGACTGACAAATAACGCACAGACTAAACCGCTGGACCTAAAGGGTTGAAATTTTGCATGGCGATTCTTCTTATAAAGTAGGGGTGCACTTAGAATGATTTTTGAAAAATTCCTAAGTTTTTTAAATTAAATTTTTAAGCTGTTTTAGTAATTTTTTTTTAAAGTTTGCTTTTAAAATAATAATTTGAGGGTTACAAAATTTATCTCACAAGAAAGATCCAAAAATTTCCTTCAAAATGAAACCTTTTTTTGAATCTTTATCTTCCTTTTTGTAATTTTTGGTGAATTTTTAAAGATTAATTTTTTAATTTAATTTATTAAATGCTGATCTCATGGTTTATTTTATTTTTGTGATGCTTTAAATTAATTTTGCGGCAGCTGTATAACAACGAAATACATTGACAAAAATAAATATTAATATACGGTAAAAAATAAAATTTAACCACTAGATTTATTGAGACGGAAGTTTTTTAAGAATTTAATTCAAATTAGTATGTTGTATGGATATTAAACATACAAATTAAATGCACCCATTGACCATTGTATCTAATTTGAATATTTTCTTCTACGTTATTTTTTTATAATTTTGTCTATATATATATATATATATATATATATATATATATATATATATATATATATATATATACATATATATATATATATATATATATATATATATATATATATATATACATATATATATATATATATATATATATATATATATATATATATATATATATATATATATATATATATATATATATATATATATATATATATATTTTGACATTAATTGCATACATTGACCGTTGAATTTAATTTGAATGTACCGTAGCGAAGCATGGTATTCAGCTAGTGTTACATATAAAAGGAATGCTGTTAGCTGGTTAGTTAGTATGGTGGTTAGTTGTTGTCAGTTGGTTAGTTGTTGCTGTAATATTTAATAGTTGTTGTTGAATAAAGGAAATGTTTTGATGCAGTATGTTATTATTGACGCTTTAAAAGAAACTACGCACACAGGCCTAAGACAACCACTGGGAAGGTGACGAACTTTAAACTTGATCTGGCTTCACAAAGCGAAGAAGTTAAGAATTATATGTTTTTCACTCGGTGATGCATTTAAAATTTTTCTTTTCTTATTTACCTAAAATCTTGGAAGAGAAAAGGTCTTGAAATGTTGAAATCTATATATTTAAGTTGCTAAGCCGACCTTTTGGGCACTCCGTGAGAGAAAACTACTTCACCAATTTACTTAATTTTGGTCTTAAACGAGAGATTGTAATCTGTAAATTTGTCAAATTTTGCTTTTGTAACCGCAATTTCTATTAATGAGCAAAAATTTACAATTAAAAATGCCTTTCTGCGCATGCTCAGTGGCATGTTTAAATCTAGCTTTAAAAACTCACTGTTTCTGGGTATGCTTAGTAACATGTTTCAATGATAGACACGTTTATTACGAGGAGTCTCTCTAGATCTTTCTTTCTGCCATTTTTGTTGTTATGATAATTATGTTTGCGAAATATAAGATTAACCGTTAAGGAAATTGTTTATTTCGCACTGTTTAATTAGCGATAAATTACAATTAAAAAATTGCTTACTGTGCATGCTCAGTAACATTTTTAAATCTGACTTTAGATACTCACTAAGACCGAGGCCGCTTAAACACATTAATTTGTTTCTTATTTTCAACATGTGGAAATTATATTTTGAGTACAATTTGTGTATTAGTGCATTTATTTGCTATCTAGCCGTCATGTTTTGAAGGGTATCAACTAGTTTGAAATTTAAGTGTTAAAGAAATCCTCGCTAACACACATTCTCTATCCTCAACATATATTTTTTTTCTAAATCTGATCATCTTCAGACCTTGCTAATAATTATATCTTACAGAACAATGGATGGAAATTCGGTTTCAACATTTCAAGCATACATAGTGTAATAAGAAGTCTTTTCTCCGATCAATGAATCGCACATCTGACTGAAACAGAGTAGAATATCTAACAGCAGATTCCTTAATTGCGTAAGATTGTTAAGATGAGTTTACGCGGGCAGTGCGTTGATAGCGTGGTGTACCAAAACCGAGCGACAGGAAGATATTCTAAATAGTAAATTTCAAAAACAGAAATAAATATGCCAGTTACCGCAAATTGAATAATAGAAATTTATATCACATTAAATCTTCAGTACACTTTCTCGAAACCAGAAGAGTAGACAATATAAAACCTTTGAATCTTCGCTGGAAGCTAACAATTCCAGCACCTAAAAACTTTAACATGGAGTAATTCAGACAAAATAATTAATTACAATTTCACAATTTGTATTAACAAGTAGCATACGACCTTAAATGTCCCTCCTTCTAAGGACCCCGTCTTAAACCACCCGAGACTAAAACGTTCCACAAGGAGAATCACCTGTTGTAAAACAGTCAACCGATCGCATCAAAACCAACTTTAGAACTGAACTTTTTATTTCAGACTCTTATTCACTTAGGAAACAAATCCCGTGTTGCCACACCGCTCAAACAAACCATTTTCCAACAATAGACCCAAGAATAGGATTCATTACTTACTCCATGGTAGACGCGTGAACGTGCTAAACCATTGTTTTTATTTATTGTGGACTCCAAAACATCGTATGCTGGCGATAACACGCCAAATTGGCCACAAACTCATTTTTTAACTAATATTACTAATCCCAGATTGTCTAGCAAGGCTAGACAATCTCCATGAAACCAAAAATATCGAAAATGTCTACAATCAGAAAAGGGTCCCGAAGGACCCCTCTACTTTGTAAGACACAAACAAACCAATAGATGGGCAGGGGAGACCATTACGGCAGAGCACCAGTGGCACTCAGGGAAGATCTTCTGATCTGCCGAAAAGTGAGTGCTCTAATATGACCAATCATGAAGCGCGAGAAGGCTGTTTGATATCCCCAAACTGGTAAAGTTGGTAATAAAATATGTCATTAAAATGTTTATAGTGCTTCAAGTAAGTAAGTGTAAACAAGAATGCTTTTCAAAATTAATATATATTAATTAATTGTTTACATGGTTTCTGTTGTAGATTATAATGTCTGTGACTTGTTACTAATGCTTAATTCGACGATAATTAGGGATTTCTTTGAAAGTTTCCAAACAAAGTTAGTTAATGAATGATTTTGTTCAGACCATATTGTTTGTTCCTTTCGATACTGAAATAAAAATTTATCGAATTTTTATTATGAACTGGAATTTTATATTTACCATAGTGATTGCTAATTTGGTTTATTTTATTCATTACCAAGTTATATTGTTTAAAAACGCCTGTTATTGTATTTTATTTAAAAAATAATAATTCTGACGCTTGTACGAACGTAAAAAAGGCAAAACTATGGTCTTTGAGCTAACGTACCAAAGAAAAAAAATACTATATTAAAATATAATATGATATTAATATCTAAGTTAAATATTTTAATCTCGGACTGTCAGATTATTATAGGACGATTTGTATAATTAACATTATCCTGATTTAAACTGCAGATTATTCCAATAACGCGTATTTGATATCTATTTATCTATCTAAACACACAAACACGAACACACACACACACACATATATATATATATATATATATATATATATATATATATATATATATATATATATATATATATATATATATATATATATATATATATATATATATATATATTATATGTAAAAGATATTTATTAGAATTTTTTTCCTTTCTTTACAGGCTTGATAAGTAAATTTTAATTAAATTGAATCCACGTTAAAATTTTTCCCCTGAGAATAACCTACTTTTAGATGAACTAAAAATAAATCAAACATGTAATAAAACACAAACACTAAAAAAAATTATACAGTTTATAAAAAGTTCAATATTTTAAAGGAAAATTCATCTAGACTTATTGGATATATTTTTTTTTCGAAAACAAAAATGCAAACAGAAAACAAAAGAAAAAAATGTAAAGAAAGATATAAATTTTGAAATCGTCATACACAGTATTTCAAAGCCATGTTTTAAAGAATTTCTTCCCTAACAACAATTTATCTCCGTTAATGACTGCTTATCAGATTGTAGTCCTGGATTTAATTACATTTCTGCGAACTCAAGTGAAATGGAACTGGCGGGGAAAAAATATTTAACCAAGTTAAAATATTTTGAATTTACGAATTTGAAATTTTCTCCTTTCACTCTCCTGGAATTAATTAAGAATCCCTTTTAACTATTTTTAAGATTTTGAAAATTGAATCATAGTATTTGAGACTTTTCATCCTAATTTATTTCTTTGATTTTTTTATTCGTCTTGAGTTTGAACATTCTCACTTATAAAAAAGGGCATCGTATAATTAAACGCAGTAGCTACATAATTTAAAAAAAAATTATATATATATATATATACGAGGGCTGTCCGTAAAGTATCCGAACTGAATGTATAAAACACAATATAGACACCGCTCTGCGTGCGCACGCTAATTTGCATGTTTAAACATATGTAAACTTGTTATGTTGGTAATTATCCAATCACTGAGAAGCACGGTCATCTGGTAGCAATAACGAAAAGTGAACGCAGTGGAAGTCTCGTGTCGGGTTGGATCATGACGGAATCTACTGAGCAATGTATTTGCATCAAATTTTGTAGTAAAATTGGAAAAACTGCAACCGAAACGTTCGATTTGCTTAAGAAAGCATACGGTGATGATGTTATGGGCCGAACTCAAGTGTTTCAGTGGTTTAGACATTTTAAAGATGGAAGGGAATCTGTGGAAAGTGATGCACGATCAGGGCGTCCATCAACATCGAGAAATGATGTCCAAGTGGAACAGATTCGTACTGGGCTGCGATCAGATCGACGAATGACAGTTTGAGAGATTGTGGGAGGTGGACAGACTATCGAGAGATGAACAAACCATTAATAAAGAGTTCTACCGTGATGTGCTCAGGCAACTTCGTGATTCCGTGAGGAGGAAACGACCAGCAAAGTGGAAATCTGGGAAATGGATTCTTCACCATGATAATGGCCCTGCTCACTCTTCACATGTGGTTCAAAATTTTTTAACCAAACATGGCAAGTCCCGCAACCTCCCTACTCACCAGACCTCGCTCCGTGCGACTTTTTCGCATTTCCAAAGCTAAAGAAAACGCTTAAAGGACGATGGTTTGAGGATGTGACGATCATCAAACAAAAAGCGATCGAACAGCTGTTGACCATTCCAAAGAACGACTTCCAATCCTGCTTCTAAGAGTAGCAACAACGTTGGGCTAAGTGTGTTGCTTCTCAAGGACAATACCTTGAAGGGGATTAAACTGAAGTATGTATATCCATTATATTTTTTTAGTTATAAATTAAATTCGGATACTTTACGGATAGCCCCCGTATATATATATATATATATATATATATATATATATATATATATATATATATATATATATATATTAAATTTTCTTGTTGGAGTCAATGGAAAACCGTTAAATCAATTTATTTATTTAATGGTGGCTGAAATTTCGATTAGGAAACTCGCTATGGTTTTTTCAATATTTAGCAAACTGCTAATTGAGGGTCACATTATAGGAGCTTAGAAATAAAATTAAACTACATTTAATTTCATGATATAATATAAATAAACGGAATGGGAAATTAACACAATTTAATATTTCCCTGGACTGTTAACAAGTTATCTTTAGTTGTTTTAACTAGTCATTCGGAAAATGTATTTCGATACGGGTACATCCGTACATCACCAGAACATGTTCATAAAAAAATCATAATTGTACTTTCGTTTAGTCACAATAAAATAGGGCTGATATCGATGATGGTTTTAAAGTATTTCTGTTCTTACATAACTAAATATTTGAATGATGGAAGTTATGAAATTTGAAATTTATTACTATCCCTATTTTTGGAAAATTTATTCTAACATTTAATATACTTAAACTGAAATGAGTATAGTATCTTACTATCTTGAAAATCATCCCTTACCTCTTCGTAAAAGGAAGAATGACAACATTAGTCGTTATTGTTTAGTCGAAGAATCACACTATTTTTTCTCTTGAAAAAAACACGACTTTACTCATAAAGCGACACATTTTTGCAATTAAATACGAGCAAAAAAGAACATGGATACATTTGCTACAATCTTTGTTGCGCTCACATCGTCTACCATTTTTCATCCATCATCTTCTCTCTCATTCCATCCAGCGTCCGTCGCGCCACCTACTGGTTCACGGAAGTGCGTCACACGACGTCACACTTACCATAAATTTTAATCTAGTATACAGAATTTTATTCATTTTAAATAATACCATATGTGATATATTCATTAATATAGGGATAATCGAATGTAAAAGCAAATTTTGTCGTTTTAATGCGACATTCAAATATTTTTCCAATAAATCTGAAAAGTTTATAATTGGAAATTTTTTGTTTAGCTACTGCTTGTACTTAAAAACTATGAGGCATGCTAATATCTTTAATTTATATTTCTTCGAAAGTTTATAAGCAGAGTGCAACAATCTTTTGTAAGTATATACGTGATAAAGAGCTTAACTATAATAAAGACATAAAATAATAAGAGGATATTTTGTACCGTATTATTCCACTTTGTGCATTAAAAAAATTATATTTGTTCAGCTTAAATATTGAAATATCATATACGCATTAAAACTGTATATACTTAGGGGATTTTCTATATACTTAAGGGATTTTAGATATATACATTTAAAAAAAAATGTAATCCGTCATTTAATATATATTAAGAATATAATTATAAGAATAAAATTACTTTGTCTTACTTTAAAAATTCATGATTATATACTACAATTTGTGATTAGAATTTTTATCATTATCATTATGGGTAGGTTTTATTAAGAAAAAGTGGTAGAAGTTGTTCTTAAAATAATGCAATGAAAGCATTTGTTTCTTTACATGTCAAAGTTTATAGACATTTTATCATTTAAATGAAATTTACCAATAAAGTATAAATACAAATGGTTTAAAAAATCATTTTAAAGAGATTATTTTTAAAGGCTCTTAGGGGCGATTAAAATTATGTACTCTCTTTTTCTAATTAATTTATATATATATATATATATATATATATATATATATATATATATATATATATATATATATATATATATATATATATATATCATTCCGTTGTTCAAGTTCATTCCTTTGTTTTAAAGATTAAGTATATTTAGCTAATAAAATACAAAATATTCCTCTGTTTTTATATAAAATCCTTTCGTTGTTTCTCTTAGTTTAAATTATTAAATAACATTAGAAATATTCACCCATCCATACTCTAGTTTGAAATAATCTATGAATATTAATTATGCAAGAATTTCCAAATTACAAGCAGTCAATGTGTATAGGAGACTTTTACACGTAATATCGATGACACCGTGTAAGCAGCAAACTTCCACTCTAATTTGTTATAAACCACGAAGTTTCAAACCAGATTGTTAAAATTACTATTGGGTACCGAAATAAGTTTCTCTCGATCGCATCGTCACGCCGTTAATGAGTTCGGATTCTAATCCCGATGTGGAATATTTAAATATTGCGGCACTTCGAAGAGTAAGTGTGTGATTATTCGCGAAAATTATATATATATATATATATATATATATAATGTATGTATTCCATGTATTTCACCTATAAATTAGGTACATTCTCCTCCTGAATCCATCTGTTCAATCCATAGATGATAATTGACTTGCACCGTGTAGATTTCATTTTATTACTCCTGAATGGAAAACAGCCAGAATAACTCTCTTATCTATCGTTTCTCATTTCATGAATTTGTCGGCCATAAAATGCTGTCGTGTTACTCAGTATAGAAGCTATAAACACGTATACGGAGGCCCTGAACTTTGGTCTTCAAACTCGTAGTTCATGTTTTAAAGCTTGCTCCCTTTCCAAAGTTCATTTTTTTTTTATTTTATACATTCTTGAACTTCAGAACCACAATTTTCCATACTTTATATTTTAGGGGCAATTTAGTTTGTTTTAGTACACGCCAGAAGTCAAGTTTTTAAAGTAGGGGTTATAAAATATGTGCGAAAAGTATTCTAATTTACCGGAGGACGAAAATGAGTATTTTCGGATTTTAATGATATTAAATGAACACAAGTACCGAGTTTTCGATATCAATAATGAGAATCGCATATGATTCAAGAACCCTATCGTTAGGTGATTCGGCTTGTTTTACTACTTATGACCGGTCGCTATCACGGATACCCGCTTGACACCGATCAACCACAGGCTCAGTCCCCCAGCTCCAACCAAGCCCTTGTGTCCAGCAGGGCTGAGTCCTTCATCTCAAAATTTGTTCAGTTAGCGACACAGTCCTCTCCTCGGCCCACGACCAGAACATCCAGGAGCCAAACCGTGATAACCTTCTTTCCCCCCTAGCTACCCAAATTTGGACAACCACCACACCACCAAATTTTTCGACCAGTCCCCCAACAGGTAGGTCACTTTATTAATTCATCCAGAATTTAGAAAACAATATCACAGCTTAATTTACAATTTCAAAAGCCTGTTCAGATCGAACAGGAAACCAAATGATAAACATATCATTAAATCAATAACAATAACATGCAATTAACAATCATCTCTTAATACTAACAATTTTGCACGACTCGTGCAGAAAATAAGACTTAATAATTTATCATAATAACAAACTATTGACAAGTAATATCCCCAACAATTGATTGCAAGCAAAGTTTAGAGTAAAGTCACTGATAGTCGATAGTCCGTAGAAGCTATAATTCTGTCCACAGCACCTTTATATCTACTACATCTGGCGTCTGTCGGCAGATGATTTACATCAATTTTCAAACCCGGTCTTAACTGGTATCTCTCATAACTTCCACATGTAGTTTCTCTCTTGCAGGGTCTCTCCCCATGTGCTCACTCTGAGCAGACTTTACACCTTTTTTTCATTTCTGCAGTACTTCGCCACATGAACCCTAGCACTTGTAGCAAATCGCAGGTCTTCTAAAATCTTTCCATGCATGCTGCATCCAGCCAATCTTAAATCTCTTGTTATTCTCTATTCTTATATGCAGCTCATTTCATATGGAGAACCCAAATGTGTATTTTATCTTGATTTATAATTCGTAACCACGTCTTGAGAATCGCATAAATTGTATGACACAATTATGAAACAGTCTTAAAAAAAAGTGATGAACTCAAATGAACAAGTTCCTATTTTTTCGTACCATGTGATCCAGGCAAATATCAATCTTGGACAACCCCCCCCCCGTAGTCTGAGATATTTAACTGATGATAAATTGCCCTTTTTTAAGAATTAAGGATGATAGTCAATATTTTTAACTGACATGAATAGGAAAACAAATGTGTCCAAATTGTAGATCGACAGATTTGTGGAAAGTTCAGAGCAAGATATTTGCACAACGTAAATATTCAGATTAATCTTGGACAGGGTCCAACTTGTGTTCAAATATATTCATTTAACAATAATATTGTAAAGGAATGCACTGTTTTCATTTCGTAGCAATTTTGAAGACGAAATTCGGTATTTAGTTCGCCAAAATGTTTCAAATTTGCGGTATTTACTTTTCGAAAGTTTTATCTCGGATACTGAATATGTATGACTCTCAAGGCAATACCAATTCTCCGAATTCCAATTTGGACATGCATCAGACATTCAATAGCTAAGGAAAGCTAATGCTGGTTGGGTCGCTCTGTTTGCAAAATTCATGCAAATTTAGTAATTTGCGGACGCGTTTTACTTGGAAACTGAAAACTGGTTTTATATATTGCATTTTACGGCAAAAGGCTGAAATACTGAATGAGACTATCAGTTTAGATTAGTTTTCAGAAGAATAATAGATTTTAAAGATACATTTTAATAGTTTAATTGCGTAAAAGGGTGCTATATATTTGAATTCATTTCATTTCCTTTTAAAAACTAGCTTTTAAAAATCCTTATATTTAAAGATTAAACTTGACTCTCTCATAATACAGTTGTAGATATTTCACACAATTTTCTTTGAATTTAACTAATGAATAAATAAACATGTGATAGTTCTTGCAAATCAATATTTATGTATATTTTAATAAGTGTCATTTATATATTTTTAAAAAGAGTCCTATAAAAAGTGATTTTACTGTAAATATTTAAGCAGTTAAACTAGTTATTTTTAGGCGAAAATTAGAAGACAAAATATGGCATTTACATCTTATGTAAAAGTATGAATGCTTATTAATAAGTGAATTTGCTTTACTTAAAGGCTCGCTTTTCTTCTTCAGACTTGAATACAGAAAATTTATTGTATATCTCGTTTTAGTAGCACCATCTCTATATTCTTTCAACTTCTGACAACCCTAGCTATACTTATATTTTACATCTTACATTTTTTTAATGCAAATACAAGCATAGTTATGTAAATACAGTCTTTTTTTTCTCGAAAAAAATTAATATCCTCCATCTGACGCCTAAGAGAGAAAAATTTGCCTGGATATATTATTATGACTTTTTAATTGTTTTTTTTATCATTAATATTTATACATATACACTCTGTCACAAATATATGCATCCAGAAGAAATCGAATTACTATCACGAAACTTGGAAAGAATGTAGCCTGGTAAGAGATATGCAAAATATTAAAATTTCGACGCCAATGGGACAAGGGTAAGCGCGCTATGCGCATATGAGATGCGCAACTGGGAGAGTTTAAACGCATGATTGCTCGTGTCATAGGATTATTCATACAAATCCGTCGACTTGGATGGATGGTATTGTGACTAGAGATGCCTATGAGACGTAACCGGCTGCAGTACGAACGATTGACGGACTTTGAGAGGGGGCGAATAGTAGGCCTCAGAGAAGCAGATTGGTCGAACAGGCGTATCAGCCGCCACCTCGATCAGAGTGATATGGTAGTTGCTCGGTGTTGGGAACAATGGATCACCGAAGGGATAGTCTACCGTCACGGGGGGGGGGTCAAGCCGTCCCAGGAACACAAATGCGCGCGATAATCGCGCAATCATAAGAGCGTCCACATCCGCACCAACAAAGTTCCTAGAATCGATTTACCACCTTTCAGACATCCGGTGGTAATAGGGGAAACCATTCGGAGACTACTGGCCAACGCAGGTATAAGGAGCCGACGTCAATTAAGACGCCTAACATTGACCCCACATCATAGGCAGTGTCGACTGGATTTTTGCCGCCCTCCGGCAAGCTGGAATGTGATCGACTGGAGGCGTGTGATCTTCAGCGATAAATCCCGATTCAGTCTCAATGCTGATGAGCAGTGCATACACGTGCGAAGGCGGCCGGGCCACCGGTCCGATCCGGCATTTGATGTCGAGAGGCATGCGGCGATTACAGTGTGCGACAGTGTGTGGAGCGATTTGTTGGGACACACGATTATCTCTAGTCGTCCTTCAACGCACTTTGACGGCACGCAGTTACGTGGACGAGAATTTAACGTCAGTTGTACTCCCTATGCTATCAAGTGACCCAGGTGTCATTTATTAGCAAGACAACGCTCGTCCACGTACTGAGTGACTCTCCAAACAATGTCTTCAAGGATATTACGTACTCCCATGGCCTACCAGGTCAACAGACCTCTCGCCAACAGAGCACGTCTGGGACGTGCTTGGAAGCCAACTGCAGCTGTCCCGGAATACTGGTGAATTAACTGCCCAGTTGCAAAGATTATGACATGATCTTACGCAGGAGGTCACAGGTGATCTCACTGATTCGATGCCACGCCATGTTTCGATTTGTATAGCTATCAGAGGTGAATTTACTACTTATCGATTTGTAACCTTTTTTATGCCATAACTTCTTAATAAAACGGTCTGTTCTTCTGAATTTGAAATCATTTTCTTAGCTCCTCATACACTACATACATGTTAAGTTTCTTGATAGTAGCTCGTTTTCTTCTGAGTGCATATTTTTTTTGTGTGTACTAGTATATTATGCTAATAATATTATATATTCATTTTTTAAGTTAATTATTTTAATTGAGTATTCACTGTCTATTGTGTAAATAATTATGTTCAGCAATTAATATATATATATATATATATATATATATATATATATATATATATATATATATATATATATATATATATATATATATATATATATATATATATATATATATATATATATACATATATAAATAAATGTATATCTATATATATATTTTTTTTCTGTGTTTATATCTTTTTTTTTTTCAGTTCCCCGTTTCAAACTTAATGTTCTAGGTTTCAAACGAAATGTCTAGATTCCTGATTTTCTAGATTTCTGATTAAGTTTGAAATTGATGAATATTTCTATTGAATGCTCTCTTATTTTGGTATCTTTTTTATATTGAGATGTGTGATTTAATATTCATTATAGTAAAAAATAACATATTTCGATATAAAAGTGGGATATAATGGAAAAATAAGTAATTATGTAATCTACATCTGTACCAATTATGTTAGTTTTTACGATTTACCTACAGTGTATTTTGCATAACCCCTCTTTTTGTATAAAATTTACTATCTGTGTATAAACAGTTTCATTCTGGCTTTATAAAAGGTCTTTGTAATCTTTTACAGTTAAACTTATATATTTATAGTACAGTAATTGTGTTATGTAAATAATAAAAAAAGTTATTTTAATATCTTTCTCTAGAGATTGTGTTTTAAAATGCGGTTCATTGTGATTGTTTTGAAAGTAATGCAAACTGTGCTAATTTTAAATCGTCTTTATCTTGTGATGTTTTATTTTCTTTACATACCGTAGAAAATTAATTTTTCTTAATTATTCAAGAAATTTATACTAGTATTTAAAAATTGCATATTAAACGATTATATAAGA
Source organism: Dolomedes plantarius (assembly GCA_907164885.2). Classification (NCBI taxonomy): domain Eukaryota; kingdom Metazoa; phylum Arthropoda; class Arachnida; order Araneae; family Dolomedidae; genus Dolomedes; species Dolomedes plantarius. The sequence continues at coordinate 119,215,797 of OU015492.1, forward strand.
ATATAGCAATTTAAAAATTACTAAAAATATTAACGTTATATATAATGTTTGAGGACGTGTCTGACATGCAGTTACCCTTTTCTAACGATTAATTCAATTCTAATGTTTGGGATTTGTTCAAAATAAAAGTTACGTCCAATATATTCTATCATAAATATTTAGAAAACTACTTACACCATTTCAAGTAGTTTAGTTCACTGTCGTAAACATTTTTGAAGACGTTTATGACGTAACTTGATCTTCTTAAAAGCTTTTGAGCATTATTTTAAAGCATTATTTTGAGCATTATTTTAAAACAATGCAAATTGTTTTCCCAGTAAATGACCTTCAAAAAATTTGTTTGGAAATAATTTTAATTTTCTTGAAGTAAAAACGATCGCACATTGTTTTCCCACGATTATGCTTGAATTTAAATTCTTATTCAAAGACGAATCCTTAAAATATACAACATTATTCCAAGATTTTTTCTTTAGTTTTCAAGTTTTAAGGGTTTTTGAAGAATTATTTAAAAATTTATTCGATATATATATATATATATATATATATATATATATATATATATATATATATATATATATACGTCCCCCTTTTGACCCACGGGCCATGTCCGGAAAAGGAAATATCTTATCAACCCTCAAACAGGATTTTCAACTTGCTTTCGGTTACATCTTTTAACGCATTAGATGGTTCTAATGACCCATTTTCTTTAAATCCAGAGGTGATATATCTGAAAACCTGCAAATTTCGAATTCTGACCAAGTTTATACTATTTGTGTAACTAACCATTTCGTAATTTTTAAGCATTCATATGAAATTCGCAATTTATATGTAAATGTTATCAACGGTGATCTCACTTTATAGTTTCTCCTCTGCTGTAATGGGAGATAGATTGGTGAAAAATTGGAAAACAATAAGTTTAATTTATATCAGAAAATTCTGAAAATAGACTGTTTTTAGAGGATAAAAATATTGCAAAATTTAAAAGAGATGTAAAAAATTGTATATTTGTGTCCAAAGTTCAGTATTTTAAAGGAATTTACATCCAAACTTGGTGAAAATATTTATTTTTAATAAAAAGAAAAATGGAAAAATTATACTAAAGAAATTGTGAGGTTTGATCTTAGTTTTCAATCAGTCATTCGCTGCACTTCAAAGCCGTGCTGTAAAGAATACCTTCCCTAACAACAATTTATCACCCTTAATCACTGCTTATCAGATTGTCATCCTGGATGTAATTATATTTCTGCAACTTTAAGTGAAATGGAACCGGATGATAAAAAAATTTATTTAACCAAGCTAAAATATTTTGCATTTAGGTGGTTGAAAACTTTCCTCTCTCACTGTAATTGAATTAATTAAGAATACTTTTTTGCTATTTTTAAGATTTGGATAATGGAATCGTATCATTTAGGACATTCTATACTAATTTATCTGTAAGATTTTTGCATTTGCTTCCTGCTTTAACATTTTCAAAGAGGAAAGAGCACCATGTAATTAAATATCATGGGTTTATATATTAAAAGATTTTTTTAAAATTTTAACTTGACGGTGTCCATGGAAAAGTGGGTAAATTAATTCATCGTTTGGATAATGACTGATATTTCGATTAGGAAATTGTCTATGATTTTTTACATGTTTTTATTAACTCGCTTTCTTGTATGTTTGTGTGTTTGTGTGTTTGTCTAGTACGAATCTTGCAATAGATTTTTAACTAACTTTCTTAATAGCTAGACATTTGAAACTTTTAGAATAGCTCAGAACACGATAACAATGCATTCTTTTGATACTTTTAGCCATATTTAAGCAGAATTGAATTCATTTATTTAATATTGTTTTGTAGTCTGGTGAAGCCATCTATAGACTGGGACGGGAACGAAAGTTAAACACAAGTTGACTTCCAATTAACTTTATTTTTTTTCAAGTTGATGGGATAATTCATCAAAAAAATCTTTAAAAAGCATTTATTAATACATAGAATTGTCAAGTTTATATGATTCAACAGAAACTTTAAAAACATGGTATATAAAACGTTATTTTTATCTTGTAATTATTGAGTATTTATCAAGCTGCTAATTGGAGGTCAAATAAGATCGTAGAATTAAAACAAAATTACATTTACCTTTGGGATATGATTGAAAAAACAGACTGATATGTTTATGTAATTAGACATGCCCCTTGACTGTTTAGAATATTTATTTTTCAGAAATCATTCAGAAATTATATTCATTTGTGCGACTTCACTAGAACACCCCAAGAACATGTTAATTTTTTAATTAACTTCATAATCGTGCTTTTGTTTTAATCCAATCCCAATTACATGTGGCCAACCTCGATGATTCTTTTAAAATATTTCTTGTCTAAGATACTTAAATATCTGGAAAATAATGATTCTGAAATGTGAAAGTTCTGACTATTCGTGTTTAAAACTAACATATTCTAAAATTTTATATACCTACTAATCAATAATTTCAATTTCGTCTATGCAATTTTATTCATTTTAAATAATATTAAAATTTAATATATTCAACAAACAAGGCATAATTGGCTGTAAAAGCAATTTCTGTCATTGTGTTGCGGCGTTAAAATTTTCTTTCGGTAAAAGCTGCATAGTTAGTAATTGAAATATTTTGTTGTCGAGTACATGCTCTTAAAAGTAGTTTCATGTAATGCTAATACATTTAATTCAGATTTATTCGCATCTTTATAAGTAGGACACAACAATCCTGTATAAGTATATACTAGATAAATTGCTTAAATTTAATAAATATATGAAATATTTAGACGTTATTATGTGCCATATTAAGCCACTTTGTGAATTTAAAATAATAGTAATATTTATTCAAAGTTAAATGGCTCAAAAAGTGTAACCCGTTTCAGCTTAAATATTAAACTTTGATAATTTCCATTAGAGCAGTGAATTTTTATTTGTACTATTTTGAGTCTTGCATGAATTTTAATAAAATACAAAATTATACAAAATGATTTTCAAATGTTCATTAAACTTTCCTTTTACTTTGAAAATGCTTCACTTATAAAAGTAATTAGTGAACTTAGTCTTTTAATCACTATCATTCTGTGTAAATGAATTTTAAAAAATTATCCTTTTATATATTTAAAATAGTGCATAAAATCATTCATTTCTCTACATGTTATAGTTAATGTAATTAGTACATGTTATATTTAATAACATGCTATGTAATTATAAATTTTTAATAAAATTTATTATTATGGAGAATAACTTAACTTATAATAATTATGCTGTCATACTTCAAAATTTTCTCTGCACATTAATTTTCTTTCTGATTTCATCAAAATTCAGATTTCATTCAAATTTCTCAGATTGCTAAAGCGTTTCTCACAAAGGTGAACATCATTTTTTGAAACCATAAAGGTTTGTCGAATTCATAGACCTTGAAATGTGGTAAAAAGATACGAAAACATAAAAAAATCAGGCAGATTATATATATATATATATATATATATATATATATATATATATATTAAGAGTGTATACCGTTTCTCTTGTAAAATGTAATATTTAGACTATACCATAAATTTAGTGTATTTTGCTTTAAAGTGTGAAGTGTTATATGTGTATTTTGCTTTAAAGTGTGAAGTCAGGGATAATAAGAGATTCCTTTGAAAACTTATAAATATTAATTTTTTTAATGTTTTTGCTCGTAACTTTCTGTTTGTCCCCGCTGATTTTGAAATGATAGTTTCTTTAATTTTTGTTATGGATTTTAAACCAATGATTTCTTCAGTCGTTTATTTTATTCATTACCTACTCATATTTTATTAAACATTTTATTATTATATTTTATTAAAAATTTTAATCCCATGCTCTTTGAACTAACGGACTTAGGCAAGGGCAATACTAATCTCATAAAACATGATATGCTTTAAGTAAAATAGTTGGATCTAAATAGATTAAGAGTTGTTATTTATTTTTTCTTGTTTTAGATTATATTTTTTTTCCAATAATTAATATATATATATATATATATATATATATATATATATATATATTGATTCGAATGAAGATAAATGAGACAGTTGGTAGCTATCTTTATTCAATATATATCTTTATTCTATGAATAAAATCTTTACTGAGTTCCATTCAGTTATTCGAAATTACTACGCCCCACTTCCAATTTACAATAATGCTGGATCCCGGTTTAATTAAAATATATGGTGTAAAGACTTTGCCTAAAAACAAGACTGACAACCTTTACTGTTTACATAATGCTTTATTAGCATTTCGATGATAAATAGTTTACAAAAAGATTAAAATTGAACATTATCTAAAAATCGTGGGTTCAGGATGTTGCGAGGAGTCGGTTGATTCTTCCCGTGATGGCCAGGCACGCGTCAGTTCCAAGGACCTCTTATTCAGGCTCGCCTATCATCTCGGTAAATAAAGGAAAACTGCTCACTCCCATTCCAGTGTCGACTATTTCTTTCTGTGGGATGCAGTGTCGAACACGCCCTCTCCTTTACGGTTCACGTTCTAAGCTTTCCCGCGGTTCTAGCCGGTTTGTCAAGCAATTTTCAGTGTAACGTTTTTGTCCGAAAAGGAGGAGGATTTCTACCTCCAAAATGCCCAGCGGGCGCCAGAGCGTCTGCATCTTTTTGTTGATCAGGCGTCTGTTCACTGATGAATAAAGTCAAATATAAGCGTGATTCCGCCGGGTGGTTTCTCGGGAATTTACGCGAGGGAAAAGGTCGTAAGTTATTAAAATCTCAGACCTATCAAATCTATACAAGATGACGGAGTCGCCGTTTATCTACCTGCTTGAGGACGAAAAGCGTTCACTCACCACAAGATTCTATCCAAGGTCTGCAACGCTTTCGCCTGAACCCCGCCAAAACATCTCTTCTCGAATGTTCTGGATGCACGCTATGATGTCATATCCTCTGAAGACTTCCGCTCTTTTTTATATGATTCCTAACTCTGAAACGTGGACAAGTAACGCCACCTTTTGATCAATTTAAGACTAAAATGTATTTTCCGCCAAAACTTACTTTTAATTACCTAATTTGACCTCCTTTTCCTTATAACCTTCCCTTTATTCACCTTAATTTTAGCCAAGCTATTTATACCCTTACTTACACACACACACACACACATATATATATATATATATATATATATATATATATATATATATATATATATATATATATATATAAAAGTTTTAATTACATTGATCTGACTTTATAATATCTCCTCTGAGAATAAGTCCTTTCAGACGGACAGTTTTTGCAAGACAGACAAAAATGCAACAAAACACTAAGTCTGGTTAAAAACTGTATATTTGGTGAAAAATTCAATATTTTAAAGGAATTTTTCATCCAGACTTGTAGGAAATATTTTTTCGTTCAAAATGAACATTCATATATGCTACAAAAACTGTGAAGAATGATATTAATTTTTTAAAAATCATTTTATGCATTTCAAAGCCATGCTTTAAAGAATTCCTTTTTTAACAACAATTTATCTACCTTAATTACTGTTTATCAGATTGTTGTCCTGGATTTAATTATATTTCTGAAACTTTAAGTGAAATGGAAACAGCGGAAAAAATGCATTTTACCAAAATAAAATACTTTGCATTTAGGTGGTTGAAAACTTTTTTCTTTGCCTCTGCTGGAATTAACGAAGAATCCCTTTTTGCTATTTGAAATATTTCGAAAATCGAATCATAGTATGTGGGACTTTCTATCCTAGTTTATCTGGAGGATTTTTGTATTTGTTTTCTATTTAAACATTCTCACAGAGAAAGAACACCTTAAATGAAATACAGTAGGTAGATATTTTTAAAGAATATTTTTTAAAAATATTTCTTGTTAGAGTCTTTGGAAAAGCAGATAAGATAATTTATTCTTTTCATTGTGCCCGATATTTTGATTAGAAATTTACTATTATTTTTGCAGTATTTAACAAGCGGGTGATTTAAGGTCACATAAATGGTAGTATTAAAACAAAACTGCAGTTATTTTTGTGATATAACAGAAAAAAACTGACTAGGTAGATTATATATTTTGACATTTCGTTTGACTGTTTAAAATATTTTGTTTTCAGCAATCATTCGGAAACTATATTCAGAAGTGTTTACTTTAACAGCGCACCACCCGAACATGTTCATATTTTAGTAAACTTTATAAACGTATTTAGGTTTAAACACAATAATATGTGGCTTACGGCGTTGATGCTTTTAAAATATGTCTAGTCATATATGCCTAAATACCTGAAAGAAAAATGTCCTGACATTTCAAATTTTACTATTTATATTTATGAACAACATTTTCTACATTTGAATATACTAAGGATAAATTGCAATCCTGCATAGATAATTTTATTCCTTTTAAATAATATTATATTCAATATATTCATTAAAATGGGGATAAATGAATATAAAAGCAATTTGTGTCTTTCTAATGCGGCATTTAAATTTTCTCCCTGCTAAAACTGAATAGTTAATTTTTGTTACTTGAATGCATACACTTGAAAATAATATCGTGCAGTACTAATATATTTTATTTAGATTCATTCGCAAGTTTATTAGCAGGTTGCATCTAACTTGTTTAAGAGTATACGTGATAAAGTGCTTAAATTTAATAAAAAATATAAACTATTCTGACGTTAATATGTACCATATTAATCCAATTTGTGTATTGAGAAAAAAATATAATAGTTCAGTTTCAATATTAAAACTTCATATTAGCATTGAAACTGTATATCCTTAGGTAACTTTAGAGTCCAAATTTAAAAATATAGAGAATTGTTTTCCGTAAGGTTATTATTATTCCGTCTTACTGAGGAAATACCTGATTAAAGAAACTAATTTGTACTTAGTATTTTTATCGTTATCATTTTGTGTAGGTATTTTTTAACGAGAAAGGCTACCATTTTATGTACTTAAAATAATGCAATAAAACAATTAGTTTCTTTACATGTTATAGTTTATAAACAATATATAATTTAAAAGAAATTTGCAAAGTAATAATAAATACAAATCATTATTAAAAAATTACATGCGAGAAAGAAATTATTTTAAGGAAATGCTTTAAGGAATGTTTAATTGTTATATACTGCAACATTGGATACTATTATTGTTTTATATGTGTTTTAACTATGTTTTATATATTTTATGTGTTTTAACTGTTAACTGTTTTATGTTTCTTAACTGTGTCTGTATCTCGTAACTGTACTATATAAGCTGTCCCTGTAACTGTAATAGTGGCTCTGTTAATAAAAGCACTTGTATAAAATATGGCGTAGTTGAGTCGAACCGCTAAGCGAGTAGAGGTAGAAAAGGATTTATGACTTTCGGAATATGGAGGCATCTTTAAAAGCTCCCAAACCACTTTCCCTTAACGGAAATGTGGCTGAAGAATGGCTCGAATTTCGCCAGAACTTTGAAATATTTTTAAAAGTTGGTGACCATACAGAAAAAGCAGATGAAGTACGAGTAGCTATTCCACTTAATTGTGTGGGTGACAATGCAGTGGAATTGTATAACACATTCCCATTGACAGAAACAGAAAGAGGTGATTTCAAAAAGGTTTTAAAAGCCTTTGCTAAAACTATATGCTAATCCTCGTCGGAATGTTGTGGTGGAGAGATATATTTTTAATTCCCGCCAACAAGAGGAAAACGAAGGTTTCGACGATTTTGTGACGGATTTGCGTAAGCTCGTCAAACACTGTGAATATGGCGACCAAACCGAAAGTGTTTTGCGTGACCATATCGTGCTTGGAACAGTGGATAAAACACTTCAAAAAGGGGTTCTACTTGAACATAAATTATATTTAGATAAGACTATTGAAATGTGTCGAGCTTCGGAATTGAGTAAAAGACAGTCTGAAATACTACAAAGAAAGGCGACTGATGTTGATGTTGCGGCGCCTTGCCGAAATACGAAAGTACAGCTGACCGAACAAAACCGAAGGTCTAATTGCCGGCATCAGAGTTTTCGAGAAGGAGTGTTCAGTAAAAAGAAACTAACTACATCGAATCAAGACTAGTGTGTATTTATGTAAAAAATGAAATCGGGAACATAAAAAAAGTTCAATGTCCTGCTTTTGGAAAACAGTGTAATAAGTGTGGAAAATTTAATCATTTTGCAGTTGGGTGTCAATATTCAAAGTTAAAACAGAAATCAGTAGGTGCTTTAAGTGATAGTATTGTTTCAGATTGCATTAAACATGATAATATTAATAGTGTAGCAACAAGTTCAAGTTGGATACAAGATGTGCAGGTAGGTAGTGATATATTGCATTTTAAAATTGATACAGGTGCTGATGTAAATGTGATACCTAGCAACATTTTAAAAACTTTAACACTAGAACCGCGGAGCGGGTCAATTTGACCCAAAACGATGTTTAATTTATCACCACGCGAAAAGTATCAATTGAAAAAAAATTCCTTTTATGACTTTTAATATTTTAAGGTGAACAACAATTCACCAAATTTAAAAATTCGTAACATAAATAATTTTCCGAATATTAACACTTATACCTAGAACCGCGGAGCGGGTCAATGTGACCCGTAAGAAATGTTAATGCACAAATAACGAAAAACAGATGCATTTTCTCGAACAGTAACTGTAAAATATTTCTACCCCACCCTAGAATTCCTTACATGGACTGTACCAGAAGGGGGAATAGTGAAGGTTTGTCAGTCAAGGTCATTATATTAGGTTTGAAGCACGAACTACGTTCGAATGCAGTGAAAAATTACTGCGAATATTTAGAAGACTTTTTGAAGTTGCTTTTATTCTGTAATTAGTATATGTATAAAAACTATGTCACGACGCCGTAATCTTGCTGTTCAGGAAGCTTTAGAATATTTAAAACAATTATCTGAAAAGGATTCAGATGGTTTGAAAAAAAGAAGATTTCTCAAGATTCGAATTTGAGTAGTGAGGATGAATACCTGCCTGCTACTGAATAAAATTTGGATTCGGATGAAGAAAATTAAAGTGAAGATTACTCTGGCAATGCTCTAACAATCCCTGGTCCTTCTCATCGCAATACTGATGATAATTTATCTGATAAAAAATAAAAATTAAACATTCCAAGAAAATCTACACACATGCAAAGAAATTTGAAAAAGAAATCGACAATAACATTTAAAATTGGAAATAATGAAGATGGCAAAAATGGGACAATTTGGAATGTCGCTCAATTAGGAACAAACGATAGAGGAAGAATATCAAAGTGTAATATTTTGAAAGAAGTAGGGGGGCCCAACACCACATGCTAAACGCAATGTGATCGACAACAGTCCTTCAAGTTCTTGGAGACTTTTTATAGATGAATGGATATTGAAACACATAAAGAAATGTTCTGAAGATGAAGCTCATCAGCAAATTCAGGAAGGAGAATGGAATATAACATTAGAAGAAGTAAATGCTTTTATATAAATTTTATATGCACGTGCTATATATTGTGCAAAAGGACTTGAACTGGATAACTTGTTGTCAAAGGACTGAGGACCACTATTTTTCCAAAATACAATGTTAAGAGACCAATTTCATGAAATAATGGGATTTTTACGCTTCGACATAAAATCAACAAGATCAAAGCGTCTAGAGACAGACAAATTTGTCCTTATTTCGGATATCTGGAATCGTTTCAGGGAAAATTGCAAGACGAACTATACACCAGGTCCTAATGTAACTGCAGATGAACAGTTATTTCCTACAAAAGGTAAGTGTAGGTTTGTTCAATACATGCGAAACAAACCAGATAACTGTGGAATCAAGTTCTGGTTGGCTGCAGATTTGACTCAAAATATCTAATAAATGGATTCCCGTATCTTGGAAAAGATAACCAAAGTCCATCCAACGTTTCTCTTTCTGAACATGTAGTGATGCGACTAATAAATCCATATGAGAACAAAGGTAGAAATGTCACTACGAACAACTTTTTCACAACACTGAAGCTTGCAGAGGCATTGAAATCCACAAACACCAGCCTTGTAGGAACTGTAAAACGCTGAAGAAGATAAATACTAGTCTCTGTAAAAATGTTAAAATCCACATTGTATTCGACTACGGTACTAACCCATAAAGACATGAGTCTAACTGTTTATCAAGGTAAAAGAGATAAAAACGTTTTGTTGCTAAGTAGTCTCCATCCAAACGCAGAAATTGCAGATAACCCAAAAAAAACTACCTGATATAATCGCTTTCTACGACGCAACTAAATACGGTGTGAACGTGATTGAACAAATGGCAAGGAAATATACAGTCAAGTCTGCTTCACGTAGGTGGCCGGTGCAGGTTTTTTGTAATATTTTGGACCTTGCTACAATCAATGCCTGGGTTTTATATAAAGCTGTAACTGGAAAATCTATTAGTAGACGGCAATTCCTTCAAAACTTTAAGAATTGCGAGAAAAGTTTGTTCTCTTCCGACATAAAAAAGTGACAAAAAGAGCATGTGAAGCAACCAATGAAAAAGACGGAGAACCAAAAATTAAGCGTAAACGAGTCCGATGCTACATTTCGAAATGTGAAATTAAAACTCTAGATATCTGTTCAAAATGTAAAGAACCCATCTGTGGAAAATGTACAAAACTTATTAATCAGTTTTGTACAAAATGCATACAGTAAATTGGATTTTATAATCTGTAAAACTAAGTACTGATAAAATTTTTAGTAACTGATAAAATTTTTAATTTTTAATTTTTTGAAATTGTCTAAACATATTGAAATGACATACTCTGTTTTTCCATTGAAATTAGGAAATTTATGTCATATTTTGTTAAAGAAACATGTTATTATACTCAAGGACATAAAATTTTAAATAATACGATTTTGTAAAAATTAAGTTAATTTCTCTTGATTTATTAAAATTATTTAATGTAAATTCTGAGAAATATTGATTATTATTTAACAAATAAAATGTTTTAGCTAAATAAATTAAGCACTTGTGCATATTTTATAAGTTTACAATCTAGGGTCAAAATGACCCGCTCCGCGGTTCTAGGTATATCGAAAGTCCCGCGGTTCTAGTGTTAAAGTCTAAATCTTGTTTAAAACCAACTAATGTAGTATTAGAAGTTTATGGAGGTGATAAAATTAAGCCAGTTGGTAATGTTGATTTTATGTGTGAAATTGGTAGTAATTCTAAACTTGTTGAATTTGTAATTGTAGATTGTAAAAATATTCTAAACCATTGCTTGGATTGTCTAGTTCTGTTGAATTTGATCATATTAAAAGGAAACGTGTGGGTAGTACTGAAGTACTGGATAAAGATCGATTCATAGATAAGAATAAAGATGTATTTGAGGGATTGGGTACTTTCAATTTAAAGTGTTCTATAAAAATAGACTAAAATGCTGTACCTATTCCTAGGTGAATTCCTGAAGTTATTAAGCGTAAATTAAAAGATAAATTACAGGTTCTTAAAAATGAGGGTATAATTAATGAAGTAGATAGTCCAGTGGGATGGGTAAACAATTTGGTTATTATTGAAAAACCGGATGGGACTATTAGGATATGTTTAGACTCACAGGATCTAAACAAAGTAATAAAAAGAGATTCATTTAATTCCAACAGTAGATTAACTGGTGACAAAATTATGTAGTAAAAGTGTTTACTCTGTTCTAGATTTAAAAGATCGGTTTTATCAAATACAGCTTGACAGGGAATCTAGTGAGTTGTGTAAATTTAGTACTCCCTTTGGTTGTTTTAAATTCAAGACTACCTTTTGGATTAAGTAGTGCCCCAGAAGTTTTTCAAAAATTCCAAAATTTTGGTGATATTCCTGGTGTGTTAATTTATTTTGATTTGTTAATTGCTGTTGAAACTCCTCAGAAGCATGATGACATTCTTAATAGTTATTGAAAGAGCTAGAAAATTAAATGTGAAATTTAATCCTTGTAAGTTACAATATAGAGTAAGTGAAGTGAAATATGTTGGGTATGTGTTTAATAAATTTGGAATGAAACCAGATCCCGAGCACGTTAGGGAAAACCTTAAATTTCGAAACTCCTAGTAATAAAAAAGAGTTGCAAAGAATTTGGGGCATAATTAACTTCTTAAGGAAGTTCATACCAAACATGTCTGAGAAGCTTAATATCTTTAGAGATTCTACGTCACGATATCCAGTATTGGGTAAACTAGTATATTGTAAAGAGGGATGGCCTAGTGATAAAAATGAAGTGCCCGAAAATGTCAGACATTATTTTAAGTTGAGGCAGGATCTTTTTGACGAGGATGGTACTGTCTTCTTAAATAATAAAATTGTAGTCCCGAGGGATTTTAGAAGGGAAATGTTAAATAATTTCCATGAGGGACATTTTGACATGTAAAAATGTAAGTCAAGAGCTAGAGAACTGTTGTATTGGCCAAATATGTCAAATGATCAAGTGTTTCGTTAGTGAAAAATACAGACCAAAAAACTGTAAAGAACCACTCATTTCACATCATTTTTTTCTTTGCCTTTTGAAAAGGTGGTGTGTGATATTCGTGAATTCGGAAAAAAAGATTATTTAGTCTTAATGGATTATTTAACTAAATGGTCAGAAATCGTTCCCATAAATAATTAGCGGGCGAGTGAAGTAATTTGTAACTTAAAAATAATATTTAGCACGCATGGTATTCCTAGAGTATTAGTTGCGGATAATATGCCGTTTAAGTCATATTCGTTTAAAAAGTTTGCATTGGAATGGAATTTTGAAATTATTAATAGCAGCCCCAGATATGCTAAATCAAATGGTCAGGCTGAAAGTGGAGTTAAAAATAGCGAAGAGTATTCTTCAAAAATGTAATATAACTGAGCAAAGTATTTATACAGCGTTAATGGAATATAGAAATACGCCTTTAAAAAATACTGAGTTTTCACCAGCCCAGGCTTTAATGAGTAGGCGAGTTCGAACTAAAATACCTTTAAATAGACAGCTACTAATTCTAGAAATACAGATGAACACAAGGGAAAAAATTTTAAACAAGCAAAATTTGTCTAAATCACGTTATGATAAAACGTCAAAGCCGTTTTCAGATCTACCTCCCAATCAAAATGTGTTAATTCTTGGGAACGAGGAGAAGTTAAAAAAAAAAACTAGTCCTAGAAGTTATTGGGTAAAAAAAGAATTTAATCGTATGAAAAGAAGGAATAGATTAGATCTGAAACCTTCGTATAACGCACCTAATTTTAGAAATAGTAAAGAAATGGGTGATTCTACTATTGGTTGTACAAATGAAAATTTCAATTTCAGGAATTGTAATTTTGAATCAGAAACAACCGAGGAAAATAATATGAACTTTATACCATGTATAACCAGGTCTGGACGAGTAAGTGAACCTCCCTTGAGGTATGGGTACATGTAAACATGTGTTTTATTTTGTGTGAAAACACTTCTTTGAAAACGGGGAGATGTTTTATACGCGTTTTAACTATGTTTTATATATTTTATTTTTTTAACTGTTAACTGTTTTATGTTTCTTAACTGTGTCTGTATCTCGTAACTGTACTATATAAGCTGTCCTGTAACTGTAATAGTGGCTCTGTTAATAAAAGCACTTGCATAAAACAATTATATATTTTTAGCTAAAAAAATTTAATCATTTAGATCAATGTATCTCATAATGAAGATCAGTTTTAATCATCAAAACAGAATGAAAATCCATTTTAATCCCGTATTCAATAACAGGTTTAACATCGTGTTGGTAACTACTGGTAAAACAGATGCATGCGTGCACACACACATATATGCGAAATGGAGATGTCGCACGCGCCGACTTCAACCAACGATCGTCCCTCGGTGGCGAAGAAAAGAGTTAGCTAGTAGACGCGATGGAGAAACGCCGCTGAACAGTGAATGAGCAAGAGACGCGACCGCCATAAGGAACTTTTCCCCTTAAGATTCAAACTGTAAATACTGCCCCTCTGTAAATACTGTCCCTCTGTAAATACTGCCCCTAGAGTACATTTAGATATCATTAAATGTTTCATATAGAGCCTGTGTCCGTGTCTCCGTGCTCACATATATTTAATGTGTGTTTTTTTTAACTAAAGGCATATATTCCATATTTCGCCTTAATATTCGATAAATTCCCCACCTCAGTCCACTCGTTCAATCCACGTATGGTTATTGAAGTTAAACTGGATACAATTAATTTTATTTCACATGAAGGGGAAACTGTCAGAATAAGTCTCTTACCTATTGTTTCCCATATCATGTATTCGTAGGTCATAAAACGCAGTCGTGTTACTCGGGGTAGAAACTATAAACACGTATACAGAGGGCCTGAACTTTGATCTTGAAACTCAAAGTTGATGTTTTAAAGTCTGTTCCATCTCCAAAGTTCAAGAAATTTTATTTTATACCTTTCCCGACTTTAAAACTGCAATTTGAAGCAATGCGTAAATGTGAGTTTTTGCACACTCAATTTTTTACAGCCAATTTTGTTTCTTTTAGTCCTTATTAAAGGTTATGTTTTTTGAATTTAGGTTTATAAAAAAATCTGCCAAAAGGATTTTTATATTATACCGGATGAATATGAGTTATTGGATCTTAATGATATGAAATAAAAGGAAATAAATACAGAGACCCCATTATCTATAACGAGGATACAATTAAGAGATATGTTTTAAAAAAACTCATATAACCCTGATGATCGATTTATATAAATGATTTATATCTGACAGATTCTTACTTTTTTAGCTATGGGATTTAGAGAAAAATCAATCTTGGTCGAAACCTCCTCTGCAAGGGTTATTGAAGAGATGATTTCCTCAACTATTATACCAACCCTACCTTTATATTTCAGTTTGTGATTGTCCCCACCATTACTGTACTTGTGGCACCTAGCTGTATCTGCGCATATCACACGATATATGATTGCATTTCAAAATTTTTCCTTTGTCCTGAATTGTGAGATTAAATGTACGACCTATCATTTTGTAATGGCTTAAAATTGTCGGGATAAACAACGGGTCCTCTCTTAATGTACAGTATATAACTGTTATAAATATTCAACAAATCTTTA
The DNA here is from genome assembly GCA_907164885.2 of Dolomedes plantarius. Taxonomy (NCBI): domain Eukaryota; kingdom Metazoa; phylum Arthropoda; class Arachnida; order Araneae; family Dolomedidae; genus Dolomedes; species Dolomedes plantarius. The sequence continues at coordinate 119,230,804 of OU015492.1, forward strand.
TATTTCTTATAAAAGTTAAACTAAAAACCTGCATTTTATATAATGTTCATTGAGTGAATGAAATTATTATTCCCATGAACTGGACTGTATTAACTGGATTGCATGACGTTTCATGTCAACGACTACAATCCAAGAATTCACTATCGTGTCGTTACTTATACTTAGACACACACACACACACACGCACATATATATATATATATATATATATATATATATATATATATATATATACATATATATATATATATATATATATATATATATATATATATATATATATATATATATATATATATATATATATATATATATATATATATATATATATATTCAAATGAAACCCACAACAGTCAAATAAATTGAAATTATTCTCTGTATTAAAAAAAAATTATATATATTTATTACCTTGTCACAATAATAATGACCAAAGTGATGCATATATGGTAAAAATGGTCCCAAATTCAGTGTTCCATATGCTACCACTTGTTTTGTTGATCTTAAAATGCTTACTTGTTCCAGAATCATCAGAATTTTACAGCTTTTGGAATGAAGTATAAGTCATAACATTTTGTTTTTAGGTAAAATCTTAAATATTGTTGCGAGGCACTTCAAAATAGAAGCATAAAATACCAGAAATATCTTTTGTACAGATTAATCTAAGTCAGGGTTCAACTTCAGATGACGCATGTGTTCAAATATAGTCATTTAACCATTGTATTGTAATTATTTTATATTTAGGTAAATTTAGGAATATTGTTCCGATTCACTTCGAAATAGAAGTATAAAAGATCAATAATCTCTTTCAGGCCATTAAAACTGAGATGTTCTATATTTACATGAAGCGCATGTAAATATTCAGATAACTCTAGGACATGTTTCCTCATCGCCTACGTGTGTGTTTAAATAGAGTCATTTAACCATTATAGTGTAAAGGAATGCACTGTTAACATTTCGTAACAATTTTGAACACGACATTCTCTATTCAGTTCGCCACAATATGTCAAATTTGCGGCATGGACTTTTAGAATATTTTACCTCGGATTCTGAATATTTGTGACTCTCAAGTCAACACCAATTCTCCGAATTGCAATTTAGACATGCATGAGATATTCAATAGCTAGGGAGAGCTAATATTGTCTCTCCGTTTTGTCTCTCTGTTTGTAAATTCCTGCGAATTTTGCAATTTGCAGGCGCGTTTTACTTGGAAACCGAAAACTTTAATATACATCACATTTAACGGCAAAATGCTGATATACCGGGGTAGAGTAACAGCTGAAAGTTTTTTTTAGAAAAGTAATATATTTTTACATGTTTTTATTAACTAGCTTTCTTGTTTGTGTGTGTGTTTGTCCAGTACAAATCTTGCAATCGATTTTTAACTAACTTCCCGACTAATTAGACATTTGAAACTTTTAGAATAGCTCAGAGCACGATGACAATACATTCTTTCGATACTTTTAGCAATCTTTAAGCAGAATTTAATTCATTTATTTAATAATGTTTTGCAGACTGGTGCAGCCATCTATCAGCCGGGACGGGAACGAAAAGCTAAACGCAAGTTAACTTCCAATTAACTTCATTTTCATTCAAATTGATGGGATAATTCATCAAAAAATAATTTTAAAGTATTCATTAATACATAGAATTGTCATATTTATATGATTCAACAGAAAATTTAAAAACATGATATATAAAAAGATCTTTTTATCTTCTAATTATTAAAACTTAAACTTGTTAGTCATTATAATTCATTTCATTCACTTCTATACTCTAGCTTTCAAAAATCTTTGCATTAAAAAATTTAACTCGATTTTCTCAAAGTGCTTTTCTAGATATCAGGCCCTATATTTTTTATTACTACTTATTACTATGTTTTATATAGGCGTGCGTTTTTATAAAATGACCTACAAAAATAATTTCAATGTAAAGATAGAGAGCAATTTTATGGATTATTTTTTTCATTATTTCTTTTGGATGGAAAATATTAGAAGACAAAATCTGACGCTTATATCTGATGTAAAAATGCAAATGTTTTTTGAATAAATCGCGTCGCTGTGCATAAATGCTCGCTTCTCGGGTTTCATACTTAACATACAGAACAATTGCTGAATGTATTGCTTCAGTAGCGGCATCTATTAGATTTAATTTTTGAAGAGCATGATAATCTAATATATATGTTCACATAGATGACGAATTTAATCGCTTGATCTCTGAATCACTTGATTCACTTTATAAATGGCCTTTTTTTTATCTCGTACCGTTGAACTTTTCTATTGAATATAAAGAAATTGACTTACGAAAATATGAGAAAAAGTTATTTTAATATCATTCTCTAGAGACCGATGATTGAAAACGCTAAATGTTTCTATTGAATGATCTCACAACACGGAATCCTTGGTTATTTTGAAATCCTCTTTATGTTGAGATATGTGATTTTTATTTAATGTCCATAGTGCAACAAAATCATGAAAGACATTTAGAAGTTTTGAAATATTTTACCAGCATGTGACTGAAAATTTGTTAATGCCTATGTGGGTACAACTAATGGAGACTAATCTTAAATTATCTACTTCATTTTATTACATAGGATATACGATTATTTTCTCTATGAAATGATAGCGCTTCATGTATCTCCTTCCTATCCTGAAAGCGTATAATCGACCAATTCAAATTTATTTCCTGATAGCTCCCATGGATTTTAAATACGAAATCTTTCTTTCATGTATTCCGCAGATATAAAAATTTGTTTACTTTACAACTTTTTCAGACTTGACGAATTTTCTTTTTTTACAAAAAAAGAAACAAAAATGACATTTTGTATGCCTGGGTCTAATCGACCCATATACACGTATAATATTCAACTTGGTAGAGTGTTTTGCCATTTTATTGTGCAATATGGTCCCTTGTAAGCGTGGTCTTACTGAATAAGCGATCAGAAAGCTTTTGTAAGAGCTCAATGATCAGCCTGATGAAGGAAGTGATAATGATTTGAATGGAACAGATGAACCTGATCACTGATCACTGATCCATCGAAGACGATAGTGAGAAAAAGGATATTTCCGATACATAAGAAGAAACCGTGCAGTCACTGATCTTCGTTAGTCGTAGCAAAATTGAATGGTGTAAATTCCATCCTTCTACATCCAAAGAACGGTATGTACTAGTACATAATTCCAACTTATTGTTATTTGATATTTATTTTATTTTATTTTATTTATTCTCATTTATTTTTCTTTAATAGATATAATCTGATGTCTGTTCTTATTTTACAGACAACATAACATTATGAAATTAACCCCTGGTCCTACAAGTATTGCAATTTATCGGATAACTGAACATCCCGTTTCAGCAATGAAGCTTTTTTTGACAAATGGCGTGATGAAATTAATTGTAGAAGAAGCTAACCAAGAAATTAAGAGAGTATATTCTGAAGAGAATGAAACGTACACATTGGTTTCTGCTGAGACCCGTGAAGCTTATGTTGGTAAAATAAAATCTGATACTTTTTACATATTAATTTATATATAAATTGAAATATAATTAAATAATTACACGATTTTTTTATTTTTAAATTATTTTCAATAATTTTTTCTCAGGTTTTCTATTTTTAGCTGGAGTATATAAGTCTGAAGGAGACTCTCTCAAAGAGATTTGGAGCGAAGAAAATGGCCGGGACATTTTTCGTGCAACTATGTCTTTGCAACGTTTTGAATTTATTAGACAATTTCTTTGATTTTGCAACAAAGAAAGTAGAGTAAATTGACGTCGTGTTGATAAGCTAGCTACAATAAGATCATTATTTGAGATATTTATTACACAATTGCAAAAGATATTCCTTCCTTACGAAAACATAACAATTGACGAACAGCTTGTGCCTCTCCATGGTAAATGCACCTTTGAAATATACATACCATATAAAACTAATAGGAAAATATGGAAATAAATTGTGGTTGATGTCTGATGTTAAAACATATTATGTTTGTGCTGCAAAAACCTATTCTTGAAAACTTTCGGATGCATACTAAATTCGATTGAGGATACCGCTCGAAATGATACGTTTGATAATTTCTTCATAGATTATATCCTTGCTAAAGAATTATTGAGAAAAAAAATTAAATATTTTTGGAACTCTCAAAAACAAGCCATTCATTCTTTCTGAATTTCAATCATCACATGGTAGAGAAACAGATTCCTTATTATTTGGTTTTGCATCAGATAAGACTCTTGTTTCATATGTGCCTAAAAAGAACAAATCGGCAATCCTCCTCTCCACCATGAGGCCAAAGTTTCAGAGTAGAAAGAAAATAAACCAGTTATAATTCTGTCTATAATGAAACTAAAGGTGGAGTAGATATTACTTATGATTTAGCTGCCGAGTATACTTGCAAAAAGGGAACTAGGAGATGGCCTGTATGTTTATACAAAAATAGCCTTTTTCTAAAGGAACTGCGCAAACAGCTGACCGAACCTAACAGAAATATTAGGATGAAAAAATATCCCAATAACAATAGAAAAGAAATTGGCAATTGCAGCAGTTGAAAAAAACTATAAAATATCAGTACACTTAAACGAGGAATATGCACAGAATGCGGCCCAAAGAGATGTTGTAAAAAGCAAACGAGGTGGGCTCCATGCTTACATTTCTTTGCCAAGAGCATGTAATTGTATATTGAAAATCTTGTTTGTCATAAAGAGGTATCAAGAATAATGGAAATAGAATACAATATATTTTTAATAAAAAAAATTATATTATTACCCAAGCTTTTAAATCTTTAATACTGCCTATAGAAACAACAAGAACAACATTTGAAGCTCCTGGGGAGAAAAAAAGGGGAGGGATTTATTAAAGATATGAAATTTGTTTTCTATGTTAATAAACAGAAAAATATATGAAATAAAGCTATATAAAAATATCTGGTATGACCTAGAAAAAATAGTTACAAGATAAAAAGAACTTTTTAAATATCATATTTTTAAATTTTCTGTTGAATCATATAAACATGAAAATTCTATGTATTAATGAATACTTTTTAAAAATTTTTTTGATGAATTATCCCATCAACTTGAAAGAAAATGAAGTTAGTTGGAAGTTAACTTGCGTTTAACTTTTCATTCCCGTTCCGGCCTATAGATAGCTGCACCAGTCTACAAAACAAAATTAACTGAAAATAACTGAATATTAATTCAATTCTGCTTAAAGATGGCTAAAAGTATCAAAAAAGTGCATTGTAATCGTCTTCTGAGCTATTCTAAAAGTTTCAAATGTCTAGCTAGTCGGAAAGTTAGTTAAAAATCGATTGCAAGATTTGTACTAGATAAACACACAAACATACACACAAACAAACAAGAAAGCGAGTTAATAAAAACATGGAAAAAACATATAACCAACTGGGTCTAATAGACCCATACAGGCAAAACGTAGCTTTTTTTTCAACAGGATAGGAAGGATATAAATATACCATTAAATATATAATCACATAGGTTAGGAATTCAAAAAAAAGTGTTAATTTTTTACAAATATATACATCGTGTCCGAGAAAGATCTGTGGTATTATAAAGATTAATAAAAAAATACTAACAGGTAAAATGAAATGCAGGTTGTGGAAAAAGAATCAAGGAATTTTACATCGTGTTTATGCAGTGTCTTCAGTGTGGTTGTAGGTGAGCTCCGCTAGTAGCATGAAGAATGTTGAGTAACGTAGTCGATTTCTCCGCCAAGTGTTTTTTAACATTCGCGGTGTAACAGAGAAGGAGTGAGGATTGCGAATTATATCATTTCCTTTAAACCGGAAATATAAGAACAGGTGCTCGATATAAAATTTTCTTTAACGCAACCCAACGAAAAGAAGCCCAGTACAGTTATGTCCGATGATCGTGGAGGCGAAGGTAATGATCCTACACGACCAAACCATCGTTCGGAAAACATTCCATCAAGTACTGATACTAGAGAAAAATGCTAGATTTCTTCATTCTTTAGCCGCAAACTTCTTTTTATTTGACCAGTTCGTAGTTTTGTTATCTATATATATAAAACAGTTCCGTAACTGACTGACTGACTGACATACAACGCACAGACCAAACCGCTGGACCTAAAGGGCTGACATTTTGCATGGCGATTCTTCTTATGGTGTAGGAGTGCACTGAGAAAGATTTTTCAAAAATTCTTCTTAGATTTTTAAAAATTAAATTTTTAAGCTGTTTTTGAAACTTTTCTTAAGATTGCATTAAAAATAATAATTTGAGGGTTATAAAATTTATATCACGAGAAAGATCATAAAAAAATCCTTTAAAATGAGATATTTTCGAATCTTTACCTCCATTTTCTGATTTTTGTGAATTTTTAGAAATTAATTTTTAGAATTTAATTTATTAAATGATGATTACGTGATTTCTTTTTCTGATACTTTAAATTAATTTATCGTCACGTTCATAGCAACGAAATAGACAAAAATATTTTTTTCTTGCTAATGCGGCAGACGATTGGAAATTATCCAAAAGAGTATTAAAATACAGCAAAAGATATATTCCTCAAACTGTACTATATTAACTGTACTATATTTTTTAGTATGTTCTATTAGATTTAATTTGAATATTTTCTTCTACATTATTTTGCCTATAAGAACATCCCTTCTGACTTTTTTATAAATATATTTTTTCGTTTTTTTTAACATTAATTGCAAACATTGGTCGTTGCATTTATTATAAACTAGAAGGTAACCCGTCATTTTGACGTCATAATACTAATAATGACGTCATAATGGAAAAAGTATATGAAAGTTAAAAAATATCCCGAATTATCTAACAATTTTTTTTAGTTCTGAATGTTTTATAGAAAAATACGCTGAAAAAACGTGATTTGATGGAGAAGATATTAGTTTTTAGGTAAGAAAAAATTCTGATCCACATCTGAAATTGAAATTAAGCCTAACCGGCGGTTTGTTTACTGAGGGCTTCAATTGAAAGATGAGTACATCCCGGAAGTGTTATACAGAGACAACGGCTATTATATATATAATATATTTAAACATATTTTTTGCATTGATTGCATACATTGACCGTTGTATTTAATTTGAATGTACTCCGTAGCGAAGTACGGGTTTTCAGCTAGTTCATCTATATATACAAAACAGTTCCGTGACTGACTGATAACGCACAGATGAAACCGCTGGGCCTGAAAGGCTAAAATTTTGCATGTCAATACTTCTTATGGTGTAGGGGTGCACTAAGAAAGATTTTTGAAAAAATTCTTCTTAGAGTTTTTTTAAAATTGAGTTTTTAAGCTGTTTTTGTAACTTTTTTAAGTATGCATTTAAAATAATAAGTTCAGTGCTATAAAATTTATATCACGAGAAATATCATAAAAATTTCTTTAAAATGAAACCTTTTTCGAATCTGTACCTTTATTTTCTGATTTTTGGTGAATTGTTGCAAGATTAAATTTTAGAATTAAATTTATTAAATGCTGATCACGCGGTTTCTTTTCTTTTTGCGATACTTTAAATAAATTTTGCGTGACGTGCATGACAACGAAATAAATTGACAAAAAACAATATTCAAATACGGTAAAAGAGAAAATTTAACCACTAGACTAATTGAGATGGAATTTTTTTAATGAATTTAATTCAAATTAGTATGTTTTATGGATATTAAAAATGCAAATTAATTGCATACAGTGTTCGTAGTATGTATTATGTTTATATATCGCATTAATTGAATATATTGACTGTCGTATTTCATTTGAATGTACTCCGTGGCGAAGCACGGGTATTAAGCTAGGGTTGTGTATAATGCTTATTCTATACAATAATATAGATCTCTCTCGGACACGCTGTACTTCTTTAATGGAACGAACTATTAAGTAAAACTCTTTTACATATTAAAATTGTCATTTATAAAAGGTTTTCATATTTCATTCTTTTCACGTATTGTTTGTAACCATCACAATCATTTTGATTGTTCAAAGTGGTGAATTTCGCTTCCATACGTTAAATGATGTTATGTTATTCAGTAGAGATCAACACAAAGGAATACTTCTCAGTGTTTTAATAGAAAATTTACAGTATTTTTCTTATTTGCTATTTATTCCTTAATATAATTTTCACATACATGAATTAATATACAAAAGCAAAATAATATATTTTCTATTTAAATAGTGACTCAACTTGCTAAAAAATGTACTCAGACAGAAGAATAAAAAATTTTAATCGGTCTATACAGAACTTTTGCGAAAGATTAATGGATTGTCAAAAGCTTTTAAAGTTCGAGAAAAAAATAACGAATGGAATTATTAAATTTGCCAAGTTCTATTGTGAATGAGAGTCTGGAATGTGATTACTACCATTAATGAAGCTTAAAAGATGGAATATCTGGAAGAACAAGACAAAATTCCTGCGTAAAAAATAGATAATGAATTATTCATTCATTACTAAAAACTTTCACCATATTTCTCTAAATTGTTAATGGAATTTTATTATTATTTAAAACTATAAATTAAAATATATATATACTAATAAACCGATTTAAAAATGACTTAGAATATTAAAGACATTAATAATGTTTGAAGGGAAGTTTCTGACAATGTAATAACCTCTTTCATTCAATTAATTGAATTTTAATGTTTGGGTTCGTTCAAAAAAATGTTAAGTCCAATATATCCTGTCATAAATATTTAGAAAACTCCGTACACCTATTCGAGTTAAAGTTCACTGTCGTAAATATATTTGATGAAGTTTATGAGGTAACTTGATCTTCTTAAAAGGTTTTGAGCATTATTTAAGAGTACTATATATTTTCTTTTTTCTTGCAAAGGTACCTTCCAAAAATCTGTTTGAAAAGAAATTATTTTTTTTTTATTTAAAGCGAGAGCACAACATTTTCCTTTGATGGAAATCTTGCTTGATTTTAAGTCCATTTTCAAAGAGGAGTAATTTTAAGATACAATAGTGAGCTAATATATTTTCTACAGTTGCAAATCTAAATATCGCTTTATAAAATTTCTTTTTTTAATTGAAGCATTGTGTAGGGAACACACATTTTATTATAATCGCTATGTGTTCAGATGGTTTATGTCTTGGATAGTTTGGCTGTTTTTGCACTAGATATTAATTGATATTTTTTCTATTATGTCTCTTGGATTGTTTGACGTACGGAGGAAGCGTATCTTGTTTATTGGGACTTTTCTCAGTTCACTAATATTTTGAAGACATTCATAACTGAGTCTTCTAGCTCAGCTAAAATACATAGTATGCCAGAACAGATTCTCATATTTAAAAGAAATGGCTTTATGTCTTTAAATTCTCCTAAAATTCCTTAAAATTCGGATTGTTGGATCTACTTAGACTCAAATTTAGTTTATCCAGTTTTATATTGAATTTATTCAAGGAATCACGATTACGTATCATGTAAGTACAATGACAAATCTATGTATAAAATGACATGAGACTTTTGTCAGGGTTTGATAGATATTTTATCTTGGAATGTTCTATATATGCATATGCTGTTGTTTTTATAATAAGTAAACAAATATAAACTGAAGATTCTCCGATTATTCGTGTTGAGAAACATCTACTTAAATAAGAGTTTTATACTAGTAGTCTTAACAACCATGTAAAAGTAATAATTGGGAAAATTGAAATTTGAGGTAATTATGTTAAAGGTAGCAAAACTATATTCCAAAGTATTGAATTCATATAAGGAAATAGTAAAAGTTAGCTATAAGTCTCTAGAATTAACAGTTTCAGTGCATTGGAGGAGATATTTTTGCTTGTTAAATTTTACACATACATGCAGAGAAACTAAACCGCAATATCAATATATATATATATATATATATATATATATATATATATATATATATCATCGAAGGAAGTCACATTTTATTGTGATCAAACGGGAGTACGATTATCAAACTTGTTAAAACATGCTCATGTTCCGGTGGTGTACTGATAAATTAAGCTCAGCCGAATATAACTTCCAAATGATTTCTAAGAACAAAATATTCTAAACAGTCGAGGGACATGCTAAAATATATAAACTTCCAGGTCCAATAACTGTACAATATCGCAAAAATAATTTGAATTTTCATTTAATTCAATGCTCTTATGCGACCTCCAATAAGAAACTCCTTAATTACTGCAAAAATCAGAGTCAATTTCGCAATCTGAAAATCAGCCACAATCCATAGAATAAATTATTTTACCCATTTTTCCATTGCTCCAACAAGAAAAAATTAAAATAATATTCTTTGAAACTATGAACCCATAGCATATAATTATATAGTGCTCTTTCCTCTTTGTGAATGTGAAAACAGAAAACAAATACAAAAATGCTAGAGACAGACAAATATAGAAAGTTTCAAATACTATGAATTATTTAAAATTCTTAAAAATGGCAAAAATTGAATCTTTATTATATGTGGCAGAGTGAATGAAGAAAGTTTTCAACCACCTAAACGCAAAATATTTTAGCTTGGTAAAATATATTTTTTTCCCGCAGTTCCATTTCACTTAAAGTTTCAGAAATGTAATTAAATCCGGAACGACAATCTGATAAACAGTCATTAAGGGTGATAAATTGTTGTTAGGGAAGGAATTCTTTAAAGCATGACTTTGAAAATGCGGTGAGTGACTGTTTCAAAATTAATATAATTCGTCAGAAGTTTTTATCTCCTTTGCATTTTTCTTAAAGAAAAATAATTTTTATCAACATGTTTAAAATATTGACCTTTTTCAAGAAATATACATCTTTTATCAGTCTTAGTATTGTTTAATAATTTTTCCTATCCAAACTGTTCATTTTTTTAACTTTTTTATACAGATTAAACTGATTTCTGGTAAATTTCTTGAATTAAAACAGAGGAAAAGTTACTACTGATCTAAGAAATTAACACGAACATACTAATTTCTCATATCATATGAAGGCTTTCAAAATTAGAAATATTTTGAAGAAATATATATATATATATATATATATATATATATATATATATATATATATATATATATATATATATATATATATATATATATATATATATATATATATATATATATATATATATATATATATATATATATATATATATATATAATTTCCGCAACTGACTGACTGGCATATAACGAACAGACCAAACCGCTGGACCTAAAGAGCTGAAATTTTGCTTGGCGCATCTTCTTATAGGTCCACTAAGAAGGATTTTTGAAAAATTGTTAGGGGAAATTTTTAAATTAAATTTTTAAACTGTTTTTGTAACACTCTTTTAAGTTTGCATTTAAAATAATAATCTGAGGGTTATAAAATTTATATCACGAGATAAATCATAAAAATGTCTTAAAATTGAAAAAAATTTTGACCCTTTATCTCTCTTTACTGAATTTTGGCGAATTTTTAAAGATTAATCTTTAGGATTTATTTTATTAAATGCAGATAACGTGGCTTCTTTTCTTTTAGTGATACTTTAAACTAATTTTGCATCACGTGCATAACAGTGAAATAAATTGAATTTTTTTTTTCTTTCTAATGCGGTAGACGATTGGACATTATCCCAAAAATTATTAAAATACAGTAAAAGAATTGTTTCTCAAACTGTATTATAATAGCTGTACTATATTCTTTAGTATGTTTTATAAGATTTAATTTGAAAATTTTCTTCTACATTATTTTGGCTTTAAAAATATCCGTTAAGAGTTTTTTTATAAATATATTTTTTTGGAATTAATTGCATACATTGACCATTGTATTTAATTAAAATGTACTTCGTAGCATATATATAACATATATATATATATATATATATATATATATATATATATATATATATATATATATATTCTAAAAAGAACTAACTGCCGCTGCCGCCGCCGCCGCAGCTGTCAAAAGCTTGTCACGCTATCTCCTCCGAAACCGCTGGGGTTATGGGGTCGAGACCGATACCAACCGATGCAGAACAATGTGGGGAAGAAAGTAAGACATGTCTAATATTCGTCGGACTTTAAGTTTTTTTTTATTTTATGTTTTGTGGGAAAATATTGACTTTTTCATGTTCAGATTACGATAACTCGCCAAAAAAGGATCGTAGAATTTTTTTTTTTTTACAATCTAAGACTACAGACATTTCTCCTTCAAACAAGACCTCATTTGTTTAAAAATAATTTAAAACAGACTGATATTTTTATTAAAATTAAAAACCCTTTTTTTGGAAAAATTTATGCGTTTCGAGATATATAAATTCGATGCGCTCAGACTTATTATGTTACAAAGAAAATATTTATATCAACTGGAAGATGAAAGCTTTCTCATTCATATAAACTTCATTTCAAGTCTCTATCTTAAAATTTCGATTTTTAATTGAATTTTAAAGAAATACTTCAAAAAAATCTTCTCATTCGCTTCCTTTGAAAGAAGATCCGATTATTCACCCATTCATCCATTTCGCCGGGCTTCATCCATTTCGACGGGAGGGGGGGGAAGCTTCAACTGTAAACAAATGAATGACTCAATCGCTGTAAAAAACTATTGAGTCATTCATTCACTTGATTCACCAGAGGAGCGAGCGTAGCGAGGCTAGGGGCGAAGCCCCTAGTATATATATATATATATATATATATATATATTTATCTATATATATATATAAATGTTCCATAACTGACTGACTGACTGTCTAACATATAACGCACAGACTAAACGGCTGGACGTAAAGGCCTGAAATTTTGCATGGCGATTCTTCTTAGAGAGTAGGGGTGCACTAAGAAAGATATTTGAAAAATTCTGCTTAGATTTTTTTAGTAACTTTTTTAAAGTTTGCATTTAAAATAATAATTTGTGGATAATTAAATTTATATCACGAGAGACATCATAAAAATTCCTTTAAAATGAAATGTTTTTCGATTTTTTACTTCCATTTCCTGATATTTGGTGAATTTTTAAAGATTAATTTTTATAATTTAATTTATTAAATGCTCATCAGGTGGTTTCTTTTCTTTTTGTGATATTTTAATTGATTTATCGTCACGTGCATAGCAAAGAAATAAATTGACAAAAAAAATTGTTTTTCTAATGCGGCAGACGATTGGAAAGTATCCAATGAAATATTGAATTATAGTAAAATAATTGTTTCTCAAACTCTACTATATTAACTTTACTATATTCTTTAGTATGTTCTACAGTATTAGATTTAATTTTAATATTTTATTCTGCATTATTTTGTGTATAAAAATATCCGTTATGATGTTTTTATAAATATATTTTATGGTCATTTTTTATATTAATTGCATACATTGACCGCTGTAGTTAATTTGAATGTACTCCGTAGCGAAGGACGGGTATTCATCTAGTTTGCTTTTAAATGAAGGTTTATATAGTGAAACTTCTGTACCCGACCACCTCTGTAAAGAGACATAATTTATTGAGAACCAATTAAAGACTCCACAGAGCCAATGTTTCTGATGAAGCCTCTTTTCGACCTTCACCTCTTCGACCACCTATATAAATGTTTAATGAAACTGTCAAAGTAGCCATTACCATATTACAATAATAATTACATTAATGAAGCGTACACGCTTAAAATGGTCTACGGTTCCTTATACTCTCTTTTGCTATAATGATGTAAAAATTCTTACTGGTTCCACAATCAGCAAATTATACAGCCTTCGAAAGGAAGTATAAGCCATAACATTTTTCTTCTGGGCAAAGTTTTGAATATTGTTCAAATGCACTTCGAAATATAAGCGTAAAATACTAGTCATATATCTCACCATAATCTCTACAGTTGCATGAAGCACAGCTTAAATATTCACATAAATCCAGGTCAGATTTCCCTCTCGGCTCGTGTATGTCTTGAAATAGCGTCATTTAACCATTATAATGTAAATGAATGGCACATTTATTATTTCGTAATAATTTTGAAAATAATATTCTGTATTCAGTTTACCACAATGTATCAAATTTTTTGTATGGACTTTTAGAATATTTTACCTCGTATTGTGAATATTAATGACTCTGAAGGCAACGCGAATTCTCTGAATTCCAATTTAGACATTTCTTGGATATTTAATAGCTAGGGAAAGCTAATGCCGATTCCAACTGTTTGTAAATTCATACAGTTTTTGTAATTTGCGAACGTGATTCACTTTGAAGACGAAAATTCGAAATATATATTGCAATTAACGGTAAAAGGTGGAAATACCAGGGGAGAGTAACAGTTCAGGTTAGTTTTTAGTAGATTAATAGAATTTTAAATTTAAATTTTAAAATTCATTTAAATGTCTTAACATATTGCTTTATATTTGAATCCGTTTCATTAACTTATAAATTCCAACTTTTAAAGGAAAATTTGTTTCACGTTGGTCCCGAACGCCAAACAAACTAATAGCTGTACATTTTCATAAGCTGATAGTACCTAAATAATACGTAATCAGACATTTTTTGGGCATTTTAGCACACTAAACATAACTACACAAGTAAATACAACAAAATATATTAAATGTAATATCTTGAAAAATTTTGCTTAAAAGTTCCGAAATCAGCGTTTTTGGAAAATTCAAGACATTTTTGGCAAATCAAGGAGTCGGCCTAAAAATCGTAAATATTTAGTGTGAGCATAGTGCCACCAATGTCAACTTTTCCGCACTAACCATCATCGAAAATCGCAAAAAAAATTTTTTCGGCCCACCCTATTGTGTAACTGCGACAGAAGAGATTTAAAACGCTCTTCGCGCCCTATGCAGCTGATGCCTTTCTTGATCGAAAGACAATCGTGCGATAGTTTTCAAACGAGAAAGAAAGTGGGTCTGCATTACCAAGGAAGCTAAGTGTTCGTCCTCGGAATGTTATCGCACCTGAAAATGTGCAGAGTCCGTAACACGTCTATACGTTTGTCAGGAAGTTGACACCATGCCCCCTAACTTAACAACCCAGATGATCTTGCATTCGGAAATTAAGGGTGCCACCTGAATGATGTTAGTTTTAAATTCTAGGGGGAAAAATATATTTTTAAGACTTTTCAAAAATATAATCTTTTTTTTCTGTAAATTATTTTCTTCATTTTTTTATCAGCCTTTGAAATGTGAGAGTCCATTCTTCCCCACCATGTACAAAGTAATTTTTTTAAATATTAAAATTTAAAATTTTAACCCTTTCATTTAAAATTTTAACCCTTTCTGATAACAATATCCATCGTTTGCACGGTTGACACGTTCCCCCCGATTTTTTTAACGTAAAGAATCTTGAAATATTTTCCAATTAAAATTTGCAAAATGTTCTTAATTATTTAAACTTTTAACAGATGGCAGCATTAGCCATTTTTCTGCTCATTTAACTGGAATTCATTGAATGCAAGAAAAAGAAGACTAGATTTAGGCGTTTGCACTATGCCCCTCAAAGGTTTGAAAGTTTTCATACTTCAAGGATTTCACTTATGGTGACTGCCTACGTTCGGAGCCAATTTTTTTAAAAAATTGATTTTTTAAGGATTTTTTGGTCTCATATGGTAAAACAGCATTTAAAAATAAAAAATAAAAAAAAACTTTCCTGTAAACACCATACTTTTTTATAAATTGGTCAATTTGAAGTAATTTTTAATGAAATTTAGCTAAAACGCTTATCACTCTGAACAAAATTCTAATGCTACTATTTTAATTTCCTTCTCACACATGATACATATAACAGTTATCTTCAAAATGACCTACAATCTAAGAGAAATTTTGAAATGCAAAAATAATACAGACAATTTTATGTTCCAATATGAAAATTTTCCCCAATTCGTCATTCCTTTCCTTATAAAAACAGCCCCAAACAAAAAACTATTTATTATACATCAATTATTGTACGTCATTTCATTAACAATAGCATCTAAAACATTACCTGAAAATTTTATCAAATTATATGCATTATTATCTGAAATATCATGATAACGGTAGAGATTTTTGCTAAAAAACATAATTCTGAGAAAAACGCCTTTAAAGTTGTTTGTCACTTCAATTTTGTATTAGACGATGTTTTTTAAAATAGCTATAACTCTGCTTCTAATTGATGTAGAATGAAAATCTAAGCGGTTTTGAAAAGAGAAAAGATTGAATTACAATATTCTTGCAAAAAATAAAATTAACCAAAATGGTCAAAAAATGGTCGCATTTAAAGTTGTTTGTCACTTAAATTTTGTATTAGACGATGTTTTTTAAAATAGCTATAACTCTGCTTCTAATTGACGTAGAATGAAAATCAAAGCTGTTTTGAAAAGAGAAAAGATTGATTTACAAGATTCTTGCAAAAAATGAAATTGATCAAAATAGTCAAAAATGGCATTTTCAACGTAGGCAGTCACCTTATTGCATATAATCAGCGCAATCACACTGTTAAAAGGAGTTAATTTCTCACTTACATGTGTAACTCTCACTTCCATGTTGTTAAAACTATTATAGTATAATTCAATAAAGATCAACGCAGAGGTATATTTCTTGGTGTTTTAAGAGAAACAATATAGTGATTTTTCTTACTTGTTTTTTTCCATAATATTATTTTCAAAACTATAAAGACATTTAACTAAGTCAAGCAAGACATTTTCTGGTTTAAATACTTACTTGTATGCTTGAAAACGTTAAAAGGTGAAAGTCGAAAAATTTTAAAAAAACTTTTGCAAAAGATAATCAGTTGTCATAAGAAACAAGGTTCTAAATTTCCTCAAAAGTAAATAAAAGAATGGAAAAATAAAATTTATCGAGTCTTACTGTCATTGAAAATCTGCAAGAATGTTAATACCATTAATTATAATTAAACGAAGGAATATCTATAAAAGTCTATCACCGTGTGAATGAGAATCATTATGAATATTAGATTCATTGCTAAGTATTTTTCACCATATTTCTCTCAAACGTTAATAAAATTTTACTAATATTTAAAACCATAAATTAAATGTTAATATACGATTATAAATGCTGAAAAATGATGTAGAATATCAAAGTCATAAATAAGGTTTGTGTGTAAGTTTCTGACATGTAATATCCCTTTTCTGTCGCTTAATTTAATTTTAATGCTTGGGTTTCGTTCAAAAGAAAAATTAAGCCCAATATATCCTGTCATAAACATTTAGAAAACTCCGTACACCAGTTTCTTAGTTCATTGCAGTAAATATTTTTGAAGACCTTTATGAGGAAACTTGACCTTCTTAAAAGGTTTTAAGCATTATTTAAAAGTACTGAATCATTTTTTTGTCCGGCAAATGAACCTTCCAAAAATTCATTTGAAAATAATTTATTTTTTTTCTCTTTAAAACAAGCGAATTTAATTTGTCTTTTTATATAAACAAGGCCACAATATTTCCACATCATGGGATCTTGATTATATTTAAATCCGTATTCAAAATTGATTAATTTCAAAAATGCAGTAATAATCCTGCATTTTTTTTCTTTATTTGCCAAATCTAAGTACATATTTATCTACGAGATTTATTTCTAAATCAGTTCTGATATCAAGAAGTTATTTTTAAAAAGTTTTCATGCGCAGTATAGTGAACACTATTTGTATTTTAATCTCTGGGTTTTCTAATTCCTTATACTCGTATATCATGGATAGTTTGGCTGTTTTTGCATTCTTAGGCTGTCATGAAACAAAAAAATGTATAAACGGATATTTTAATTTTCATTCTTCAATCAAATAACGCCATATTTTCTTCCTGGATAGAGATGAATTGATGCACGACATCTGTTAACAAAGATCCTCTTTTGCCGCACATGCAGTAACCTAACTTTCACATAAGGCGAGATTATTGCATAATATAACTTCATTAAAGATTGAACCACGGAAGGATATTAATAAAACAAAGTTCGCAATAGAATCACATTTAAATAAATTTATATATATATATATATATATATATATATATATATATATATATATATATATATATATATATATATATATATATATATATATATATATATATATATATATACATAGTGGAATCTCGATCTATTGTTTTGCAAGGGAACAATTGAAATGAACGGTAAATGCGGGAAAACGATTGATGCGGAAAAACATAACAAAGCAATATGATCGTTGGGACTGGATAAAATGAACGACCCATACGGAAAAACGATGGAAAAGGAAACGATCCATCGAGATTCCACTATATATATATATATATATATATATATATATATATATATATATATATATATATACCGTAAAAAAATTGTTCTTGAGCACTTCAAAACATTTTTCGAAAATATATATTTCAGAGGAATGGACAGAAAGTCAGGTCCAAAATTTCATTCATTGATAATGTAATATGGTGACTTTTCTTAGAGAGAAATGTCTCTCCTTTGAATGAAACAGAGTATAATACCTAAGAATAGATTCATAAATTGCATAAGATTGTAAAGCTTAGTTGAAGAGAGCACTGCGTTGCTAACGTTGCAATTAAATATGTCACTAAAATGTTTCCAGTGCTTCCGGAGAGCTAGGTGTAAACAAGAGCGCCTTTTAAAATTGATGTGTATTAATTAAGTATTTATGTAGGTTTCTCTTGTGTATTGTAATGTCTAGAGTGTACAATGAATTTAGAGTACATTACTATAAAGCGTGACTTGTTACAAAGGCTTAGTTCGGGAATAATTAAAGATTTCTTTTTGAATTGACAACTAATCTTATTAATGTTATTCAGAATTTTGTTCAAATATGATTGTTTGTTCCTTTTGGTGCTGAAGTAAATGCATATAAAACGTTATGAAATTAAGTACCAATTACTTAATTCGATTCTTTTATTCATTGCCTAATCAAATTGTTTCTATATGTTTAATTATAAATTATATCAAATATATGAATACTGGTGCTCTTTGATTTAAAATACTTTGCAAAGAAACAACTAACTAAAAAGATAATATGGATTTTGGGATCTATGCATATTGAGAACTATCATTTTCGTTTCTCATGTTTAAATTAAATTTTATTCCAGCCACAAAGATTAAATATCTTGTGTTTACGATATCAGTTCTATGTATGACATGGCACTAGATTTTGACTTGTCTTTGATAAGATTCGCTGTCTTCTTTTTCGGTGTAGATGGTGGTAATTTTTTTTTTCCAATAAGTAAATCATCCTAAACTAGAAATTCTCCAAGTAATCGTTTTGAGAATCATCCACCAAAATAAGTGATTTATGCCAGTAGTATCAACAAATATATAACAAGTACTGATATATATATATATATATATATATATATATATATATATATATATATATATATATATATATATATATATATATATATATATATATATATATATATATATATATATATATATATATATATATATATATATATATATGTATATGTATATGTATATATATATATATATATATATATATATATATATATATATGTATATATATATATATATATGTATATATATATATATATATATATATATATATATATATATACATATATATATATATATGTTTGTGTGTGTGAGACAGAGAGAGATTGACAAATGAATGTATCGTTAAATGCAATATCTGGTTGTATTTTGTAGCATCCCAATTAGTTTGGTTTAAAGGAGTCCCATATATTAATAAAAGAAAAAGTATTTTTATCAAGAACACAGTGCCCAATTTTGTTATGATGCATAGTGAAAAAAAGTACTTCTATGAATCACTGTACAGTTTAAAACGCGTGTTCTATATATTAATCAAAATTCATGCTAAAATGCATATCTAAAAATATTAGTACCCCAAAATAATGCTTAAATGTTACTCCATAAAATAATAAATTGGCTTCAAAAATAATGAATATGCTAGCTGTTTCGAATTTGTTTGATAATGCACATACTAGTTAATAATAAACGTGATTAGTATTCGGAACCACTGCGTTTTTCGCTGACGTTAAACAAAACAGATTCTTCGGAATGCTAGATAATTAATAGGTCCTTTTGGAGGACACATTAATTATATTTCATAAATTTCAGCCAATAAATCACAAGTGATTTCGCTTTTTCAAGAAAGTTTGGAAGTAAATTACGCCTCGCCTCATTAAATATTATGATGTTAATTATTTCCAGAGATAATTTAATCTTATTCACATGTCTTAAAGACCAATTCGTTAAATGAAGACAATATTCCAAGCTCCCACGCTGAGATTTGATAAATTGCCGGTTAAACTTTGATTCATTCCCTTTCACTGGATAAGCATGTAAACTTATTTTAACGTATGCTCAAATATATTCCCTGATGTATCATTTTGAATCCCTAGGGCTTCTATTAAATGTGACAACCCCAATTTTATGATTCTAGTTTCCTTCGATATCTGCCAGACTTTTTAAAGTTACCATCTGTGAACGATCTTGTTTGTATCCCTATTTGTCATTATTACCTTAACTAACCATAGTATGGGAATAAATATACAAAGACACTGAACATTGAACTAAATCATTATTAAGGAATCAATACAATGCCGCCAACACTTTTTAGACCAATCACTCAGTATTCTGCCTTTTTATGGTCTATAATACATCGTCATCATCTGTATTTCTGTTATCATTGTTGATCTGTTGTCATGAACTGTTCTTTATTGCGTTGTGAGGAAACCAATTTGAATGTTTCTTTATTACTGCTCTTTTGTTTGACCAATTTCAGTGGATGTCGGTCGTTCATAATTTGTCATTTATTGTTATGTGAAGAAAGCATTTCAATGTCAAAATTTATTTATGCCCTTTTGTTTGGTCAATTTCAGTGGATGTTGGCCGTTCATTATTTGTTCGTTATTGCGATGTGAGGAAACAAATTTGAATGTCTCAATATATTCCTGATCCTTGGTTTGGGAAAATTCAAAGGATTATATCCGTTAATGAGTTGTTGCTTATTACGATGAGAGGAAACCATTTTGAATGTCTCAATATATTTCCGATCCCTTGTTTGGGCAATTTAAGAGGATGTTATCCGTTTATGAGTTGTTACTTATTACGATGAAAGAAAACCATTCTGAATGTCTCAATATATCCCTGTTCCTTTGTTTGGCCAATTTCAGAGGATGATGCCAGTTAAGAACTTGTTGTTTATTGTGATGTGAAGAAAAC
This sequence comes from Dolomedes plantarius, assembly GCA_907164885.2. Classification (NCBI taxonomy): domain Eukaryota; kingdom Metazoa; phylum Arthropoda; class Arachnida; order Araneae; family Dolomedidae; genus Dolomedes; species Dolomedes plantarius. The sequence goes on from OU015492.1 coordinate 119,251,872, forward strand.
GTATCTTCAGTGTCTTCCTTTATGTATCCTTCCTCATTTATAGGACAATGGAATTTTGTTTTTTTTAATTATTTATTCCTATCTGAGGGAAACGAGAGTTGAGACCAGACACTAAACTGCCAGTTTACAGTTATACCCTATAAACAACTTTTTCAGCGAAATAAAGACTTTTTTTGTATGACAGTTTTGGTAACGTCTATTCAGGTTTCATTTTGCTTTTGAAATAGGAAAGTCAAAAATGTATATTTTATTAATCAAAATTTAATTTTTGTCCATTAATGAAGAAAATTATTTTCTGGATTAGGATAGTAAGTTTCTGCAGTTTAGGACATTCAGATAGTTGCAAGCATTACCGGTTGAAAATTTTACTGCTTTAAATTCCGTAAAAGAACTTCCTAATGTGATAAGAAAAAGAAGAAAAATGAGCATGATTTAAAAATTCAGTAAGGTAGACCAGGTATGTTTGCCATACGGGCTCGTTGGCTCATCTGCAATATTTTTCAAACTATCCGGTAGATTGCGTTACTAGCGGATCGAGGTGTGTCTTAGCACGTTTTCTTTCACCCATAACAGCGTCAGCAGAGAAGAAACAATCAAACGAAAGCCACTTCAAATTTTCAAATTTTCTCTGAATTAAGTTTTTTTTCACTTATAAATATTCGTTTCTGATTTGTTTCTAAATTAAAGTTTCACTTATGTGAATAGCAATCTAAAAGATCCTTGTTTAGGCTGATTTTCTACCTACTAATTTGAAAAATATTAACATAATATTTGATACAACGATCAATAGCCAAAATGGCGATGGTCAAGTTGGTTCATTTAATCCGGGGCATGTTGGCCCAATGGCCCAAGATGTCCCGCAGTCCAAGAGTTTGTTTTCTACATTTATAAGCCTATAAAAGTCAGTAAAATTGTCAATAAATCAGGAGAACTCTGGATTCAATATATCAGGTGCAATCGTTTGATAAATAATCCAACATATATAGATAAAAAATTATACTAAAATAGACAAAAGCAAACAGAAATCAAGCACTCTGTGCAATCGTTTGGCACATGAATCATGTGTCACTGGTCACACGATATTTTACGTTTGTATTCATTGTGATGATGAACAAGATCGAGGAAGGCAGTACTTAAGTTGGAAAAAATATCATTTATTATCATTTATTATCCTTTGTATATTTTATATACCATAATAAAATTGCATTTGGTATTTTATGTGTTTTTTCATTTCCCTTAGTAATCCGAAAATCAAACCAACTTAGAGAGCCAACCTGCAGCGTTCGATGGAGCAGGTTGTCCTAGTGACTTGATGTCCTGTGAACTTCATATAGAAACTATTAATTAATATTTTCAAATTTTCCCATACGTGGTTATGCTTTAAGATGGGCTGATTGTACAAACTAAAAAAAAATCTAAATAAATTATTTTTAAAAAAAATATTGAAGAAAAAATGGGCCAACATGCCCCGGTCTACCCTAGATATTACGTAAACCAATCTGTATAAATGTATAAGATGCGGAGAATTACAATTTAAATCTCTGAAAAAAAAAGAAAATTTTATTCGTGATAAGATATTCAAGGATAATGAGCATTATTTCAATACTGATTGCAGAATTTTAATTCGTCTGTATTAACCCATCCATATAAATCCATAATCCATATCACGTCCATATTAATAAGGACATATTAATCCCCCAGTCCGAAACATATAAAAAATGTATAGATAAAATAAAGCTTTGACACTATGAACAATCTTTAAAAACAAACAGAACATTAAAATATTTTTTTAGCAATTAGCACATCTCGATGATAGAGCGTCGTAAATCATATTTTTAAGGCGTGTTAATTAATGCAAAATTCTTTAATACCCCGAATATTTGGGAAAGCTTGATGTCAGATCCATTAATGTTTGACGTACGCAGTGACAGTAATTACTTTTTGTGGAAAGTTTAGTAAAGGGACTTCTAAAATCGGAGTAGACAGTCGAGAATGTAGTAAACTTCGGGAAGATAAATATTTTGCAGCGAAAATAATAAAAATCAGTTTCTTTCTGATTTTCAATACGTCTGGCAGAAAGTTATGAACTCCCATTTTATAAGAGCATCTCTCGGTAGCTTATATTTTTAAAAAACAAGTATGTTTAAGTAATCAAATGTTTACTTTTGTCTAGGAATTTGGAGTTACGAATGTTCATTACTTTTTCGTTAATTTATATTGGAAAAATTTTTCAACCACGCCATACGATCCTTTCAATACAACATGTATGTATTAGTTCAAAAAAAAAAACTTGTCTTAGTAAATTATGGCATTACTTGCAGAAAGATTTTTTACTCATTTACTCTTCCAATATTAGATTAATATTCTTTGACTTCAATGTAATTAAGACCAGAACGATACATGAATTTAATCCTCAGTAAATTTTAATATAAATTCAGCATTTTAAGTAGTTAATAAGACTTTTTACCCGTGTTTTATAAACTAGTTTGTCTTTTGTCTTTCCATATGACATTTCTGTTTTGTGTTCTACATAGTATCTTCATCTGCGACTGGAAATTTGAGTCTATTCTATAAACTCAAAATGGCATAATTTTTCTAAAACTTTGATACTTATCTCTTACAATTATATTGGGAACTCCTTTTCGAGGCAATGTAAGAATAGACAAATAGTGCAACAATATTTGAATATATATATATATATATATATATATATATATATATATATATATACAGTCGGACCTCTATTTAACAAACCTCTATTTTGCGAATTTTTCCTTGGAACCAAGAACATTTTGCGAATTTCCTCGTAAAATAACCTACAAATAGCGAAGTGCATTCTCTATTTAACGAACATTTTCTTGTGATCCAATATTTTTTTCCTCCATATTTCTCAAAATATTTCTGAACCTTTCAAACTTATTCTTCCTTTTAACACACTTAACACATTAAATTTCTTGTAACACATTCCGATGCGAATTACAGTTTGAAGAAAATACGCCTGAACGGCTTTTTAGTACATTGCAAAGATGCGAGACGTATTATCAGAGAAAACATTTTTTCAAACGAAAAACTTAGACAAAATTAAGAGACTTTATCAGTAATTAAATGTAAGGACACATGAGGAAATGTATCCTTAAAATTACTTGTTATAATAATGTCATTAAAATTCATTAATTTTCATATAATTTTTTTAAATCGAAAATACAGTGTATTCCCGGACAATGTTTTGTTTTATTCTTGTTTTCCTTTCAGATTTCTGTTTGATGGGTAAGATATAGAAAATAAATAGACATTGATTTACAAAATAAAGGTGTGATTAATTACTTTTATTAATAGTATTTAGTGTTTATGAATTTAAAATCTGTTTTCTGTAGTTTAAAGTATTTTAAAAGGTGAATCTCTATTTAACGAATTTTCTATATAACGAATTTTTTTTCTGGATTAAGCTACTTCGTTAAATAGAGGTCCGACTGTAAATATATATATATAAATATAAATATATATATATATATATATATATGTTAAGAATTAATTAGAAAAAGAATAATATCTAAACAATTTACAGGGGGCTTCAGAATAATTAAATTTCTAGAATTACATCTCATTAATTATAGCATTTGGAAACGCACCAATTCTCAATCCTAAGGAAGGAAATTCCCTTTTTGAGAATCCAAAAATAGTATCAAACGTAGCTGCGCCCATTCCCCATCTCCGGCGCAGACGTCACGAGCATGCGCAGTAGTTTTAGAAGCTTTTGAGACAATAGGTAAGTTAAGCAGACCGAGACGATTTTTCAATTACAGTAATCACACGTGAGGACTGCTCCGCGTTTGAGTAGGGCGGGCGCTACGATGTGCGCCATCTTGGAGAGGTGGTTTTCAAGAAGTTGAAAGAAATAATAAATATATCGAAAAAGATTATTATGTGTGTTTGACTCTTGAAATGCCTTCCACTACGCTGCAATTCAACTAAATGATTATATATGACTGCAACATCTTCCATTTGAGTGGGTGTAATACCACGGCCGTTATATATATATATATATATATATATATATATATATATATATATATATATATATATATATATATATATATATATATATATATATATATATATATATATATATATATATCTTTATTTTATATGTAATTTTTATGCGTTAAGTAAAGCATAAAATATGTAAAGTTATTTCTTATCATTCAGTCTAGTCGTGTTGAAGCATTTTCCAGTGAAAGGAAAAAATTTTACCATATAAAAAAATTTATAATAAAACGCTTATTTCGCACTAGACGAATAACAAGTGTGTTGCCTATAGAAAGACTCCTCACGTGTCCGCTAAGACAATAAATATAAAAAAGCAATTGCTCATCACTACATACTCATAGTTCCTAAAGTGGGCCCTTACTGCAGACAGAATTCTCTTTAGGACAGAAAATATTGAAGTTACAAATTTTCACCTTATATGGGTATTGTTTTGAACGGAAAATAGTTAAGCTGTCTATTTTCTCATTGGACATTTTCAGTTCAGAACACCTGAAGGTAAATGTAAGAATTTCAAATAGTTTAACTGCATCGATAAAATTAGTAACTAATAGAAAAACCTATAAAACTTAAGTTATGGAATGAGATTTTTTTTCGGGATAACTAACACACATACACACACACACACACACACACACACACACACACACACATATATATATATATACATGTATATATATATATATATATATATATATATATTAATATATATATATATATATATATACACTCATGGACAAAAAAATTAGCGCACCAAGAAGGAGTCGTCAAAATGAAACGAAATTTTACATACGTAATGACTACTTTGATATAAGTAAATGATAAGAAAATCAAAGAAAAGGGATAATTTATTTCAGAGAAAAGGGCAAAAGAACGTAGGAGTTAATACTCCGTTGGACCCCCTCTAGCTCGAACGCACGATGCGATACGATCGGGCATTGAGTCATACAAGTTCTGTATGATGTCTTGAGACATTTCGTTCCATATTTTCTGTAACCTTGCGTCTAGTTCGTTCAAACGCGTGGGATGCCCAACTCGTCGTCCCAAATGATCCCAGATATGCTCGATTGGAGACAAATCTGGGGATCGGGCTGACCAAGGAAGGGTAGTAACAGTGCGGAGATAGTCTTGTGACACCCTTGCCGTATGAGGCCGAGCATTGTCTTGTTGAAAAATGGCTCCTGGGATCCGTTGCATGAGTGACAACACATGTGGTTGCAGGATTTCATGAACATACCGCTGGGCTGTCATGGTGCCACGAAACAACACTAGGGGTGACCGTGTATTGTAGGCAATGGCACCCCATACCATCACACCAGCTGTGGGAGCGATGTGTCGCTGTATAGCAAACGCAGGATTGAAGTGCTCACCACGGGCTCTCCACACACGAACACGATTGTCATCACTGCCGAGATTGAATCTGGATTCGTCGTTAAGACGACCTGGTTCCATTCCGCTGCAGTCCAGTTTCCTCGTGTGCGGCAAAACTCCAAACGGATGCATCGATGGGTGGGCGTCAAGGGCAGCACACGTAATGGGCGCCGCGATACCAACTGTCCTTCAGCCAGGCGCTTCGTATGGTTCGAGAAGACACAGAGACCCCTAGTGAAGGTGCTACCTGTGCCTGGATGGCGGCCGATGAATCAGTTGGCTGTACGCGTGCATTTCTTACGATGTGGCGGTCTTCTCGACCACTGGTCTGTCGAGGGCGTCCTGAGCCTGGTCGTTGTGTACATGACATCTCTCGGGTCCACTGGTCCCAACACCTCCTTACAACACAATCAGAGCGGCCTAATTGACGAGCTACTCGCCTAGCTGACCACCCAGCTTCCACCATCCCGGCGATTCTCCCCCTCTCAAACTTCGACAACTGCTTATATTGTCTTCGAACACGGCCTAATGGCATGTCTATCTCAGCTCTTCCTTTGTAAATGATTCAGCACACTCAAACAAGCTTTGGTTGCATGTTTTATACTCCACAGAGTACGATGTTCAACTCCCTCTACCGGCTATACGTAATTACGCAATCACGCTGCATTTCTAATCATTTGCATATCTCCCCGACATGTACCTTCATTGCAAGTTTCGTTACGATCCCGCAATTATTTCTTGGTGCGCTAATTTTTTTGTCCATGAATGTATATATATGTGTGTGTGTGTGGGATAGTTCGCCGTTCGAAGAACAATTTCTAAATACACTGCTGGCCACTGTAAATGCAACACCCTGAAGGAAACATGCAAATAACATGAAATTTACAACATGCATTAGCGGAGGTGAGATATGCAAATGATTAGAATTTCAGCGCAGACGCACATCACGCGCGCCTGTGGCGCCACTTCAAAGTGCTATTTAAGGCTTGAAGATTTCGACGATTTCAAGTTCGGCAATTGTGTTTTTCTTGTGGTTTTTTCAAAAAAACGATCAATTATGCCTCGTCGAAAACAGCGATCATCTTTTGATCAAGTATCCGAGTTCGACAGAGGAAGGATAGTGGCCTACCGAGATTTTGGATTATCTTTCAGGGAAATCGGTAGTCGTGTTGGACGAAACCAAAAAATTGTAATGCGGATATGTGATCGTTGGATGCAGGAGGGTACGACAGACCGGCGTGTTCGATCGCATCCACCTCAGCGTACCACTTCACGTGATGACAGGCAAATTGTGCGCATGGCAGTGACGGATCGCTCTGTCACATCACGAACCATAGCTCAGCACATGCAGTCTGTAACGCATCATCCAGTGTCTGCGCGTACCATTCGACGCCGTTTACAGCAGAGTGGTCTGTCCGCAAGACGTCCATTGCTTTGTCTACCCTTGACGCAGAACCACAGACGTCTCCGCCGCCAATGGTGCGATGACAGAAGGATGTGGACGGCAGAATGGAATGAAATTGTCTTTACTGACGAGTCATGCTTCTGTCTGCAACACCACGATGGTCGCATTCGAGTCTGGAGACACCGTGAAGAGAGGATGCTGAACAGCTGCGTTATGCACCGCCACACTGGTCCTGCACCGGGTATTATGGTATGGGTCGGTATTGGACATCACTCTCGCACACCTCTAGTACGCATTGCCGGTACTTTAAACAGCCAGCACTACATCTCCGAGGTGTTGGAGCAAGTTGTCCTTCCTTACCTTCAGGGCTTGCCCGCAGCCATATTTCTACAGGATAATGCGCGACCACACGTGGCACGCATTGTGCAGCTGTTCTTCGTCAATCGCCAGATTGAATTGCTTCCCTGGCCTCCTCGCTCTCCGGATCTTTCGCCGATAGAAAACATGTGGTCCATGGTTGCTCTACGATTTACCCAGATTCCATCCCCAGCTGCCACAGCAGATCAACTTTGGCAACGTGTGGAAACTGTCTGCTGTACCCCAAGAACTCATCCAAAGTCTCTTTGAATCAATGCCGAGGCGTGTGGCAGAGGTGATCTCCAACAATGGCGGCTACGCTGGCTACTGATTTTGGCAGGAACCACACTTCACAGAAGTCTATAAATTTAATCATTTGATACTTGGTCAAGATGTTATCTACAAAATAAATTTTGTTGTGATATCTCTTGTCTTTTTTGGTGTTGCAATTTGGATGGCCAGCAGTGTAATAACGCTTAAAGAATACTAACATTTAATCAAACTATAAAGGTTAAAAGAGTATAAAGGTTAAAATAGTAGTAAACGAAAAGGTTAAAAGAGTATTTATATATATTTTTATCTTTATCACAAAATAAACACATGAGTCACTGTAAAACTATTGGTAATGGGTCTGTTTCATTGTCTGCCAAACATCAGACCAATATGTTCCTGTTTAGGTCGGATATGGACACTTTGAATCCATAGATCGTAAAGTCCTGTGAGGGTTAGTAGGTGAACGTACTCGGTTAGAAACGTACTCGGTACAAATGGAGGTGGCTCCAGGATGTAGTGTTGGTTCTCTTATTCAGTACCCCGACTGAAATCAGTCAAAGATTCTATAGGATAAGGTACGAATGTTTTCAACGACAAGTGTGTAGCATCGTCCAGCAGTAAAACTGATGTAAAAAAATAAAGAGGATTTCAGCAATCATTTTCTCATTATTCATCTTTACAGAGAGTTTCGTCTGCCTTGAACTTATAAATACTAAACTAACCTACATCATAAAAATTTTAAAATATAATTGAAGTGTCAAGTGTCGAGCTTTAGTCTATTTTCCTAAATCTTCTTGCAGAATAAGGGGGTTTCCTGTAGTACTTTAATTCTGGGAAGATTTCAATTTAGAAGTTCACCTGGTGTGCGCAGTTAGTAATATCCCTCTTTTGAAATCTGTAAAATCTAGCGTTCTCGTTAAGATAAATAATTATTTGTCTAACCAGTATAATTGTCTTAAACTATGAATTCTGAAAGAATAATTAAGATTTATTGACTATTTATTAAGAGAAATAAATCAATTTTGATATATTTTTTTTAATAAAATTACTTTTTTCTCTCACTTTCTTTAAAATTACTATAACCGATATTTGTTTATAACATAATTTTTTTCCCCTAAAACTTTTTGTTCTTAGCGAAAAAAATATCTAGACGAAAAAATCTAAATTATCCATTTAGTAGGTAAAGGTTCTTACAATTTTTTATTTTATTTAGAAGCAACTCAATATTTTTTTCATTGCATCCTAAATGATTACCATTAAAAATATTAATATAATGCAAAAAAACTATTTCAATATAAAGAGCCTTTACTTTGTCCATTAAGCATTATGCAGCGATATTAAACACTTATATACTGTAAAAACTTTTTCTGTAAGGCCCTCTTATATCATAATTTTGATAAATCCTCTTCAATTTATTTATTGCTAGGAAAGTCTCTCTTAAATATATCCGTATTATCCAAAGTTATTAAATCTTTCCTTCAGTTGTCCTTTTACTTTAGAATTAAATCATCAATTACATCTAAACTGTCTAGCTACGTATATGAATTTTCTTTCCTTTTTCTTCCTCCTTGTTTTAGCGCATTTTCTTTGTTCTGCCTATCCATTATTTTTTACGTGATATTTCGCTCACAGATTATCATTCTTAATTTCCGAGACTGCCTATCAATCATGACTTTCTTCGAATATTTCCGGAATTTATTTCCAACAGGTTGTGTTTAATCATACGCTGTAAGTAAATAAACAAGACAGCTGAATGCATAGATTTATGCCAACCGATAGATTCTCATTAGTTTGAATTTTTAGGCATAGTGCCTAAAAATTAAAACTAATGATGCGTTTATTATATTCTTATATACAGTTTATTTTATATAGTATATATATATATATATATATATATATATATATATATATATATATATATATATATATATATATATATATATATATACAGTGGAATCTCGATCGATCGTTTTCGGATCCATCGTTTTTCCGTATGTGTCGTTCATTTTATCCAGTCCCAATGATCATATTGCTTTGTTATGTTTCCGCATTTATTGTTTTCCAGCATTTATCGTTCATTTCAGTCGGTCCCTTGGAAAACGATAGATCCAGATTGAACTGTATATATATATATATATATATATATATAAGGCTAAAATATGGGGGGGGGGGCGATCGCGCAAGCTTAAAAAGGGGTTTTGTTTAGAAAATATAAAATTTTCAATTAAAGAATGGGAGATTTCAGATAATCGGTGTAAATGCATTGTGGTGAAAGTAGAGTTAAGGGTTCGACTTGATTAAATTTCCGAAGATCCACATCGAGAATTCTTAAAGTAAACGTTTAACCTTGGGCTTCGCGCTGGGAGAGAAAATGTACAATCTTGCATCGTCAGAATTGAACATTCTATATGAGGTCACGCATAAGTAATGAGCGTCATAACGCGTCAGTTGAGGCATGCGTAGTCAATTAAAAGCTTATGAATAAAGGGGTTAATTTTAGAGTCATGGAAAGTTAGAAACGATATAGACGTGCCGCTCGGCGGTACGTGTTTTGGGAATTGATGAGAATCAATTTAAGTTAATTATGGAGCTGAGCACCAATTGATTGAATGAATATGTTCGGAAAAAGTACTGACTGGTTTTTGTGATTTTCAAGCTTAGTTGGCATCTGCTCAACCTTCATTCTCGTCTCAGATGTTTACAGGTTCTTTCAAATTAATTTCAACAATCTGCTGATCGTCTAAAATCCAACTGTCGAGCACTGTGGCGTATTATTAGAACAACTTAGGCTTCGTACACACGATATGGTTTCGATTTTATGATCTTCTCGTTTTTGTCGTTTCGTTTACATTAAACAATGTATTTTGTTTTGTACGTTCACACGTTGCGGTAGAAAACCGCAAAAGGGGGAACGACCGAATAGGTAGCAGATGTTCGATTTTGTCTACGAAAACCGTATAGAAGCAACCGGCGCGGGGCCGTTTCGGTTGCTATTGGCGTACAGAATTCAAAGGGAGTACACACGATTCGGCTGTTTTGAAGGAAACGTACACCAGAGCTGATCTAGCTACTGAATTGATTCTTTGATTATTTTAGTTGTTTTTTACAGTTTGTTGCATTTTTTTTATATAATGGAGAAAATCAACACAGAAATTTCAATTTCTTTGGTTGAAGAAAGACCGACCATTTGGGACAAAACATAAGTTTTGCTTTAAATGACGCTTTAAACGACGATTAAATCATGTTTATATCGTAATTAGAACAGGAAATATTATTATTATTATTATTATTATTATTATTATTATTATTATTTGCAAAGTTCTAATAGCAGCCAATCTTTGTTTAAACCTGTAAATGTGTCCTTCTACATGATGGTTTTTTTTTTACCGTTTCTCCTCTTTAAATTGTTATAAGTTAAGAACCGTTAAACATAAGTGGTTCAAACTTGGAACATGTCTTTTTTAATTATTTTACTGTAATTTTGATTCAGCAAATTTGAAAAATATATTTATTTTTAAAATCATGATTTTTTAAAAATAAGTTACATCATTTTTTTATACATTTTTCATTAAATATTTTTAATTATTTTTGAAATTAATATTTTAATAAATGCTGAATCAAAATTAAAACTTATATATTTCTGTTAAATTAAATGAAAAAAAATTGAAATTCGACAGATAATATTTCGAGTTATAGCGATTTTAAATTACCCCAATTTTTTTTAATTTAAAAATAAAATTTTTTTTAAAACTTTATGAGAAGTTTTATGATGGAATTTTGTTTACAAAGTATATAGTTAACATCACAAAAAAATCAAAGTTTTAACTCAATAAATAAAAAAAAATTAAATGTGTCCCGGACCCCCTTAAATGTGAATAAAAAGTACTTACCTTAAACATATTGCTAGTTTTTCTTCTGGACCAATACTTTTTCTGATAGTTATATCCTGATTTCTAAACTTTTCTTTCACTCTTTTTAATAGATTATCAAATGTATGTATCGTCATTTGGATCTAGATGAAAAATTTTGATTCATCTCATTAATTGAATCATAAGCGTTTGAAAAGATCCCAGACAATATACAGATGGTGGACAAAATAATACGAACACCTGTGAAATAATGGAAAATATTTATTAATAGGGGGTTGGACCACCCTTTGACTGAAGTACAGATTTAATGCGACGTGGGATAGATGCATAATGGTCATGGAAAATATTTAAAGGAATATTAAGCCATTCCTCCTGCAGAGCGGTCTCTAATTCCGAAAGTCCGGATGGAGGTGGAAATCGGGAACGCAGTTTGGATTCCAAATATTGCCATAAATATTCAATAATATTCAAGTCCGGAGACTGAGGGGGCCAGGCGAGATGTTCAACTGCATCGTCATGCTCTTCGAACCATTATTGAACACACCTAGCAGTGTGTTCAGGGGTATTGTCGTCTTGTAAAAGCGGTCGGTCTCCAGGGAATACAGTCTGGACAAAAGGATGGACATGATCCCCTAGAACGCTTAAATAGAGATTTGATTTGATCCTCCCATGCAGAATAACAAGTGGCCCAAGACCGCGCCAAGATATCGCACCCCATACCATAATGGAGCCACCCCCATGCTTCACAGTCGGCAAGAGACATTCAGGATGAAACGCTTCTTTGGGCGTGCTCCAGACATAAACGCGCCCGGTCGTCTGAAATAGGGTGAATGACGATTCATCTCACCATATTACCTGTTTCCACTGCTGTGGGGACCAGCCTTTGTGATATCTGCACCATTGCCGTCGTTTGGAAGCATTAGTTGCTGTCACCAAGGGTTTACGAATTGCCACTCTGCCATAAATGTTCGCAGCATGAAGTTCCCTTTTGACAGTTTTTGTTGAAATGGGGTCCTGGAGATGACCGTTCATTTCGGATGTTATCTCGGATAACGATTGCTTGTGCTTTCGGGTTACTATGCGCTTCAAGACCCGTCTATCCCTATCAGCAAGCTTGGACTTTCGGCCACTGTTGTGCTTTGAAGACGTCGTCTTACCCTCTTTCGTGTACGCTGTCATAACGGCTGATACCGTACCCCTTGCAAACCCCAAAAGGTTTGCCGTTTCCGTAACCAATGCTCACTTAAACGCGCTCCAACTATCATTCCTCTTCGGAACTTGGACAGGTCTGACATTTCAACTTATCACAGACAGTTCGATAGAAGCATGCAGAGTAGGTGACTGCTGTTGAGAGACTGATACCTTCCTCTTCACGCTCACTAGGTGGCAGACTTCTGTTGCAGGTGACGCGGCTGTACTGCAGGTGTGAAATACGTCATACTTTTTCACAGGTGTTCGTATTATTTTTTACTCCATCTGTATGTCCCTCACAATACGATGTACCCAATATTTCTATTATTTTTTTTTTTGCTTCGACGATGGCGGTACCAGTACATTACAAGAAAGGTATTTACGTCCATGCTGCAAAGTGAAGGGCTCTACAATGATTGCAAAGTATTGCCTGCAATAATTGCGTCCGCACAAAACGGTTCTGCGCGCATGGGAAAACCATATACGGTAAAAAAAAAAACGGAATCATGTGAACAAAGCTTTCGGCTGACACCAAAACGATCATAAAACCGAAACCGTATCGTGTGTACGAGGCCTTAGGTTCCGTACACAGGATACAGTTTCGGTTTTATGATCGTCTCGGTTTTGTCGTTTCGTTTACAGTAAACGATGTATTTTGTTTTTTACGTTCACGATGCGGTCGAAAACCGCAAACGGACGAACAATTGAATCGGTAGCAGGTGTCGTTCGATTTTGTCTACCGAAACCGGATAGACGGAAAGAAGCGGGGCCCATTGGTTTGCCATTCGTATATAGAATTGAGAGGGGGAGTGCACACGATTCGGTTATTTTAAAGTAAACGTACACCAGCGCCGAAATAGCTAATGAAGTGATTCTTTGAAGTGATTTTTTAGTTGTTTTTTTCAGATTTTTGAGGTGTTTTTTTTACACAATGGAGAAAATCGACAAAAAAATTCCAATTCCTTTGGTTGAAGAAAGACCGACCATTTGGGAAAAAAAAATAAGAAAGTTTTACTTTAAATGACTCTTTAAATCATGTTTTTATCTTAATTAGAACCGGATATATTATTATTATTATTATTATTATTATTATTATTAATTGCAACATTCTAATAGTAGCCAATATTTGTTTAAACCTGTAAATGCGTTTTTCTCCTTGCTGTTTTTTTTCACCAATTCTCCTCTTTAAATTGTTACAAGTCAATAACCGTTAAAGATAAATGGTTCAAACTTGGGATATGTCTTTTTCAATTATTTTACTTTAATTTTGATTCAGAAATTTTTAAAAACATATTTACTTTTAAAAACATGATATTTTAAAAATAAGTTACATCATTAAAAAAAATATTCGTTAACTATTTTTAATGTTTTTAAAATTAATATTTAAAAAAACTGAATCAGAATCAAAACTTATATATTTCTGCTTAATTAAATGAAAAAAAATTAAAATTCGACAAATAATATTTCATGTTAAAATGATTTTAAATTACCCCCTTTTTTAAATTTAAAATTAAAAAAAAATTAAAACTTTATGAGAAGTTTTAACTCAATAAATAATAAAAAAAAATTATGTGTACCGGACCACCTTGAATGCGAATAAAAAATACGTAACTTAAACATATTGTTCGTTTCTCTTCTGGACTAATACTTTTCTGATAGTTGTATCCAGCTTTCTAAAATTTTCTTCCACTCTTTTTAATAGATTATCAAATGTATGTATCATCATCTGGAATTAGTTGTAAAATTCCGATTCATCTCTTCTTAATTGAATCATAAGTGTTTGAAAAGATCCCAGACAATATCTGTCCCTTACAATGAAGATATTGTGAGGATTTGTACTCAATATGTTCTATTAATTATTTTTATTTTTGCTTCGATGACGGTAGTACCAGTACATTACAAGAAAGGTATTTACGTCCATATATATACATAAATGTCATACATAATAAAATGTATATATATAAAATATATATACATAAACCATATATATACATATATATATACATATATATATATATATATATATATATATATATATATATATATATATATATATATATATATATATATATATATATATATATATATATATATATCGAAATCTTGGTTGTAAAAAGTCTATTTATTACATCCATTTGAAAATTATGATCGTATTGCTTTTTAACAGTACATGAAGAATTTTCATGTAAAAATTTCGAGAAATTAATTACATTTCATTCAAATATTAAATTCATTTCCGAAATCCTAGTATATACATAACCGGCTCAGTCAGCAGTTAATTCTCCAATATTTATCTGTAACATTACAACCTTTCCCCCTTTACAGAATCCTTTTATACACTTTAAAGTTTTGAAACAAGAGCGCTAATTCATTAAACTTATTATGAGTAACTTATTACTCAAGAGGAATGGAGTTTCAGAAACTGAAGTAATCCAAGTTGCAAAATGGGAAACTCTGCTTTGAATATTCTCAAATGCTCTACAAATTTATTTACTAGAGAGTGAGTTTAGCGCATGACGAGATAATACTTTGCTAGCCTTGTTCTGCTCCGTATATTGCAAAATACATAAATAAACCCTTCCTCCGCACATGGATAGATAGAAGCAATTACAGACAAGATCAATAGGGAAAGATTTGTTTTGCAAAGGAATCCTTTTAGCATTAATGACATTAAATATTTTGACCAATGAATATCAACTATTGCATACAAGGTTAGGTAAAATACTTCAACAGCCAAGTTCTTTAAATACAGAGAATACAGAGAATATTTTCTGTTTCAATTTTGATTAGCGGAATTATTTTTTGAAAGAAAATGAAACGCAAGTATTTTAGAAAGTAATGTAAGTAGTTATTTTGTAAAAGTATAAATCTGTCATTACTGATAAAGCTTTGAATAATGAATGCCATTTATTACGCATGAAATTGTTTCATCCTTAATAATTTATACCCCAGAGGCTAAGTTAAATACTTTTACTAACGACTTTTTTTAATATATCGAATAAATTTTAAGTAGCAATTTTGATTAGGTTAAATATTTTAGAACGAAAAATAAGCATAAGCATTTTAGAAAGAAACGTAAGGACTTTTTTATATATGAATCTTTTTAGCATCACTGATAAAGTTTTAATCGATGAATGCCAATTATAGAATATGAATTTGTTTCAGTCTAAGTAATATATAACACATGGACTTAGAAATCAAAATTTGCTATTGATTTCTTTTAATAAATTTACTAGTTTATTCCGAAAATTGTCATGCTTTCATCAAAATGGTATGTGTTCCTTTGTTTATCTCATATTATTTACAGGAAGTTTTTATAGGAAGGTTATTTTATGTACGGTATCACTAGACCCTTAGAGGAGGGGAAATTTCAGTTTCAACAGATTTTCCAACGTACACAATTTCCTAAAACAGCTTGCTATTTTCACTTTAAATTTCTAGTTTAGTACGGGAGGTCATTTTCTAAGATACCAGGTATAGTTTCCCAGCGGAGATAATTTTTTATAGATTTCATCTAAATTACGATAGAAAGCTTGAATTTGTTCAATCAAAACGTACTTAGAGTTTTAACGCTATTTTATATAAAGTAATTTATGTATGTAGACAGTAACTTCCCTAAAAATTCATTAATAGAAAATATTTCGGTATACCAGAACATTTTTGCATTCTAATTATTCTAATGAAGTTCTAAAATAGAGACGGAATAGTACTTGAAATGATTTATTACTTCTAAAATAATTACACCCATCAAAACTTTATTTGCTAATTTTAGAGAAAGTCGGTAATAAAAATGATAAATGAGCTAAGCTTTTGGGTTATAAATCATTGCAAATAAAACAAATTCAAATGCAATAATTCACTTTTATTGGTTAAAACTTTATCAATAATGCTAACAGGATAGTTTTACAAAATAAGTCCTTCGGTATTGATCTCGTCTGTAATTGCCTCTATCGCTCCATGTCCAGAATAAGGGTTTATTTCCGTATTTTACAATATACGGAGCAGACGAAGGGTTAACAAAGTATTATCTCGCCCTGAGTTTAATTCAAACTCTAGTTAATAAATTTGTAACGCCTTTGAGAATATGCGAAGCAGAGTTTCCAATTTTGTAACTTGGATAATTTCAGTTTCCGAAACTTCATTTCTCTTGAGTAATAAGTTACTCATAATAAGTAAAATGAATTAGCCATCTTTTTGAAACTTTAAAACTACATAAAGGATTCTGTAGTGAGGGAAATGTATGTGAAGTTACAGGATGTGATGTTATATTGGAGAAGAAAAGACTGCCTGAGACGTTTATGTAAGTAGTATGATTACGGAGATGAATTTTATATTTGAACGACATGTGACTTAATTCTGGAAAATTCCTTATGAATAGTAATAAAATAATATTAAAAAATGCTAGAAAAAGGCATTCAAAACGGGTGTAAAAAATGAAATCTTTATAGAGTACACAGTAGATAATTCACACAAACAAACAAACAAACACACACACACACACATATATATATATATATATATATATATATATATATATATATATATATATATATCATACAATTGTCACAATAGATGAATCATGGGTGTATTTAAATGATTGCAACAAAAAAGAGCCATTTATTATCATAACACACACACAGATATATATATATATATATCTGTGTGTGTGTGTGTGTGTGTGTGTGTGTGAGTGTAAGTAAGTGTGTGTAAGTAATACAGAGGCTGTTCGCACATTTTTAGACGATTTTGGTAAGCGGTAATAAAAAACCTTTTGCTGCAAAAGAAATAATTGCAATTGTATTATGTTTTTAAAAGTCAAAATTATCATCTGCGGCTTGAAATTTTTGTTTTTATTCAAAATGACGTTTTTAACAAAGCAGTGGTTCGAAGGCTACATTTATGCTCTTTCGGAAGAGAAATATGCATACTCCGTTATCCAAAACCGATGTGAGAGTCATGGTTTTGTGATATCTAAAGCGTCGATAGGTAATATCGTCAACAAGAAAGGAAAAAACGTCAAATTGGAGCCTCAAGTGGGATAAAATTTCCAAACAAGTATCCAATGAAAAAAATGGACATCTTCGACTATTGCAAAGGTACGTTGTTTACTGTTAAAAAAAATCCCTCTAGTCAAAGGACAATTGCAAAATCATTAAAATGCTCGGTGTCCACTGTAAACAAAATGATAAACGTTGATTTAAATCTTAAGAAAGTGAAAAAAACGCAATGTGCATCATCTTCTTCCAAATCATATCGCTGAACGCAGGACACGCTGCAGAATTCTATATGAGAAACACTTATCCAAAGAAAAATGTAAAACAATTGTCACAATAGATGAATCATGGGTGTATTTAAATGATTGCAACAAAAAAGAGCCATTTATTATCATAAAAGGGGAGAAAAAAATGTAAGTACATGGTTCAAAGAATCGAAAGAAAGTTTTTCTAAGGGATTCATGATTGTTGCTGTGTTTTTCTTATAATAGCAAGTTAAAAATAAAGAGAGTGGAAAAAAAATGTCAAGATTAACTCCAAATACTATCAGGAACATATTTTATCGCCAATTTTTCTGAATGAAATACCATCGCTTTACCCACAGTGCCATCAATCTGTGAGACTCCATCAGGGCAAATCTAGCAGTTACACATCAAAATCCACTGTAAATTTCCTAAAAGAAATGGAACAAAAAACTCGTATCAAGGCCATACTCGTATCAAGTAACATTCCCTTCACTGATATTCCTACTAAATCTCCGGATGTATCACCTATGGATTTTTGTGCTTTCGGACTTTCAAAATCTGCATTATCATCGTCCCAAAACCCTTACAGGACTCTGGAAAGCTGTTCAGGAGGAATGGGATAGAATACCTCTTCTGACACTTCAAAAGGCATTATTAACCTGGAAATTGCGGTGCCGAAAGATAGTTCAGAATAAGGAATGTCAAATAGAACATTTAAAACACAAGAATTTTATGTAATTTAGTTTTGTGAATACAATATACATCGTCTAAAAAATGTGTGAACAGCCTCTGTATGTTAAAAAATATGTCCTCTATTTTAGCATTTAAACTCTCTTTCCTAAATACAATTCTCAGTAATATTAGTTTATTGATATAAAACCCTTAGCCACAAAACTTCCCATGAATCGCATAACTTTGCATTTCTACACTTGTATGTGTTCGGATTCAGGAATGGATTAGCATCGCGAGCCCCAAAATCATCTGACTCTACAAATATTAGTCACATGTCTTCGCGTTCAATGTTGAAAGGTGATATTATTTCGAGCTGTTCTTCTGAAATGAACAGATGTAATTTTGTCGCTCTAATAAACGATTCGGCCAGACTACATAAAAATTTTATTCCTTTCTGGATGAGTCTACCTTCAGCCATGTAAATATGAGCTAGTTTTCCCTTTCAGATAATAATTTAAGGGCAGGTGTAATGGGTATATTACACACACACACACACACACGTGTGTGTGTGTGTGTGTGTGTGTGTGTCTGTCTGTCTGTGGGGTGCCTTCGTTAGATTGGGCTAAACTAGTCGTCTGATATAGCAATCGAGCACCCCACATTTAATACAAGACTCAGGATGACTCATAAATAGTCTCTCACGAACAGAAACAATAGACATTTATTTAGTAGATACCACAGTTCACACGTATAACATTTAACATATAATAGTTGACCTTTCAGTAATGACGATATTGCCAAGCACTCTACCGTTTGGACTTCTGAAGTTACTCAGACTTCCTCAACACGATTTGCCAAGCACTCAACCAGCGTTGGCTTCCTAAAGTCACTTAGACTTCCACAGCACGAGTGCTCACTATCGCTTCCCTTTCGGCCCGTAGGTACTAGCTAGGCCCAATTCTCGGGGTCTCTTCCCTCCGTTCGTTTCTAGGAACTCCGTCCTTCCAATCTTGGCGCACGAGAGCCTCTGCCCTCTGTCGCCTTCTGCAATAGAATTTAGTTTGCTTAGTACCTTTTACGTAGCGTGTAGGGGTAGTGGTTAGTACATTGCTTGACTGTAACAACGAGTGATTACTCAAATGTATATATATGAATCAATTTATTAAACAAACTTATTAAAATATTCATATATCAATTACACATTCATTTTCCTCCAATGTACACTCAGACACTAATCTATCCTCATATTTCTCGTGCATATTTCTCGTGCATGAACTACTACCAATATTGTTAATTCATTTCTTAAAAAACATATCTTAATACCCTAATTCTCAGGTGCAATCTACTACCAATTATTAATTTATTTCTAAAACACATACATTAATACACCATTTCTCAGTTGCAATCTGCTACCAATTATTAGTTTATTTCTTAAAAACATACATTAATACACTATTTTTAAACACACCAGTGATATATATCTATGGCAACATATATAATGTTAATTATAATTGCTCATATTATTAATCTACGCAATCCTCTCATTTAACCTAACCCAGTAATCCTTTTAAATTCTGAGCATTGATAAAGAATAAATTACTCAAATTTCTCCCTACCTTGAGCTGGCTGAACAATGGGGTTTCTCTCCTCGAACAATACCGGCTGGAGATGTTCGCCTCCTCCCTATTGGCTGATCGGTTTACAGTCTGGGCTTCCTTGGGCTACCGAATATTCGACGGATGGGTTCGGCCAGAGTAAGAGTCAACTCCACGTTGATCTTTAAGAGGGCCTTCGCTGTTTAGGGCAAGGGTCATCGGGGTGACGAGCTTGTCTTGGGGCGGTAAGCTGGTGTCGCTGGTTCGGCGGTAAGCTGGCGTCGCTGGTTCGGCACGGTGCGGGAACTCATTTATCTACTGGTCACTTCTCATGCAGGGCATCAATGGATTTGTACATCTCACCTATATGTCGGGGGCTTGCGTCTGCCGAATTTTTGGGTGTTGGGTACCTCGACGTCCGGACATTAATTGATGCGTGTTTCTCACCTTTGTTATTGGCGGCTCGCATCTATTTCTTCCCATGTCATTCTATCTCCTCCATTCCTTCTTCCAGACAACTATCAATATGGGCTTATCAATGGGCCATGCTCAATCGGCTGCGGCCTTTCCGTCTATTTATTAGCTTCTCTTAGCAATCAGTTCTCCGCTACTCAGATCACAACTGCTATGCTTTCCGGCTCTCTCGATTCTGTTGCTTTTTTAGATCTCTGTCATCATTCTGTTTTATCTTTTTCTCTTAATTTCACTGAGGATTCTTCGAACTGGGCGATCATTGGCGACACCCAATAACCAATGAGTCCCTAGCATTTCTATCATTGGATATCATATATTTTTACCCCTTTCCATTTGTTCCAATCTACATCACGAAGGGCAGTGGCTGTATTTCGATACTCTCTTATCTGGGGTGCCCTTAACTCCCCCACATTCTCACGTCACCCTTTCGACCGCCTGTCGCCTACACTAATGAAGTCAACCTTATGCATCACTATCTTCCTTTTCAATCTTCTAACTCCGGATATCTGCATCTCCAATTTTCGACTGCTCCGTTCATTATAACCAGCTGGACCCCTTTTACTGCCAACATTTCTCTTCCATACGATATTAACTTATCTATCTTCACCCAAACCGTTCGTTAAATGCAGCTGTGTCTTGACTCGTTGCCTGTTTTTGATCTCAGTTACTCGTTTTTCACTTTTAATCCCGTCGCTTTCTGCACGTGGAACCTGGCTCCTCTCTTTTCTACGTAAAATGTCGTTTTTCACTGCGACACCTCCAAAGCTTATCTCTCCCTCGTTCTCCTCAAACATACCCAGTTCATCCCAATTTATCTACTGAAATCCTGGTAGCGCTGTATTCGCATAGCTTTCACGGCGGCATATAGCTTATAGCCGGAGCCCTGGGATAATACAATCCCCATAGCTCGGTCGTCCTGACAATGCTGACGTCCTCGGAAGCGTTATGCCTTATCTTTACCTTCATCAGTTTTAACTAACACACACACACACTAACACAGACGAAAGAAGAACAATGAAACAAAAGAAAGTAACGCGTTGTTTACAGTCGGTCATGGCTCTTTTCTGAATGTCTAATCAGAGCCAGTAGACTACGGTTCACTGTAATACTTTAAAAAACACACAGGTGCACCGCGTTTAAATTAAGATGCAAAATTCGTCTTTAACTACAACTCTTAACTCGTGCAAAAACACTGAAGAAACACTAGGTTACACCAAGTTTGTGTTTAAATGCGTATTTCGTCACTTAATCATAGCACTATCAAACATACACTCATAAAAAAAGCACTTCGTCTTCCGTATATCGGTGACACTTAGGGCTACCATAAGAACCAAACACAACCCTTAAAAGTCATATCGCCTTTTATGAAATTTAATTCAGGTGTACACTTAGCTCTTTACGCTGACACTCTCTTTTCACTGACTTGAAATTCACAATCACAAGCGGAGCACACTTTTACAGGTGGTTTGCCAAAATCAGAAAAAGTTTGCCGAATTATAACAATCACTATTTTGTAGTCTTGAGAGTATGTATTTACCACTTTCACTTCTGGAAAGCATTGTAAAAAAACATCATAAAATTTCACTACCATTCCAAATCTGTAGCGTTTACACTACGAAGTTCGTAATCACTAAGGATCGCTTTTCCACTAAAATTTAGCTGCAATTCAAAATCTGTAGCCATTGCGCTACGGTCACCACAATCACTTTTCTCATTCTAACAGATTCCTTCAATTATCTCGGGCACACACATTTTTTTCCTCATCATTCTTCAAAACATAGCCACTATCGTCACCCCCAAAGAAAATCTCTTCCGTACCATGGGACACCCGGGGTGGTGTTGTAAGTTCTATGACCCATTTCATAGCAAGCACTCGAAAATGTGCAAGCCTTTTCTCCGTCGCACCGCCGGTGAAATTTGATGACAGCTTTATGAGACTCGTCGTGGTTGCGGCCATTTCATTCCCTTCTGCTCTGTTAACTTCAAATTTTGGGAGAGCCTCTCTACCCTTCGTTCTGGTCAGCAGGGCATCGCTGTTCAGCAGGGCATTTCAGCAGGGCATC
The DNA here is from genome assembly GCA_907164885.2 of Dolomedes plantarius. Lineage (NCBI taxonomy): Eukaryota > Metazoa > Arthropoda > Arachnida > Araneae > Dolomedidae > Dolomedes > Dolomedes plantarius. The sequence continues at coordinate 119,274,425 of OU015492.1, forward strand.
GCTGTTCTCACTCGGAGTCGGTGTCGAAATCCACTGAACTTTGAAGATGGCAATTCTCCGTTCCCTCTAAACTGAGATAAGGGTTTGGGGTTCACGTATTCCCGCAGTTGACTTGGGAGATTTTCTTGCTCACTTTGTTGATTCACACTCACGAAAACAACATCAGATACACTAAAATATCTCTTTTGGTGGCATAAAGAATTTTCTGCAACTTTGTCTATACAAAGTACAGACACATTATCCAAGTATATTTTAGGAGACTCTATTTGCACAGAAACGTCAATTTTCGACAAGCTACTCTCGCTTTTATTATCACTCCACACACTTTCATTTTTCGCTGGTATTCCTACCAGTCTGCGTTTAATCTCAACTATGCTGGCTTTTTTTTTTCTATTCACTGCTTTCTAGCTTCAAACTGAGCTTTCCCGGCTGCAATTTTTCGTTCAAACTCAGCTTCCCCAAGTTGCAATTTTGCGTTCAAACTCAACTTTTTCGACTGCAACTTTTTCCAGCCTCTGTTTTTTTGGATTCTTGCTCTTCCATCTCTTCCTTAATCGAAATAAGAAGGTTCTTGATGTAAACATCGTCACAATCCGATATTTTAACCAGGGTGATTAATTGCTCAATTTCTGGGTTATCTGGGACCTTTAGGCACAGTTCGTCGACTAGAGTCACCAGGTCTCACATTCTGGCTTCCTCAGGATACGCCATCTTAATCTCAGAAAATTTGTCACTTACGTAAGAATCTGCGTTTTATCCGTTCAATCCGAGAGCAAACAGTTCTAGCTCACCAATTCACGCTTTAAATTGGCTCACGCTTTAAATTGTCTCACAGTTCATACAGTTCGATTGAACATTTCAGACTTTCACAAGTTTCTTACTCGCGTTCACTATACTGTTAACTTCTGCCGCTACTATGTGGCGTCCCTTATCCTCCTTCACATCTGCATCTCTCGTTTCATATCAAGATACACAAAAAGTCGTTTCGCCAGGATTCGATCCGAGCACCCTCAGCACCGAAAACCAGCGCGCTGTACCACAAGGCTGACACGGTCTGGATTTCAATTATTAAATAACTCGTTCTCAGACTCATTCTCAACTAATAATTTTTCCTTTTGGGAACTGAGCAGAATTTCTTTTGAAGAGAAGAGTTCCTGGGTCTATTGAATTTAACTCCTGTCGCAAGATGCTTATTATCAAAGGATATGTGCTCAATAGAAAAAACAGTAAGTTAAATTCAGTTTAAAGTTACCAGTTACATTAATATAAAAATTAACTTTAAAACTTCCAAAAAGTAGAAGGGTAAGATAAATTTTAAAATTAGAAATATGTTAAGATTAAATAAATTAAGATTAAAATGAAGAATTAAAAAAAATTAAAGAGAATGAGTTGAATTTAATTATAAAGATACGGAAAAAATGGCCCTCAGCATACAAGATGGAACGTTCGTATAACAAAAGAAAAAATAATTGCAAGATAAAAAGAACTTTTTATATCACGTTTTTAAATTTTCTGTTGAATCATATAAACTTGACAATTCTATGTATTAATAAATACTTTTTTAATATTTTTTTTCATGAATTATCCCATCAACTTTAAAGAAAGTGAAGTTAATTGGAAGTTAACTTGCATTTAACTTTTCGATCCCGTTCCGGCCGATAGATGGCCCGCACCAGTCTACAAAACAAAAATAACTGAAAATAACTGAAAATTAATTTAATTCTGCTTAAAGATGGCTAACAGTATTAAAAAATGCATTGTCATCGTATTCTGAGTTATTCTAAAAGTTTCAAATGTCTAGCTAGTCTGGAAGTTAGTTAAAAATTGATTGCAAGATTTGTAAGGGACAAACACACAAACAAACAAGAAAGAACGTTAATAAAACATGGTAAAAAAAGGCCCTGTGCACGGTCAAACAATTCGTAATGAGATGACTGCAGAGTTTCGCGGTGGAAAACAAAAAATATCAAGATAGGGAAACTTGAAGATGCGACAGTACCTGGGACCGAACCCACAACGTAGGTTTTACCAGGTCAGCGCGATGGCACTGCGCCATGGGAGCACACAAGCAGGTTAGCAAGATGCGAGGTGTGTCGCGTTAAGGCCGAATGTAAATATTAATCTCGGCTGGAAAAAGTGCTTAAAAATAGAAAGACAGTTCTGACAAATTCAAAATTGGTGGTGGAAGAATCCTCATCAGTTGCTCATTAACTAGTAACAAATTTTACGAACTTGCTGGAACTATTAGTGAGTAAAATAATAAGTCGAAAAATTACGAACTCGGCATTCAGTTAAAAGTCAGTTTTGCAAGAACGCTCTTTTAGAATGAAAACATTTTTTTGTTAAAGGTATTTGGAATATTTTGGAAGATGAACATCTAGAAAATGCCGATAAATCGCAAAATTGATATTAATAGGTGCAGAAAACCGAAATATTTGTCCATCAAAATTGTCGATTTCGTAAAATTCGGAAAACTGCTTTGGGAAAAAATCTTCGTTTGCAATGAAAAACATTTTTAACTTTATAAAAATGTGTTTATCCTTAAAGATGAAGAGCTGTGAAACACATGGATATAAAAAAATTGTCGATTGGAGGATGGAAAATTTGAATTTTGCCTGCATGAAAATAGTGGAAATTTGTGAAACGGAAAGGTGCTGGCCCACACGGAATGTCAGCTGTTTCTGCTCTCCGCTTCTTTTGAATTCGGCGGCTTTAACTTCACCCATTAATGCCGACTTCGTTTTCTTTAACCATTTTTGTTACTTCTCTTATATTTGTATGTTTTAAGTCTATTAATGTGTATTATACTAAAATTATATTTTTAGTAGCACTTTATCCATGTTTTTTTTACTGGTACGATTTCGTACCAATCGGCGTACGTGTGTAGTACACATCGAGAATAAAGCTAATATTAAATTTATTTATTAATGAAATTAATAAAAAAATCGTTAATACCACAATTAAATGAAAAACACGTTACATGATTTTCTGACAGAATAAAACAATAAAATGTCTATCAAGGGCAAACGTGATAGTTTTATGGCACGGAGAATGCAGTGGAACATTACACTTTTCGCATTTGTAGCTGTTTCTACCGGAACAGTTCTTGCAAAGGGCATGTTCTTGATCTGATCTCATTCACCAGTGACTATTCTTGTCAAATCTTATTTGCGAGGCCGCTTTATGCCTAAATGAAATTGGCTTACCTGGCCCTCTAAGCAATGTTCCATAAGTGCCTAACAGTTCCTGTGCGCATTGTCGTACGAACACAATCAGTGGTATTTCATCAATATCATTTTTCATTTTATACAAGTTCCATCCATTTATAACACTGGAACCAAGTACAAACGAAAACAATGGCCACCACCACTCTTTAGAACGAATTCTTACGCGGTAATTTGTCACAACTTGATCAAAAAGTGTGACACCACCCATATGCTTATTATAAATTTTTAGCTGTTGTGGTATGGAAAGATTAATTTTCTTTTTTTTCTGCGGCACTCCATCGAGTAGCAGATGCAATAGTGTAAAGGATATGGTGTTGTGGCCGTGATTATATAAGATCAGCACATTGCAAAAAAATAAAAGAATAAAACTGGAATTCACTTACCACACTTTATTTAAGACAAGTTAGGAGAGCATAAAAAAATATTTTACACGTGGTGCATCACCATTTATACCACGCATGTTGAGGTCAGCACAATTGTTAGCACGAAGATTGTGTGCTCTTGGAAAATACAATTCTCAGCAAAGGAACCAGGAACCATCGGACAATTCCGTATTTCTGTAAATCTTTCGTAGACCAGTTGAGTCACACTTTATTCTTCGCGCAACCACGTGCTTCAGAGCACCCTCTCTCCAAGAACAAAGACGTCAGCTTCCCCGAGAACCCTCGAGGAGTCACCTTTTATAATGTCCTTCCGCCGGAGAAATTTTCACACCTTTTTTGTTGCCAACGTTCTTTTAAAACTTTGTAGGAAGACCTGGAGAATGTCCGATTAGGCGATCAGGAGTGAAATAAAACCGGTTCCGTCTAGTTTCAAGTACGCTGCTTCCGAACCAGTTCTACGCTGATGTTTTCACAACATCTCTTCCCCCCATCAAATAAAAAAAAAAAGAAAGGTGGTGATGCACAAAACCAATATAAAAATTACATAGTATCCAAAACCACATTACAAATAACAGACTAATATACACAAAAACACAATATGCACTAATTGCTCTCTGGAGTGTGAATAATGACATAGTATCCAAAACCACATTTCAAATAACAGACTAATATACACAAAAACACAATATACACTAATTGCTCTCTATAGTGTGGTAAGTAGTTCTTAAAGGAAAGAGGAAAAAATACATATAAGTCTATATACACCATTCAAACCCCCTTTGTAGTAACGTTATGTCATATTAAGCTTTCAATTATCATCTTGTATCTTTTAATGGCTGAAATTCACAGCATACATATTTGTTGAATTTAGTTTTCAACTTAATTAATTCTAGCAGTTGCAAAATTGATTAAATGTAAAAAATTCTGTCTTATTAATTCTATATATTTCTGCATGAACATTTCAATGACTGTACATTGACATCAATTAAAGATTTTACACAATATGAGTTTGAACAGTTGACCTTTTACTTTAGATACAGCAGCTATTATATTTTAAATATCAAGTTGCTGTCTTGGATTAATCCAACTTTGAATTTAACTATTTGTCTTGAAAATAAAATAACTCATACAATTTAATAGGAAATTTGGATCAGCCTGCAATTTCCCAAATATGTGCCAGGTGCTTTGACACATAAACAAACACTGAATAAGTAAAACAATTACTACAATGCTAGAAATATGAGCTCTGAATGGGTTTATGGTATCATACTGAACAATAATCTATAGCAATTAACACATATGTACATACATGCATAAATAATAGAACAGGAAAAATAATATGATCGAAGCACAATTTATATCTTATATTCCTCATTCCTTTTAAATATTGTACCCAAATCACACAAATATTTATTATTGTTAACAACATTTAACCTATGTTATTCGCTATGGAACAAAAATTATCACCATTTTTTTTGAAAATTTTGCTAATGTGAACCTTAATCTCTCTGGCTGTGTCATGATTAGTTTCCCTTATAATATAGTTATTATTACGAAGTTTTTTCAATATTATGTAAGGGCCAGAGAATTTTGGCCTTAGAGAACCAGGATTATTAAAAGATTTTAAGTACACCAGATCCTCGGTGTCGTAATTTCTCATTTTATTCCCTTTTAAATATTTTTCATTCCTATTGAAATATTCCGCTTCATTATTAGCCACCAACTCTCTCACTGCTTCAATATGTTGTTGTTGCAGTTTTAAATATCTAGATGGCTCTTGAGCCTGTTGGGAAGGAGCTATTTGATCCAATGGAATATTTAAATTCCTTCCAAAGAATAATTGTGCAGGCGAGAAGTTAGTGACTGCATGTTTCACATTATTGTAATGTAAAATGAAAAATTTTAATCTATCGGACCACTCAATGATTTGCTCCGATAGTGAAGCAATGGATTCTTTAAGAGATCTGTGAATTCTTTCAATCACACCATTTGATCTTGGGAAATAAATTGACGCTTTTCTGTGTTCAATATTTAGAGATTTTAAGAAGTTTTCAAATTCTGATGATGTGAAGTTCGTGCCATTATCACTCAATAAGATTTTTGGGATCCCAAATCTAGAGAAATAGTCATTTAAGGCTTTAATTACACTAGCTGAAGTTACGTTCATTAAAGGAATCGCCTCTAGGAATCTGGAATAGTGATCGATAATGGTTAATATATAGAACTTTCCATCATGAGACCTAGGTAGCTTTCCTATCACATCGATTGCTAACATTTGTCCTGGAATTAAATTAGATTTAGTAATCATATTTGGCTTGGTTTCTAATTTTTTTGACCTATTTTGTAAACATTTATGACATTGACTACAAAAACTTTTTGCGTCCTGAAACATACCTTTCCAAAAGTATTGTCTTTTAGCCAACTCATAGGTCCTGTGGCTGCCAAAGTGAGGTTTGTGAGCCTCAATAAGGCAGTGTTTAATCAAAATTTTTGGAATGACAATTTTGTTTTCAAAATTTTGGATGCTGTTTGCTGAATTTGCTTTAATTTTAATCATTAATAAGTTTGTGTCTGTGTCAACAAAATATTTAGATTCTATGTCTGCATCATTTTCCAAAATTTTTTTTCTTAAGCGTGTTAATTCTTGATCTTCTAACTGATGCTTTAAAATATTTTCATTATTTAATTCTGTGATTTCAGAAGCAAATATGTTTAAGGCATTTAGATTTAGATTTTGATTGTCCTCAGTAACTCTGCTAAGAAAATCAGCTGGGTTGGAGAAACCAGGAATATGTTCAATAGTGTAGTTGAAACTTTGCAAGTATAATAACCATCTAGTGATTATATCAGGTTGTTTATCTAATCTCATATGAAAAGTTAGCGGTTTTGCATCTGTTAGAATTCTAAAACTTCTTCCATATAGGTACTCGTGATAATGCTTAACTGAAAGGTATATAGCATATAGTTCACGCCTGATCGATGGATACCTCGATTCTGCAGGATTTAGTTGTTTCGAATAGAACTCTATTGGAAAAAAAATGTCATTATCTTTCTGTAATAAGATGCCACATACCGCTGAGCGGGATGCATCAGTGACTAAATATATTTCTCTATTATCATCAATATTCCTGACCGTTGGTTTGCTAAGTAAAACTTTTTGGATTTTTTCAAAGGCCTCCTGACAACTTGTGCTCCAGATGAAAGGTACATTTTTTTTGGTTAACTCTACAATGGGTTTGGTAATTTCAGCAAAATTGAAAATTAGATTTCTGAAATAATTGACCATGCCGCAAAAAGCTTGCACCTGCTTAACATTTTTGGGCTGAGGAAAGTTGGTGATTTTGTTAATATTAGCCTCTGAAGGTGCATAACCGTTTTTGCTTAAGTTGAAGCCGAGGTATGTTATATTATTTTGACATAATTGCAATTTTGCTGGGTCTAATGTTAAATTAAATTCCTTTAAATTTTGAAAAACTTTCTGCAGCCAGATTTGCATTTCCTGCATGTTGTCTGCTGCAATGATGATATCATCCAAGAAGTACTGTACATTTTTCCCCCTTAAATTATCTAGACATTTTGATATTAATGCATGAAAATAAGATGTCGAATTTTTTAATCCAAAAGGCAAGCGTGTGGGTTGAAAATTACCAAATTCAGTAGAAAAGGCAAGTTTTTCCTTATCAGAGTCCTGAAGTTGAATTTGGAAGAAAGCTGCCTTCAAGTCTAACACAGAATACAATTTTTTACCAGCTATGTTTTGTAATATATCATTAATTTTAGGAATGCATATTTTATATGATTCCGTAATCGAGTTAAGAAGTCTATAATCAATTACCATTCGAAACCGAGGGGATTTATCATTGGGTAAGCTTTTCTTTTTAACAAAGATAACTGGAAAAGAATAATTTGAAGATGATGATTCAATTATCCCTGCCTCTAATAGCTTGGCAACCTCATTCCTGGCAAATTCCTTTGCTATCTTTGGGATAGAATAAGGCCTAGTTTGCAAAGCAAAATTATGGTAAAGTTTAAATTCTGGTTTAATTTCATCAGTTGAAGTTTTATAAAAAATTGAAAACACCTCATAATTAGACATGAGTAAATTTAAAATTTCTTCCCTATCCTCTATTGAGAGATGGTTCAAGTTAAATTGGTCAGGTTTTAATTCTTCCTTTCGGAGTTCTTTTATTTCCTGAGATATTAAAGAGTTAATTTGATATACTGTTTTATCACTGGATTGCTTAATTTGGGATTTATTTACCTTTTCAATGCAACCAATTTTAGAATTCTTTCTCAACACAATTTTTTCATTACTGCTATTTTCAACCATTAAGTAGATTAATCTATTTTTATCAATATTGTGAATACTACTATTTACAATTATGTTATTTAGTTTAGGATTAGGAGAGAACATTACAGTTTCATCACTATTGAAGTTTTCAGAGACTTTTAGCGCGATGAATTTATACTCAGTGGGTTCAAGGGTTATATTAAGCAAGGATCTAGCAGAATTGTTGTGATTTCTTTTATTGAAAGAATTGCCTAATTCAGGTTCATCATTGTGAGTTATCGGGTTCATCATTTCAGAGTTATCAATACGTAGGGAGGGAACCTTACTATGAAATTTAAAGTGAACATTGTCGGCTATTAATTCATTTTTATTTAGATCAACAATAGCTTTGTTTCTGTTTAAGAAATCATAGCCTAAAATCAACTGATAATTTGAGTGCCAATTATTTCTAGTTACAAAGAAAACATTAGAAAACCATTTTTGTTCGATTTTAAATTTCAATTCTATAGTACTATTATAGGGAATTATATTATTATCTAGAGTTTTAATATTTACAGAGCGTGAGATGAAGTTTAATTTTACTACCTCTTTTAATAGCTCTACAGAACTGGGTTCGATTAGACTTAGATTTGCACCCGTATCGATTAATGCTTCAAATGAGTTATCAGCAATTTTTACATTAATTATTGGTAGCGTAGCGCTATTGTTTTTGCATGATAAAACCATTCTGTCGTTAGTATTCTGTTTACTGGAGATATTATTTGGAATTTTTGTTTGCTTAGACTCCGTTTTGCTTTTTCTCCCCTTATTTTTATCTATAATTTTTGAACGGATTCTTGACTGGGGATTACTATACTTATTAACACAAGAATCCTCAATTAGTTTAAATTTTTTGTCTTGTAATTTTTATTTGAGTTTTTGTAGTAAGGGGTCTGCCTGGATCTATTTCCTCTGTTGTGATAAGCACCTCTTTGATGTCTAAAGTTTTTGCCATAGTGAACATTTTGATGGTTATTGTTATTCTCTGGATAATACCAACAGTGTGTTGTAAGATGTTTTTTAAAGCAAATATGGCAAGTTGGATAATCAAAAGGTTCCGTGTAGTGTGAGGAAGACGCTATGTTTTGCGTGTTCTCTTTTGCTTGAGCATTAATTGTGGATTGCGTTATCCTGTCTATTTTTACTGATAACTCTTGAATTTTTTGTTGCTTTCAAATTGCTGCTGTAGCAATGTCTCTATATCTATGTTATTAGTTGATGTTATATTGTTGACGCCTGAGGCTTGTTGCTCAAACGCATTTTCCACGTTTTTAGCTCTAGCAACAGCTTGCTTAAAGTCTTTAGGACCGAATTTTAGGACTTATGTTTTAACGTCCGGTCTCAAAGCTTCCATGTAATTAGAAAATTTTAAGTTTTCAGTTAATTCAATGAGTGTGGGACTGTCATCATCAGTGTCATTTTTTACAAATTTTGTCACTAAATTGAGTACCTCCTCAGCTAATTCACTACAACTCTGCCCAGGTTTCTGAGCAATACAAGCAAATTTTTGCTGAATACTTTGAAAACTTTCAACTTTGCGGAATTTTTCTTTAAGTAAATTTTGGAGTTTACTACAATTAATTTCATTTGAGGCATTGACATTTGATGATAAAAATTGTAAAGCCTTGCCCTTACACTGTAACTTTAAAATTATTGTTTTCCTCGCTTCATTCCATTTCTCCAGTGTAGCAACAGCATTAAATTGGCTGAGAAAATATTCAATATTTTCTTCCTCATTTCCAGAGAAAGTAGGAAGAGCATTAGCCAGAGAATAAGCCATAGCAATCTTTTGTTAGTTTTATAGAATCACAATTTTTACGTATCTCTCCCCCAAAATGTCAAAAATATACAAATTATAAATAGAAGATATCAAATATACATGAAATTCAATTTGATTACTATATAAAAATCAATCATTCATTAACACATATGATTCTGTTTCTCAACTTGATTTTAAATCATATTCAGTACCATAATCAAATAAACCTTTAAAATCTAATCTTAAGACATATATTTTTCAGAACATTTTTCTACCTTATAGAAAATTACTAATTATTGATATATACACTGCATAAAAAATACATAAAATGAAACAAAGAACGAACACAAAAATATCAATTTTCATAAAATTTGCTTAATATATAAAATGAGGGAATGAATGGTATATATCAACTAATAGAAACCCAAATTCTCAACCTATTATTAATTTTTTTTTTTTTTTTTTTTTTTTTTTTTTTGCAAACGGCACCAATGTAAAGGATATGGTGTTGTGGCCGTGATTATATAAGATCAGCACATTGCAAAAAAATAAAAGAATAAAACTGGAATTCACTTACCACACTTTATTTAAGACAAGTTAGGAGAGCATAAAAAAATATTTTGCACGTGGGGCATCACCATTTATACCACGCATGTTGAGGTGAGCACAATTGTTAGCAGAAAGATTATGTGCTCTTGGAAAATACAATTCTCAGCAAAGGAACCAGGAACCATCGGACAATTCCGTATTTCTGCAAATCTTTCGTAGACCAGTTGAGTCACACTTTATTCTTCGCGCAACCACGTGCTTCAGAGCACCCTCTCTCCAAGAACAAAGACGTCAGCTTCCCCGAGAACCCTCGAGGAGTCACCTTTTATAATGTCCTTCCGCCGGAGAAATTTTCACACCTTTTTTGTTGCCAACGTTCTTTTAAAACTTTGTAGGAAAACCTGGAGAATGTCCGATTAGGTGATCAGGAGTGAAATAAAACCGGTTCCGTCTAGTTTCAAGTACGCTGCTTCCGAACCAGTTCTACGCTGATGTTTTCACAACAAATAGGTTTTGTAGAAACATTGTTATTTGAAACAGTAACAACTTTGTTGCAATTCCATTTCACGATACTGATATCTTCATATCTGACATATACACAATATCTGACATATACATATCTGACATATACACAATATCTGACATACACAATATCTGACATATACATATCTGACATATACACGTACGGTTTCGTACCAACGATATATAAGTTTTTATATTTTATAATACAAAGCAAAACGTGACTTTCGAGTGGCATGAATTTATAAAATACACTTTTATAACAGTGATTAATAGTCAATATATAATTTTGAGATAAATCCAAAACTGTAAACTTACAATTTTCTATGTGATGTCAGAGGCATCTTGTTTCACGACGCTTTCACCTGAGCATAACGTCAAATAACAACAAGAACTTCAGAGCAAATGGCGGAAATATATTTTTCCGCTATCATTGAACTATTCTTGAAGCACATGAACAATATTGGACAACTAGACATATTTAGTGCAGAGAAAAATAACTATTTTTAAGCTGGTATGTTTTCGTACCAATAAGAATTAATGGGTTAATAATTAAAAAAGTTTAAAGTTTTGAATGTTGAGGATAGCATCAGTGCACGCGTCTCGTATATATATATATATATATATATATATATATATATATATATACATAGTCAAACTAAACCAGACATAAGGAAATCGACTCCTATTTGAAGGCCACTCTTTTCGGAACCACGACGGGCCGCCTGAAAGAAGTTTGACTGTATATCTTATGACAAAAACTGTAACCTAACAGAATTTTCGGGCGATGGTCGAAAGTTAAGGGCGCTGGCAATTGGTACCGTAATGTCTGGTTCTAGTCCCGATATTGGCATGGATGTTCATAGGCTTTAGGAATCAGCCTTACCCCATTTAAGACTGGCGTTGCGAAAACGCAACATTAATTTCTGTAATTTTTAAAGGCATGTCCTAAGTTTTGTACGTCTGAAGTAACATTTTAATTTTATTCTCTATGCTTTAATTGGCCATAATAATTTTTTTGCTTCCACATTTGCCCACTTTTAGCACTTGCAAACAATTGTTTTTTTCTGGTGTTTTGATAGGGAAAAATGACTAATTTCAAATAATAACCTTACATAGCAGCACATGTTAAATTTCCGATTTGATGCTTGTTCTGAGTTTACTAGAGACTAAAGAACAATATGGCTTCAAAAGGTAAATCATAATTTTCGTTTTTATGTTTCTAAATTGATATTTTTAAAAATGTTGCGAAAACGCAACATCAATCCAATGTGTATTTCTTATTTCCAATGTGTTTTATTAGTGCTGCCTAGATTTTTATGCAGTAAATTGGTATTGTTTGCATTTCGGATAAGTTTGTCTCTAGAAAAAAGTGATTTTTGACATTGGAAGAGACATTGTAGTATTTTCGTGGGCTAGAGGATGATGATATTTCAGAATCGTCCACAACAGAAGCTCATGATGAACCAAAATTCGTCATTATCCCTCGAAATCTGGATGATTTGACGGATGAAGAAGCTATTGATGATAATATTTTACGTGAAAATGTCGAATCCCCTAAAGACATTGTAGGTGAAATCGACATTTTTTCCTAATAAATGTAAAAGTAAGTAATATAGTAAGAAAAAGGAGCATATTGTATGGGAAAAATGGAGATTCATTACATGGACGTAATGAATGCTAAAACAAGTTTATTAGAGTTTCAGAGATCTATATCTTTGAGACAGCCATATCATTGATAAAAGGCTTGAAGAAATGCAGGTGAATTTTGTTTTACCTGAAACTTTACATATTGGAAGACCATCTTCAATTCAAAATCTAATTCTCAACGAAACTCGGAAAGACCGCATAGGCCATACTATTACTAAAAATAGTGAAAATAAACAAAAAAATGTGTAAACACTGCAAAAGTCAAACAATTATTGTATGTAATAAGTGTAATGTACCTCTTCATGCGAAATGTTTCAAAGATTTTAAAATTTTAAAAAATTTTATTATTTTATATTTTTATATTTTTTAAATTTTTATACTGCTTTGGACTGATGTTACGAAAACGCAACATTTTGTAACTCTCGTAAAAATAAATTTAATTTTATGGAAACAACTTATTTGTGTAATTAATGTTCTAAAAAGTGTTAAAAAACTGTTTGGTGCATTTCCAATAAAGAAAAGATGGAGTGGTCCTAAAAGGGTTAAGCAGTAGGTCCCTGTCTAATTACTCCTAGTGTTGTAAAAAAAAAAATCTCTGTGGTGTTCCGAACCTACCAACCCAAACTTACTTAAAGGCATAGGTTGTCTTATATATTACTAATTTTATCAACGCCCTTAAACTTTTCGTAATTTTCATATTTACGTTCAGACGAGCTCGGAGTGAAAAATGTACCGTAAGAAAATACTCTGACTACCAGTTTTAGAGTTCGAAACGATTGCCATATAAGGAAATACGAAACTAGTTTATTTGCTGACCAAATTACAATTCTGATCACAGGAAGGGTCATCTGTAGCAATTTGAGATTGGACGTGATGTATAATTGGTTAAATTTGTTATCGAATTTACAAGGACACTCCCGAATATGCCTCTTTTTTGTAAGATGTCCGTAATGTCGCTCGTAGCAATGGCTTATTAAATACAATTTTACATGTGAATTGGATTTTTTATTCGTTATCTACCCTTCGTGCCTTACAACTGCATTTATATGATGAAATAATATTCAACATAACACACACATACAAACAAACACACACACACACACACACACACACACACACACACACACACACACATATATATATATATATATATATATATATATATATATATGCATGCATTTGTCTTATTTATTTGCTTACTAAACCCAATAGCTTCGAATTTTTTCCTCAAATATTTCAAGAAAGTCATGATTGATAGGCCGTCTCGGAAATTAAGAATGATAATCTGCGAGAGATATTTCACTTAAAAAAATAAATGATAAGCAGCATAAAGATAATAATCTGTAACAAGGAGGCAGTAAAAAATGGAAAATAAAACTCATATTCTCAACGAGACAGTTTAAAGGTAATTGGTGATTTAATTCTGAAGTAAAATGACAACAGAAGGAAAGATTTGAAGACTTTGGACCAGGAATGGATATTTAAGATTCTCTATGCTACCAATAAACAAACTGAAAAGCATTTATCAAAATTATGATTTAAGAGGGCGTTACAGAATATGTTTTTACCGTGAATGATGTTTTTTAGAAACGATCTTTTTTCTTTTGCATAAAAATAAGAAAAATATACGCCTGTTTAGCAAAAGCATATACGGTTTTATGCAGAGTTCTGATTTGAAAAAGTCAAGACTCTGTACATTGAATTGTAGTTTTTGCATTATATTTATAATTCATAATCTTTTAGTTTGTTTACAAAAAAGTATTCAGTTGCTTCTAAATAAAAAAAATTAGGTCCATTACATTCCAATATTATTAATTTTGCATTTTCTAGTTACTCTTTCTGTGAGGAATAAAACGTTTTGGAGAAAGAAAAAAAATCAATTTTAGTTTTAAAGGGTTGTGGGTTTTTAAATACACAGGAATTTTCTTTAGCATTTTTTTAAAAATAAAGATGGAGAAAAAATGAATTGTAATAAAAAAATATAACTTATTTTTCCATGTAGTTCACATTCAAAGGCATAGTATTGGTGTGCCGAACGCATAGTTTAAGATAAGGATACTAGTTAGACAAAGGGTGACTTAGTGCTATAGATTTTACAGGTTTGTAAAATTTGTATTGCTGCAAACAAGTTGAAATTCAACAAATCTACCTGCAATTCTTCCCAAAAGGAAGGTGCCATAGGTTACCCACTTTGTCTGCCCTAGCTGACGGGCGAATAGCTGAATACTCGGTATTTGGCCCGCAAAAATATATTACATTTGTTTAGTGTAGCTTTTTTTGCTGTAGTTGATGCTTCTAATGTATCCTGGCTGGAAGTATTCCAGACCAGATCAGTATAGGCAAGCTATCTGAGGAGTGCGGCTTCGGTTTATAATGCCACCACAAGGTTCGTTGTCCGATTTAGCCAAGTGACACCTCAATTTTGATCGAGCAGGCCCAGGGTGACATCTGGGGTTACCTGGCATCGTCTGGGGTAACCTAATCTCTCTGACCTCATAGAGGGACTTTTCGGTCCATAGATTTAACGCTCCCATATCAGGCCTAGAGAAGGAGATATTTAATGACACTTGTAATTCGATTCGATCAGCCTCACCATCGAAAGCCGACAACCTACCACTAGATTACCTCGATCCTGTAGTTTCGGTAAGTATCCTTATAATCCCAAATACTTAATCCACTTTTTTCCAATAATCGTTAAACATTTTTTAATGGTTACTTATAATTGATCAAACTCTTTAAAGATAAATCAGAAAGTTACTGCTAAAGACTGTAATCTCCCAATTTTTAACTCCATGAGCGGCTTTTAAGAACGAGTTTATTGTTGCGCGCGGCTTTTAATCATAAGTTTAAAGTTGCTCTCTCGGATGGCAATAACGAGAGGTGTTAAAGAAATGGATATTGGAGTGAGGCAGTGAGACGGCGTTTGTAAAGCAGGAAATGTAATGAAGTTATTTGAATTATTGAAATTATCATGTTAAATAAAATATGTTGTAATGCTAAAATGAGTGTTGTTAAAGTAAGTTAAGTTACATACGTACATAGAGAAATGGGATTTCGCTAATAAGACGTATTAATTATTTTTTTTTTCAAAACTGGGTTTTGTTGTGATGCAGGATTTTATTTTGCGGTAAAGGTAGAATATATAATATTTTCATATGGTACCAAACTGACCATAGTTGCGGAATTTTTAAGCGTGTACTTACTAATAACTCACTCTCTTATGTATGCTTATCAGATAATTTTTTATAAAAGTATATTGCGTCATCAGTTCTAGGATTCGGTTTTCTTTGCTGGAATTCTTCCATTCATATCAAACAAATATCGTTGGATATTTTTTCTTTTTTTTCTTTGAAAGGAGTTTTCAATGCAATCCTAAGAGATATACATCAATGTTTGATTCTCATTATATCATTCTGAGCCTAGAGAATGGGACCAATTTTTCAGCCACAGATTAAGATGCTTTAGATAGCACATAATAAAAATACATTCTGAGGAGAGAAAGGATGAAGTAGTGAATACAAATGCATTATCATTTCTTAGTAACTTCTTAAAATCCTCGATTTTTAACATAGGATTGCATTCCCCCATAACGCTCCTCCGGAAAACAAAATTTTAGACTCTAAAACCGTCCATCCTCGCGAGTTATAATTTTGGTAGCACACCAAACCCAGTCCGTATCGCTTGGTCAAGCAGTAAACAGATAAATAGAGAAGTATCAAAGTGCGTCAATAAATCAATATATATATATATATATATATATATATATATATATATATACAGAAAAGAGGTAAGCAACGAGAAGTAATCTTACGTTAACAACCCGCTGAAGTATCATTAGAAGAGACTACCTGACTTTTTTTTTAATATTTTCATAGGATAAAATTCATACATCACTCTCAATTAAATTTGAACTAAAAGAATATCAATGTGATATTGGGCGTAAAATGAGCACCATTTCGACTCGTAATATCATCATATATTGAGATAAGTTGATGATTTTCTTGTAGAACTAAACCATAATTATTTTAATGAAATAAACGTATGGCGTAGCTGCAAAATTATTCCAATATAAATTGGCGAAAATGTAACGAGATCGCAACTTCACATAGCTTCTATACAAGAATCAATATTTAATTTATTTTAACATACTTACAACGAAAATAAACTATAGGAAGATTCTTTTATAAAATCGATATTTAAAAATTTCTCTGTCAGACGTATTGAAAATCAGAAAGGAAAATTGCTTTTATTATTTTCACTCCCAAATATATTTCTGCCTAAAATTTAGTACATTCTCGAATGTCTACTTCGATTTTAGAAGTCCGTTTACGAAACTTTTCACAAAAAGTAATTACTGTCACTGCTTACGTCAAAAATTAATGGATCGGACATCAAGCTCTCCGAAATATTCGAGGTATTAAAGCATTCTGCATTAATTACAACACCTTAAAAATATGATTTATGGCGCTCTATCCTCGCGATGTGCAAACTGCTTAAAAAACTTTCATGTTGAGTCTATTTTTAAAGATTGTTCATATACTGTCAAATCTTTACAATATCTATATATTTTTGCTACGTTTCAGAATGATTGATTTATATGGACTTATTAATATAGACGTGATATAGATGATGGATTTATACGGATGGGTTTATTTGGGCGAAAAAGAATTTGGCTCTCAATTGTGAAATAATGCTCAATTTCCTTGGATTTTTCATAACAAAGCGAACTTTCTTTTTCAGAACTTCAAATATTTCGCATCATTTGAATTTATATGGATGGATGCATATAATTATATATCACTTATGATTTTCGCATTAAATTTTAAAATTATGTTTAATCTACTTAGACTTCTTGTAGCAAAGATAAATTTCTTTTTCAAAAATTTAAACTAAATCTTAATGTCTTTGATTAAAAGAATGTTTTAAACAACAGAAATTTACAACAAAAATTCGGTAAATTATTTTATACTTAAATAAACAAGAACTGAATTTCGTTTAGGCGAATATATGCTTTTGGGTTTTCTTTTATTAGAACAAAATGAAACTTCACTAAAATTTAGAAGAATTTCATACAAAAAGTCTGCATTTCACTGAAAAAGCTCATTTGGTTAGGGCGTATAATTGTAAACTGGAATGTTTGTGTGTATGACTGCTCTCAAATCTCGTTTCCTCACCTCGGAATACACAGCAAATAATACATATACCACATCCTGCGTAACTGTCCTAAAAAGAGGAAGAAATACATTAAGAAAGACATTCAAAATACGCATTTCTCACATCTCAATAAAAAATAAATAGTTTCCAACCTAAATGGTTTCTTCAAATCACAGAAATAAACAAATCATGAACCGCTAACAGTCTCTAAAATTGGCCAAACAAAGTGGCAGCAATATATTGATACAGTCAAAATGGCTTCCTCATACCACAAAAAATAACGAATCCCGCTCTGCCAAGATCCTTTGAAAATGACCAAACAAAGAGGCAGGAAAATATTAAGACATTCTAAATGGTTTCCTTACATTGCAATATATAACAGATTATGATAGCAGATCAACAACGATAACAGTACAACAGATGGCGATAAAGACCATGATCAGCCAGCATCCTATATAATCAGTCTAAAAAGTAATAGCCGTATTTTTTTCAATTCCTTAATAATGACCTAATTCAATGTTCAGTGTACATTTTTTTATATTTTTGTATATTTTTTCACATGCTATGCTTCGTTTAGGTAATAATAGTAAAGAGCGATGCAAAAAAAGTAGTTCTTAGATGGTAATTTTAAAAAGTTTGCTTGGCAGATGGACACTAGACCCGCAAAATTGAGTTTGTTCTCATAAATTAGAAGTCCAAGGGATTCAAAATAATACATCTTCGAAGATTTTTGAGAATATTTATGCAGTGAGAATGCTTATGCAGATAAAAGGAATGAATGAAAATTTGAGCAGTAATCCATCAAATCTGAGCAAGGAAACAATGAATATTGCCTTCATTTAATGAATTGGTCTTAAAGCCATGTGAATACGATTCAATTATCCTTGAAAGGGATTAATTTCATAATATTTAATGAGCCGACGCATACTTTACTTCGAAACTTTCTTGAAAAAAAATAACTTTTGATTTATTTCCTGGTGTTTATGGAATATAATTAATATGTTCGCGAGAGAACCTATTAGTTATCTAGAATTTCAGGAGAATCTATTTTTTAAAAACATCAGAGAAAACACAATTGTTTCGAATTCTAATCGTGTTCATTATTAACTAGCATGCGCATTATCAAACAATTCAAACCAGATAGCATATTCATTAGATTTAAAACTAGCTGAAAACCCGCACTTCGCTACGGAGTACATTCAAAGTAAATACAACGGTCAATATATGCAATTAATGCCAAATATATATATATATATATATATATATATATATGTGTGTGTGTGTGTGTGTGTGTGTGTGTATTTATAAGAAAATCGTAAGGGATATTTTTATAGACAAAATAATGTAGAAGAAAATATTCAAATTATATCTAATATAAAGAATACTAAAGAATATATAGTACAGTTAAAATAGTACAGTTTGTAGAACATTTCTTTAAATGTATTTTAATATTTTTTGGTTAAAGTCCAATCGTCTGCCGCATTATCAAGAAAAATTTTTTTTTTGTCTATTTCGTTGTTATGCACGTGACAATAAATTTATTAAAAGTACCAGGAAAAGAAATCACATGATCAGCATTAAATAAATTACATTCTAAAAAGTAATTTTAAAAATTCACCAAAAATCAGGAAATGGAGGTAAAGGTTCGAAAAAGATTTAATTTTAAAGGAATTTTTATGATCTTTCTCTTGATATTAATTTTATAACCCTCAATTTATTATTTTAAATGCAAACTTAAACAAAGTTAAAAAACAGCTTAAAAATTTAGTTTTAAAAACTCTAAGAAGAATTTTTTAAAAATCTTTCTTACTGCACCCCTACACTATAAGAAGAATCGGCATGCAAAATTTCAGCCCTTTAGGTCCAGCGGTTTCGTCTGTGCGTTGTATGTCATTCACTCAGTCTGTCAGTGAATCAGTTACGGAACTGTTTCATATATATACTAGCTGAAAACCCGTACTTCGCTACGGAGGACATTCAAATTAAATTCAACGGTCAATGTATGCAATTCATGCCAAATATATATATATATATATATATATATATATATATATATATATATATATATATATATATATATATATATATATCTTTATATATAAAAGGCAAAGTCTGTGTGTGTGTGACCGAGTTTTTGTCTGCTCGCGGCGCAGCGGAAAGACGGTAGGTCGGACAGTCTTGAGATTCGACACGAAGATGCCTCCCGAGGTCTCATTATGCACCTCGAAGCCCTTTTTTTCGATTTTTTAATTAGATTTTCCGTAATTAAATATTTAGTCGCGATTTGGAGCTCCCGGACGAGTAAAAGCCCCGTAAATCCTAACGTATCCGTCCAAGAATTTTTTTTTCGGACGAGCCTATACGGGAAAGATGACACTATACGGAAATCACAATTAAAATTGTCTGTCTTAATTTATCGATTAATTGTGATTTTTTTTCGATCGCCTGTACGCACCCGTTTTTCGGAAAAAAAACGCGATTTTGTCCGTGACCCTTTTTTCCAAATTGTCGAATCGATACGTAAATGTCGTTACATTTTTACGAAATTTTTATCTCAGAGACCCTAGACATCACAGTTTCGAAAGCCAGAACCAAAATTAATTTACAAATTGTAGTTATTTTTTAATAATTTATTTTATGATTCGGAAACTCTTGCGAGAAATCTCATTTTGGAGATTTCGTTCTTCATTTCCGGACGAAGGTAAAATAGGAGAAAAACCAGTTTTCCGACGTCATGCACGTGATGTGTTGGGGCGTTTGTTTTCTATGAGGGATTGTGTGGTTAAAGGAAATCGATTACTATTGCAGTGATAATCGATTAAAAAATCACATTTAGTAATGCCGTAATTTTTTTGGCCAGCACTTAGTTAATATCATATAATTTGTGGTGTATTTATGGAAAAAATCTATGAAGATTTTAAAGAATTTCAGCATGTGGAGGATGTGATATATTCGCTTTCAAGGAAATCGATTACTATTGCAGTGATATTCGATTAGTAATCCTATGTCAAAAATTTTGCCAAAATGTGCCAGAAAGGATTAAATTTATATGGGTAAAATAATGTATCGTGGTGAGGAAAAGGATGACAGCGACGCCCATTAACAAAGGGTTAAGGCTACTAAAAAATTGGTAATTACATTACCCGAGCAACGCCGGGACGGGTACAGCTAGTATATATATATATATATATATATATATATATATATATATATATATATATATATATATATATATATATATATATATATATATATATGTATATATATTATATGATAAATACGACGATCAATGTAGACAACTGATGTAAAATATATATAATATATATTTATAAGAAAATCGTAAAGGATAATTTTATAGATAAAATAATGTAGAAGAAAATATTCAAATTAAATCTAATATAAATAATACTAAAGAATATAGTACAGTTAATATAGTACAGTTTGTAGAACATTTCTTTTACTGTATTTTAATATTTTTTTGGATAATGTCCAATCGTCTGCCGCATTAGCAAGGGAAAAAAATATTATTTATTTAGTTGTTATGCACGTGACTATAAATTTATTTAAAGTACCAGAAAACGAAATCACGTAATCAGCATTTAATAAATAAAATTCTAAAAATTAATCTTTAAAAATTGACCAAAAATCAGGAAAATGAGGTAAAGATTAAAATAAAATTTCATTTTAAAGGCATTTTTATGATCTGTCCCGTGATATAAATTTTATAACTCTCAAAGTATAATTTTAAATGCAAACGTAAAAAAAGTTAAAAAAACAGCTTAAAAATTTAATTTAAAAAAATCTTCTTAGATTTAAAAATATCTAAGAAGAATTTTTGAAAAATATTTCTTAGTGCACCTCTACACTATAAGAAGAATCGCCATGCAAAATTTCAGCCCTTTAGGTCCAGCCGTTTGGTCTGTACGTTGTATGTCAGTCAGTGAATGAGTCAGTTACGTAACTGTTTTATAGATATAGACTAGCTGAAAACCCGCTCTTCGCTACGGAGAACATTGAAATTAAATACAACGGACAATGTATGCAATAAATTTAAAAAAATAAATATATTTATTTATAACTAGCGGCCCGTCCCGACTTTGTCCGGGTTGAAAAAAATATTATACCAGAACATAGGCTAGTTTCGAACCGCTATCGTCAGAACAGAAGCAAACTCTTCAGAAGCCCACTTTATTCTCAGCAGAATAAAGTAAACCCCTAACTTCAGAAATAAAGTAAGCCCCTAATTTTATTTCTACTGATCAGATATACATAATATATAGCCTACGTCCATCTGGAATAATGTACCTTTCAAACAGTGAAAGAATTTGTCAAATAGGTGAAGTGGTTCTGGAGATTACCCTCCACGTACAAAATCCGCTCTCTCTTTATATATAAGTATAGATGATCAGATATACATAATATACAGCCTATGTCCATCTGGAATAATATACCTTTCAAACAGTGAAAGAATTTTTCAAATAGCTGAAGTGGTTCTGGAGATTACCCTCCACGTACAAAATCCGCTTTCTCTTTATATAAAAGTATAGATGATCAGATATACATAATATACAGCCTATGTCCATCTGGAATAATGTACCTTTCAAACAGTAAAAGAATTTTTCAAATAGGTGAAGTGGTTCTGGAGATTACCCTCCACTTACAAAATCCGCTGTCTCTGTATATATAAGTATAGATGATCAGATATACATAATATACAGCCTATGTCCATCTGGAATAATGTACCTTTCAAACAGTGAAAGAAATTTTCAAATAGGTGAAGTGGTTCTGGAGATTACCCTCCACGTACAAAATCCGTTCTCTCTTTATATATAAGTAGTAGCTGTACCCGGCCACGCGTTGCTGTGGCTCAGTCTGGTTAAATGGAAAAGAAAGAAAAGAGAAAGCACGTTTCTAATATGCTTAATTTATAAAGGCTGCAAAGCTGTTACTCATTAAGCACTACCCAGGGGGCACGTGTAGCTTAAAGTATGCTACGGACGCGAGTAACGTTACCCCCCCACCATATTTTATAGTTAAATTTTAGTACTTGCTTGTTTTATGTAATATCTTGGCGAAAGAATTGTGTTCCCTTTCGCCCGCTGCATTGGAAACAAAAATATTTTAAAAAATACTTAATTTGGCAATACTTGTGGGTATACAATATTTTTTATTGTTCCATTGTCTGTGCAGATATATAGATTGTCTGGTTTGCCGACTCTAGAACACCCAACATATAATTGTCCGTGTCTAAATCTAACCCGCACAATTGTAAAGATTAGCCCTGAGATTTATTGATGGTGATTGCAAACACCAATCGAATTGGGAATGGCAATCTCTTAAATTTAAATGGCATATCTGTTGGAATCATGGGAATTCGAGGAATGAGGATATCTTCACCTTTGAATGGTTCTGTCAGGATCGTTCTTTCTACGACGTTGCTCAATAATTTTTTTACTGCAAGCCGCGTGCCGTTGCAAAGCTTTGGTTGGTTGATATTTCGCAACATTATAATTGTCACGCCGATTTTCAATTGCAGTACGTGCGGTGGCATCCCTGGCAGATCGAGTGAATTCAAAAATTCTGTTGGATAATGAACCGCTTCATCTGCTTCCACAACAGTGTCGACGGACTTGATGTGACTGCCTCGCTTTGAATATTGTACTGAATGATGTTGTTAAGTCGTAGACGTCTTTGTTCTTGGCGGCAAAAATAGCTCGTTCACACAGCCAATCATGATTCTTATAATTGGTTTGAATATTGGGAAATACTTTTTCAACCAATTCTTCTTTTGACGATACTAAATTGCAGAAGTTATGAGCCAATGAAATTCGTCCTGATGTCAAAGCAACCGGCACCTTTCCGTTCCCAATTTCCAGCAATTGGTGTGAGAATAACTCAGCTGATCGATCGTTTTGCAGATGGACACGCATATTTGTAGATAATTTCAACGTCTTTACGTGTCGCCACAAAGTAGAGTATTTCAGGCAAGCATTTATTTCGTCCGCTGGTGTCGATCGGGGAATTATAGGTAATGTTTGCCTGAAATCTCCTGCAAGCAATATTAACGCGTTCTCAAAAGGTTTGATGTTCCCACGCAAATCTTGCAATGATCGATCAAGATCGTCGAGAGATTTTTTGAGGGCCATTGTACATTCATCCCAAACAATAAGTTTGCATTTCTGCAATACTTTTCCCATGCCGGATGCTTTGGAAATGTTGCACGTGGGAGTTTCAATGAATTGTATGTTCAATGGCAATTTCAAAGCTTAATGTGCAGTTCTTCCAGCTGGTAGCAATGTCGCAGCTATTCCGGATGACGCAAGAGCTAAGGCTATGTCATTTTGGGATCGAATTGCTGCCAGAATCAATCTAATTAGAAACGTTTTACCAGTTCCTCCTGGCGCATCTAAGAAGATTTTTCCAACCCCGTTATTGACAGTTTGCATTATTTGATCGTAAATGCCTTTTTGCTCAAGTGTTAGCTTAGGAATATTTGATTGCACATACGACAAAAGATCACCCGTGTTGTAATTTTGTTCACGACGCAATTCTGCATCGAATGAAGCCTCAGCAAGTCGATTCGGTGATGGCATTCCCAATTGATTGAGAACTTTGTTCGCGATTTCTAAGCACAAATCTTCAATCATTATCAACGCTTTGTTGTAGATTTCTGCTGTGAAATCAATGTTCATATTTGAATTTTCGCCGCGTATTCGACGGAAAATATCTTCAGCCATGTGCGATTTATATTTCTCCCGTAACTCTGTTGGAGATGAAGGAGAGCAGGCGGTCAATATGATTGCAAACAAAGCACGAATTTTTTTTGGATTTGACGTGTTGCACGCGTCATTAATGCATACATCCCAGTGTCGGTCGTTCTCCAATAAATTCAGAGCTTGACATGCACTGCGGAAAGTGGCATGTGTAACGCCGTTGACAATTCTCAATTGCTGAAATCCGTTGGACCGGGCATATTTACCAACAGCATGCGAAGAAGGAAGCATTCATCTTGATTGGAATGCACGGTGTACAGTCTACCTATCGTAGTTTCTTTGAATATACCAGGTTGTCCGTTGACTCGCTCTCCTCGTTTGCGTCGTTCAAATGATTTTCTACTCGCATTCCATGTGTAATACGTAGGCACTTCCGAATACAGTAGAGTTTTCGCAAACGCGTCATTTTGACATAACTTGAAGAAAGCAGTTAACGTTGTAGCCGGTGGATTCAGGGCTATTTGTTGCACATTTGCAGCTGTGAAATACACGCATTGTTCATTTTCTAGATGTACTGCTAAGTGAACAACAGCTGGACTTCGTTCATGTATGGGAAATGAAAGATCAAATGAAAATCAATCGATACAGCTCAGTTCCACCGACAATTGCACAGAAAAATAAGAAAAACAGTTAAAAAACGTAATGAAAAACAATGAAAAAAATAAAAAATAAACTATACTCACGAAATGAACGCTATGGTAAATGACACAATTCAATTCCAACGCAATGACAAAGGAAATAATTAACCTTCTGAAGGCCACTAAAGCAGATCGATTGCACTGAAAAAGAAGAAAGTTATAACAAAAGTATATAAATTTGCAAAACATTAAAAAAGGAAAAAACATGAACTAACAAACAAAGGCAAAACAACAAAAAAAAAAGGATAAAATACTAATGAAATATTTTGATTCAAACGCAGATTGACAGACAGAACTCAATTCTAACGCAATGAGAAACGAAATATTTCAATCCGTTCGAAGAAATCACTCCGAAGAGGTCAATTTCCGGATACAATTTGAATTCAAATGAAAATCAGTCGAACACCGGACAGTGGTTCTCTTATCTCTTCGATCGTCTTTTATTGTTTAGAACGATCTCTCCGTACTTTACGACCTGTGGGGACTGCTGATAGTGGGGTCGCACCCCACCGTGACAAATTTCTGTGCTGGGGGGGGGAGGGAAAGACATTTCTCGTTTGCTGGAAAATACTTAGTATAGCGTTTGTTTAAAAAAAGCATGTTTATACCTGTCACAGGTCTGGCATCTATATAATAGGTTTATGAAAGCACTCACGTACTTGAATGCAACGTTGTGTCAAAATTTCAAAGATATCGGTGAAAAACTTTCGGAGATTTGAGGTTTTGAACAAACGAACATTTACATTTTTATTTATATAGATAAAGTGACGATCAATGTATACAATTGATGAAAAAAAATTTGTATATATATATATATATATATATATATATATATATATTTATAAAAAAATCGTAAGGGATATTTATTTTTTTTTTCGGATAATATACAATCGTCTGCAGCATTAGAAAGAAAAAAAAAATATTTTTTTGTCTATTTAGTTGTTATGCGCGTGACGATAAATTTATTTAAAGTATCAGAAAAAGAAATCACGTGATCAGCATTTAATAAATTAAATTCTAAAAATTAATATTTTAAAATACCCCAAAAATCAGAAAATCGAGGTAGAGGTTCGTAAAAGATTTCATTTTAAAGGAATTTTTATGGTCTTTCTCGTGATATAAATTTTATAACCCTCAAATTATTATTTTAAATGCAAACTTTAAAACAGCTTAAAAATTTTATTTTAAAAAATCTAAGAAGAATTTTTCAAAAATCTCTCTTAGTGCACCCCTACACCATAAGAAGAATCGCTATGCAAAATTTCAGCCATTTAGGTCCAGCGGTTTGGTTTGTGCGTTGTATGTCAGTCAGTGAGTCAGTTACGGAAGTGTTATATATATATAGACTAGCTGAAAACCCGCACTTCGCTACGGAGTACATTCAAATTAAATACATCGGTCAATGTATGCAATTAATGCAAAAAAAAATAAATATATATATTTATAATAAAGCGACGATCAATGTATACAATTTATGAAAGAAAATATGTATATATATATATATATATATATATATATATATATATATATATATATATATATATAAATATAAATCGTAAGGGATATTAATTTTTTTTGGATAATATACAATCGTCTGCACCATTAGAAAGGAAAAAAAAATATTTTTTTTGTCTATTTAGTTGTTATGTGACGATAAATTTAATTAAAGTATCAGAAAAAGAAATCACGTGATCAGCATTTAATAAATTAAATTCTAAAAATTCTAAAAATTCTAGCTGAAAACCCGCACTTCGCTACGGAGTACATTCAAATTAAATACAACGGTCAATGTATGCAATTAATGCCAAAAAATAATATATATATATATATATATAAATAATAAATACTACATCCATATATACAATTGATGTAGAAAAAAATATATATATTTATAAAAAAATCGTAAGCGATATTTTTATATACAAAATAATGTCCAATCGTCTGTCGCATTAGCAAGAAAAAAAATTTTTTTGGGGCTATTTAGTTGTTACGCACGTGACGATAAATTTATTTAAAGTACCAGAAAAAGAAATCATGTGATCAGCATTTAATAAATTAAATTTTGAAAATTAATCTTCAAAAATTCACCAAAAATCAGAAAATCGAGGTAAAGATTCGAAAAAAATTTCATTTTAAAGGAATTTTTATGGTCTCAAATTATTATTTTAAATGCAAACTTTAAAAAAGTTACTAAAAACAGCTTAAAAGTTCAATTTAAAAAAATCTAAGAAGGATTTTTGAAAAATCTCTCTTAGTGCACCCCTACACTATAGGAAGAATCGCCATGCAAAATTTCAGCCCTTTAGGTCCAGCGGTTTGGTCTGTGCGTTGTATGTCAGTCCGTGAATCAGTTACGGAACTGTTTTATATATATATAGATATTAATTAAGTTTTTTATAGGGTAAAGTTTAAGCATCATATTTCCTTACTCATAATTTTAAGCTTTTTTAAACCATAGATATATACATTACTATATGCACTTTAAATTGTATGCTAATGTATTGAAGTATATTAAATAACAGTGCATCATAACAAATGGAACAGTGTCTATATATTCATATATGTGTGTGTGTGTGTGTGTGTATTACCCATTTTGTTTTTTCATTGATATCACACAATTAACTGTAATTTTTTATCATTCATTTTCTTATAACGCTACCCTCAATTGATATTTTGATAAATACCATTAAATGCACGGTAAATTGAAATATTTCTGATAATCCAAAGTATAAAGTATCTTACCCACTTTTCAGTGATTCCAACATGAAATCCTAAAAAAAGGTTTCTTTTAAAATATGTTCCCAATTTACTTAATAATACTACAATGCTCTTTTTTCTTTGACAATGTTAAAGCAGAAAAAAACACAAAATCCTAGAGATAGATTAGTATAGTAAGTCCGAAATGCTATGATTCCATTTTCTAAATCTTAAACACAGCAAGAAGTGATTCTTAATTAGTTCCAGGAGAATAAATGAAGAAAGTTTTCAACCACCTAAACGCAAAATATTTTTGCTTGGTAAAATTTATTTTTTACCTCGAGTTCCATTTCACTTAAAGTTGCAGAAATATAATTAAATCCGGGACGACAATCTGATAAACAGTCATTAAGGGTGATAAATTGTTGTTAGGTAAGAAATTCTTTAGAGCATGGCTTTCAGATGCGGTGAATGACTGTTTCAGAATTTATATCATTCTTTACAATTTTTTATATTGTTTGCCTTTTTGTTTAAAGGTAAAACAGTTTTCAACAAGTTTGGATAAAAAGTCCTTTAAAATTTGGAATTTTTTCACGATATAAACATTTTGTATCACTCTCAAAATTTTGGAATATTTTAATTGCGTCGAAACTGTTCATTTTTTTTTATACTGATAAATCTGATTATTTTCTTTTTTTGAATTACATTAGATCAAAAATTACAAGGCACAATCAAGGAAATTAAAACTTACATGAAGTTTTTCTGAAGCCTTACAAAAGTAGAAAAAATAGAAAAAATAGAAAAAAAAATAATGAATAAATATATATATATATATATATATATATATATATATATATATATATATATATATATATATATATATATATATATATATATATATATATATATATATATATATATCCGATTATGTACTTGGAAACGTTAATTGCACGTAAGCAATGTAAGGATAAATTTAAATATTTCTCAATGTTATTTCAACACATTGAAGCATAATTCAGCTCTTTAAAATATAATTTTGTGAAATTTAAATTTTTCTATACATTATTTGTAACATGGTTGTTGATACTTCACGTAGAAATCCCTAATTTCAATATAGTTTTCTTAAAACAATTAATTGGAAAATCTTCAGATATTATTGGCAACATTTTAGAAAAGGGTCTTACAAACACTTGTAAGTATACGTTTAATATAAGTATATAGCCGAACAGAAGACAACAAATCTTATTAAAAGTTAAGAAAAAAATCATATTATATTATACATAGAATTAATATCCTACTTAAATAACTTTTATCTAATCCAAGTTGGAGAAATATAATTTAATATGCAACATTATAAACCAAAAGAAAATTTGAGATTATATAGATCCAACTATGCAAATTATAAGTGTTTAACTCCAAAATTAAAAACATACCAGATTTTTTGATTTGCAAAAGTATGTTAACAAAAAAGCACGTTTATTAAAATGATTAATATAATGTGTATTAACATGCATTTTGAAAGAACAATAAGTAGCTAATGAATGAACTAAATGAAATAAACAAAATTTTGTTCTAGAATTCGTTATAAAAATTTAATAAACTTTACTTCATCATGACGATTAAAAAAAATAAAATATAAACATAAACATTAATTTAAAAGCATTTTTTCATCAGTTTCCGAAGGAATACTTAACTATCCACTATTAAGTCTTTCTCATAAGACACGACTTTTAGTAAAATGCTTTGAATTCATTGTACACTTTAAACATTATTATATACAAGAGAAAACCATGTAAACACTTAATTCACATTAATTATAAAAAGCATCCTTGTTTATACCTAGCTCCCTGGAAGCAATTTAATGACATATTTAATTAAAACATAAGCAATGCACTTCCAGCATTAGCTGAGCTTTACAATCTTAAGCAATTTATGAATCTATTCTCAGATATTCTACTCTGTCTCACTGAAACGAGAAACGTTTCACACTGGGAAATGTCATCTTATTCCACTAGGTGTAAATGAAATTTTGAACTTGAATTTCCATCTTTTGTTATGAATGTTATATTTTCTAGAAGCGTATGATTATAAGGTTTAGAATATTTCTTTAACACTTTATAAAATAATTCTGGTTAAGGAGATGCTTCAGACTTTCTTATAACGAGAACCCAAAGATATTCTTAATTCATATGCATATATATATATATATATATATATATATATATATATATATATATATATATATATATATATATATATATATATATATATATATATATATATATATATGCGCATAAAATTAAATTCACTACTGTATATACCCAGAGAAAGATAGACACAGTAGGCAAATTAAACCCTAAAAAAACCACACATTAGGCGAATTATCACCTAAATACACTGCTGGCCACCCAAATTGCAACACCAAGAAAGACAAGAGATATCACAACAAAATTTATTTTGTAGATAACATGTTGACCAAGTATCAAATGATTAAAGTTATAGACTTCTGTGAAGTGTGGTTCCTGCCAAAATCAGTAGCCAGAGTAGCCACCATTGTTGGAGATCACCGCTGCCACACGCCTCGGCATTGATTCAAAGAGACTTTGGATGAGTTCTTGGGGTACAGCAGACCAAGCAGCTTCCACACGTTGCCAAAGTTGATCTGCTGTGGCAGCTGGGGATGGAATCTGGGTCAATCGTATAGCAACCATGGACCACATGTTTTCTATCGGCGAAAGATCCGGAGAGCGAGGCGGCCAGGGAAGAAATTCAATCTGGCAATTGACGAAGAAACGTTGGACAATGCGTGCCACGTGTGGTCGCGCATTATCCTGTTGAAATATGGCTGTGGGCAAGCCTTGAAGGTAAGGAAGGACAACTGGCTCCAACACCTCGGAGATGTAGCGCTGGCTGTTTAAAGTACCGGCAATGGGTACTAGAGGTGTGCGAGAGTGATATCCAATACCGCCCCATACCATAATGCCCGGTGCAGGACCAGTGTGGCGGTGCATAACGCAGCTGTTCAGCATCCTCTCTTCACGGTATCTCCGAACTCGAATGCGACCATCGTGGTGTTGCAGACAGAAGCGTGACTCGTCAGTAAAGACAATTTCATTCCACTCTGCCGTCCACATCCTTCTGTCATCGCACCATTGGCGGCAGAGACGTCTGTGGTTCTGCGTCAAGGGTAGACAAAGCAATGGACGTCTTGCGGACAGACCACTCTGCTGTAAACGGCGTCGAATGGTACGCGCAGACACTGGATGATGCGTTACAGACTGCATGTGCTGTGCTATGGTTCGTGATGTGACTGAGCGATCCGTCACTGCCATGCGCACAATTTGCCTGTCATCACGTGAAGTGGTGCGCTGAGGTGGATGCGATCGAACACGCCGGTCCGTCGTACCCTCCTGCATCCAACGATCACATATCCGCATTACAGTTGTTTGGTTTCGTCCAACACGACTACCGATTTCCCTGAAAGATAATCCACAATCTCGGTAGGCCACTATCCTTCCTCTGTCGAACTCGGATACTTGATCAAAAGATGATCGCTGTTTTCGACGAGGCATAATTGATCGTTTTTTTGAAAAAAACCACAAGAAAAACACAATTGCCGAACTTGAAATCGTCGAAATCTCCAAGCCTTAAATAGCACTTTGAAGTGGCGCCACAGGCGTGCGTGATTTTCGTCTGCGCTGAAATTCTAATCATTTGCATATCTCACCTCCGCTAATGCATGTTGTAAATTTCATGTTATTTGCATGTTTCCTTCAGGGTGTTGCATTTACAGTGGCCAGCAGTGTATATGCATGCATTTTTCTTATTTATTTGCTTACTAAACCCAATCGCTTCGAATTTTTTCCTCAAATATTTCAAGAAAGTCATGATTGATAGAGGCCGTCTCGGAAATTAAGAATGATAATCAGTAGGTGGATACACTCCTAAAAAGCATACACTAGTCAAATTTACACCCAATGAAATCTCAAATTAGGTAAACCTACTGCATAAGCTACCAAACACCTCATCTAGTACCTCTCAACTAGCCGCATCAAAATCTGGGTAATCCAACATTTTACGCCGACCCACTCATAGGCATATATTAGAACTTTGGCTGAAGATGCAGTCTGTTAGGCGCGATTCCACTCGTACAAGTGTAGCCCCGATCCGAGTTCGTTTAGGATCATCGTAATCCGATACTACTAACTTCTTATGGTGTTAGACTGGACGCCACTTCTCAAGGGGGGGAACCTAGTTACCGGCCGGACCTTGTGGAGGTGGGAGGGGGGGGGCAATCGACGCCGATATATTTTACAGCGACTCCCTCGAAGGATACAACTCACCTAGAGAGTCGAAGTTGCTCAGTCTATTACTTGCATCCAGATGAAGTTCTACTCTAAGGACTTTGGTGGTCTGG
This sequence comes from Dolomedes plantarius, assembly GCA_907164885.2. Classification (NCBI taxonomy): domain Eukaryota; kingdom Metazoa; phylum Arthropoda; class Arachnida; order Araneae; family Dolomedidae; genus Dolomedes; species Dolomedes plantarius. The sequence continues at coordinate 119,306,521 of OU015492.1, forward strand.
GAAACATCCAAACCAGCCCAACGCTGGTACTCAGACATCAACGGTGGATAAAACCAAGATAGAGATGTAAACGCAAAGGGTTTCGTTCATGCTGCCCTATAAAAAATTGTTTACAAAAACAAAACAAAAATAAAAATAAACGTACTCTTACTAAGACAAAAAAGGCAAAATGCAAAGCGTCCGTAAAGTCATGGCGCCCTTTTGACTGTAGTCTTGGTTAGGTGTAATTGCCGAGCACACGCACACACAGATCTTTTAGTGTTCTTTAGGTAGCTCTCCCGTGTAACCTCTACAGACTCGTCACTCGCCAATGGTCTACCAGAACGGGGTTTGTCCCACAAACTGCTGGTATCTTTCAACTTCTTATCCCACCGATTAATGTTATTCCTATGTGGTGGCGCTTCGTTGAACACGCGACGATATCCACGTTGCACTTTGGTCACGGAATTTGGCAAACCACAGAACACACTAAACTTTCCTCTGTACCGTCCACATCTCGACTGGCGTGGACGTGGGCTGATCCAATGCTGTTCAGTTCGTGGTGTTGCGTCATCACCTGCGTGCGCTCACCCTTTCACATCATACTACGAAAGCTTGGAGAGTTTTCCTTTTTATGGTGAAGATTTTGTATTTTTATCTTGCTTTGTTGCTTCACTATGAGCGGTCAAAATTGCACCACGACTCTACGGACACACAGTATAATGAAACCAAATGCTTATGACATTATGGTCACAAGTAGGTGCTATCAATATAAATACTCAAAATTATGTTCAATACGCTGAGCAAAAATACATATATATTTAAAAAATAAATAAATAAAACTTTGAAAACTAATATGAGCACAACCCCAAGGGACGCTTGCCAACCTGTAATGAAACGAAAATACAAACATAACTGAATCAAATTCAGTTTCGAATTAGTTGAATACCACGCATCAGGGCACCTGCAAAGGGAACATAATTTTTGATGTAATATCAAAAGGAGTTCCCTAAAAGCATAGAAACATTTTATGAAAATTAATTTGATAATAAATTTTATGAAAATAAGATTGAAAATAATTTTTATAAATAAGGCTATATTTAGACACGAGAAAAAAAATTTCGACAATTAATGCATTTTAAAATTCTTTCTCTTTAAAAAAAGGATTTAAATTTAAACAATATTTCCGTGATGTGAAAATAATCTGAGCTTGTTTTAAATAAAAGAAAATCAAATTAAATTATTTTTAAACAAATCTTTGAAAGATCCATTCACTGGAGGGAAAAAAAGGTATATGTAGTACGTATTGCTCAAAACCATTTAAAAGTGTATAAAGTTACCTTATAAACGTCTTCATAACTATTTACGACAATGATACATGGAATTCGAATGGGAATAAGACGTTTTCTAAATATTTATGACAATATTTTATAACAATATGTTATATATTTATGTCAAAAATGTATGAAACAAATTCTAAATACGTAGCAATATTTTATAAAATTTAACATTTAAAAATATATTAATCTTTCAAAAACTAATCGCAATTGTTGCTCTTCCATAGTATTTTAGCATTTTGAACTTAAAAGCAATATATAGTACGAGTTTTTGGTTTCCCAGTAAAACTTGTCCGCAAATTACAAAATTTGCATGAATTTACAAACAGAGTGACGCAGCCGGCATTAGCTTTCCCTGGCTATTGAATATTCGATGCATGTCTAAATTGGAATTCGGAGAATTGGTGTTGCCTTGAGCATCATAAATATTCAGAATCCGAGGTAAAATATTCTAAAACACAAATTTGAAACATTAGGGAGCAAAGGAATGTAGAATGTCGTGCTTCAAAATTGTTCCGAAATGATGAAATGGACATTCCTATACGATATAATAGTTAAATGACTGTTTTATAAAACATGTACTAGCTGTCGTGGGAACCAGACCTAGATTTAACTGAATATTTCGGTTGAAATTCAAGTAAACATAAATCCCATTCTCAGTTTTATCGCTAGGAAAGATATAACTGGTATTTTATGTTTCTATTACAAGCAATATTCATAAATTTACGTAAAACGAAAATCCCATGGTGATTATAACGAGGATTATCGTTATAGTTTGTGTGTTTATATCTTAGCGTTAAGTAGTAGTATTAAATGAATTAAGAAATATCTTAATCCCTAGTTTTTCTAAATGTAACTTGGTTGCTTGAGCTATTAGCAAGTTTAGCTTGTAAAATAGGACAGTTTCATTTGTACTTGTTCACCAATACGTGGAAGCTCTCAATGTTAGCAATGCGCTATTTTGGTGTTCTAGGAAAAACATCTTTAAATCGCCACCTGTTTTCTCTTGTGCCTGTGATAAAGCCTATTAAAATTAGTTACGTTTCTTAGGAAACACAACCCCGTTGTCGCTAATTTTTTTTTTTTTTTTTTTTTTTTTTTTTGTATGGCCGCCCTTTTAAAAAGGACCTGATATTTCATCCCCGGAATTTCTCTTCTTTGGGGGTACTTTAATTACCCCGTAAATTTCTGTCGCTAACAATAGGTGTAGACTGATTGTCACCGAATTCCCCGATAGCAGCTTTCGGCGGCCGTTTGAATTCCGCCGCATGGGAAAATGTCTTCATTAGTCCTGGTTGGAGAGTTACGTCCAATTGAAAATAGGCGCATTTCTACGTCAGCTTCAACAAGACCAATCACATATTTGCGCGCCGCTTGTTCGCCTGCTTGGCGTCAGTTGAACTTCATTTTTGGCGGTGAATCGCCTTTTAATCTAACCGGCTCTTTGCTCGACGGGCGCTTGTTCTCGGTGCCGTTCTCGTGAGGTCGTTATCGACCCCTTTCTCTAAGTATTTTCGCTTGGCGATAATTTTAAACTATTGCAACCCTTCCTTCTCTCCTATGCACTTCTGTCCGTAATGGTTTTCATGTGGCATTGGTATGGGTAGGCATTGAAATTTAGTCATTGACAGTTAATCATTGATAATTATGCATTGACAATTACTCATTGACAGTTATTCATTGACATTTATTTCATTAGTATTTTAATTATTTTCACTGACACATTTTCTTTTATTCTATTGCCACATAAATTTACTTTACTGCATATAATATTGACATTCATGGTTACGTGCTCAAGTGATAATATTATGTTATATATATATATTATTTGATGTGAAATTTATCTATTCTTTTTGATTATTTGATAAAATTATGTATGCTAGCAAAACATTTACTACCAACTAACTTTTATATTCACAAACTTTAGTGTAACATTTAATCTTCTCAGAATTTTCTTGTGTTAATTATTCCACCCAAACGCTTATTTGAAATATGACTTTAATAACTTTACTATTTTTTATGTTATTTTTTCTTTCTTTGTGTTACCTCATTTTGTCAAATTTTGACAATTTGCTTTATTTCTGATTATGATTATCCTACACTTCATGTTTACTACTACTTTCTTTTTTTTTCGATTGTAGTTAGTTCCATAGCCCTGCATTTTTTTTGGCAATTTAGTGAGATGTACTCTAGTTCTTCAAACCACTTTCATTTTAATTTTTTTATTATTTTTCATTTTCTATTTTCCCCTAGAGTAATATTGCTACTTAGATGTTTTCTATTTTTTTTTGTAAAATTAATTTTCCGCGCGCAAGATAGGACGTCACCAACCTTCTTCGGACAGTCTCATGTACTTTCCTGTGGCCCAGGCATTGTGCATGATTCTAGCTCTGTCTTGGTGTTGGAGGATCTTTTGATCAAATTAAATTTTATTTTTAACCTTCACTTGAAGTTAGGTATTTACTAAAGGCTAGGTGTCCTAGTCAATTCTTCCTTGTCCAGCTTTCTCCTTAAATTGGAATTTGTCTTGGTGCATTTTTTTTTGTTTTATCTCAGGTGTCATCTTAATTTGAGACATGCTGTATGCTACTTCACTTTATTTTTTACTTCTTTTTTATTGTTTTTGCCCAATTGTTCATATATTTTATTTGACAGTTTGTGGTTACAATTGAATGCATTATTGATTGTTGTTAAGCTCACACTATAAATCATATATATGTAGATATAGACTGATATGTAGATATAGACTGATTGTCACCGAATTCCCCGATAACAGCTTTCGGCGGCCGTTTGAATTCCGCTGCATGGGAAAATGTCTTCATTAGTCCGGGTAGGAGAGCTACGTCCAATTGAAAATAGGCGCATTTCTACGTCAGCTTCGGCTAGACCAATCACATATTTGAGTGCCGCTTGTTCGCCTGCTTGGCGTAAGTTCAACTTCATTTTTGGCGGTGAATCGCCTTTTAATCTAACCGGCACCCCAACATTCCTTAGGAATGGTGGAGGAATCCACCCCAGAATATTCCAAGATGCAAAGGCCTTCCAATTTCGCGGATTTAAAATTCCACGTGGGTAAACCGTGGGAAGGTGTAGCATCAACCTGCCCACGAATTAAGCACGAGAAACCTGAATAAATATATGGGGAGTCCAACGTGGGGAGGGATCAATAAGCCAAGGGGAAAAGAAGGCCTGGAGTTTTTTTTCCTCGTGAGAACTGGTCGACGAGAGGGGATAGGAGATTCAATGATCGGGAGTTGTGGCGAAAATCCCTGACTGCTTCGTATTGACCATGGAAAGGCTGATGCGTCCCCGATAAAGACCCGTGAGCAACGGAACGTCTCCGATATGTTAGTCTCTACTTGCCGCAACTTGCCTGCTACCACATCATTACCTGTGCTATGCGCTGCTGCATCCTCAATAATCCCAGGTTGGTCAATTCTTCCCCAAAATAATGCTCAAGGAACTGGTTCATTATCAAATTTATTTTAATTTTATTTCGCCCTGTCCGTGATGATTCTCCCACGGCGAGTGGTTAGAACATGGTTTCTTTACATATACAATATTTAGCCAGGAATTCAATTATGCAATGTTAAATATTCACTGTAAAATAATGCAAATAAATGCTTTTGTTTCATTTGTAAAATCGTATCGACAGGTTCGTTACCATTGGATTTCATTTCGCAGTGGGGTATCTCTGGTACCCCTCATAAAACACTCCATATAATTATAAAATAAACTACAAACTGCAAAATTTAACCTGGAAATTCATGCCCTAATATTTCTCTACTATTTTTGATATATACAAAAAATCAATTGAAATAGAAAAATACACCTAAATATACACTATCTGGCCCAATGTATCCGGACGACCCCTAAAGAAGTGGATCTGGCAGTTGACGTAATTTGATGCGTAACCGAATGCTATAAAAGTATTGGTAGTGGTTTGTCAGGTCATATTTATGGGTTTGTGAGACACTGAGTTAGTCAAAGGAGCTTAGTGACTTTCATCTTAGCATTATAGTGGGATGCCACCTGTGGGAAATCAGTTCGTGAAATTTCGGACATTATGCAGAAGCCCAAATCCACTGTAAGCGATGTAATTATGAAATAGAAACATCGAGGCAGTGAAACTTCAGATATACGAAGTGGCAGGCCGAAAAAAAAAATTAGTGAACTCAGCCATAGAACTGTGAAAAGGGAAGAGAAACAAAATCGCAACTCCTCGTTGATTGAAATCACTCAGGGGTTCCAAAGTTCATCAGGCGTTAGCAGCAGGACTGTTCGTCGACAGTTAAAAAACGTGGGATTCCATGGTCGGTCAGCCGCTCACAAGCCGAACATCACTCCCTAGAATGCGAAGAGTCGACTGCAATGGTGCAAAGGTCACCTTCATTGGACTGTGGACATATAGAAAAATGTTCTTTGAAGTGATGAATCTTGCTTTACAATCTGGAAGTCTGATGGGTTTGGAGGATGCCCGGCGAGCACTTCTTACGTGACTATATTATGCCGACTGTTAAGTTTGGCGGTGGCAGCATCATGGTGTAGGGGTGTTTTTCATGGTTTGGCCTGGGTTCCTTAGTTCCTGTGGTTGGAAACGTGAACTCTGAGATGTATGTGGGCATTCTGGACAATGCTGCTCTCCCAACTCTAAGACAATATTTCGGGGAAGGCCCATTTCTCTTCCAGAAGGATAACTGCTGCATTCACACCTCGAGACTTCCACAGGCATGGTTTGACGAAATAGGTGTTGAAAAACTTAACTGGCCTTCTCAGAGCCCCGATTTAAATCCCATTGAACATCTTTGGGACGAATTAGAACGCATATTACATAGCCAGCCAAATGAACCATCCTCACTGCCAGCACTCACCTCAGCTGTGATGGACGCCTGGAAGTTAATTCCTATTGACACCTATCAAAAACTCGTGGAAAGTCTCCCCAGACGTGTGCAGGCTGTCATCGGTGCAAAAAGAGGACCAACATCATATTAATATATGCCTCAGGAATCTCCGAGTCTGTACCACTGGGCGTCCGGATAATTTTGCCAGATAGTGTATTTAACAATGATTTGCCAAGCTTATCAGTATAATCTATATATATATATATATATATATATATGTGTGTGTGTGTGTGTGTGTGTGCTTGTTTGTGTGTGTGTGAGGCAAAAATATGCTGGGGGGGGTGATCGCGCGAACTTTAAATGGGATTTTAACTATAAAATATAGGATTCAGCAATTAAAGTCTGGGAGTTTAAATTAAGCGGCGTAATGCATTGCAGTGAAAATAGAACTAATGGGTTGGCTTGATTCAATCTTCGAATAACCACAGGGAGAATTTTTAAGTAGACGTAGCCTTGAAGTTGGAGCTAAGAAAGGAAATGTTTAGATCAGCAAAAAGAATATTCGATATGACGACATGAAAAATTAATGAGCGTCGTTGCGCGTAGTAAAAAGCTTTTGAACAAAGGATTTAATTTAGAGTCATGGAGGGATAGGAAACGTAAAGACGTGCCGCTCGGCGGTACGTGTTTTCAAGGGGGATGGGGCTTCGCATTATACAATTGGAGCTGAGTAATTAATTGGAATTGAAATAAAATAATATTCGGAAATCAATTGGAATATTTTATGGCTTTTGTGTTGACATCTTGCTGTTTGATGGATTTAATAATGATGAATGTCCTCGCCACCGATTCACAGACTGCATTATGACTCCAAAGAGGTCGAAATTACTTTAATAGATCGGGCGTGAGAGTCAAGTCCGATATATATATATATATATATATATATATATCCAACAAAATAAACTCGTTCTAGAGTATTTCTCGACATTTTTGGAACATGTATAGTTTAAAGGAATTCAGGTTCAAAATTCCATTCATGCTTGGTGTAATATAGTGTCTTTTCTCAGAGAGATATGTTTCTCCTTTCAGGGAAACAGAGTATACTATCTAAGGATAGATTCATTAATTGCATAAGATTGTAAAGCTTAGTTAACCCATTAAGCGAAAAGGCACCCAAATTGGGGACCTACAATAAAAATTTTTTCAGCGTGATATTAAGATATATACATTATATTTATTTCTATCTTTAAGATGCAAAGTATACTGTTTTTTTCAGGAGGACAACTTTAATAATTCTTTATATTACAGTCGGGGGAATATGTGCAAAACTGACAAATTCGTTCAATCAACATATATATATATATATATATATATATATATATATACATACTTTTTACTGTCTATCTACTCTACGAGAAACACACTTGTTGCATTATCTAATGTATAAAAGCAATAAAATTACCGTATAGAAGGTTAATTTTATACGCCTGAAATTTCCCATTCCATACCTCAATCTAACTATGTTGCTACGAAACTTCAACTGCGATTTACTTGCAAAATATCATACAGAATGTTCAGGGATTTTTAATATTCATGGTATTGAAATCTGTCCTTTCATCAAATAATAAATAGCAAATCACCTAACGCCCTTCTGTATATCTGTATGATTTAACGGCGGCGCGATGCAATAGAGGGAGACTTATTTCGGTGCCCAATAAACTTTAAACATACCGGTTTGAAATTTCGCAGTTGATAACGAAATAGAGTGAGAGCTTGCTGCTTACCGGTTTTCATCGAGATTATACGTAGCGATATGCCTGGTTGTAATTTAGGAATTTCTGCATAAATAATATTCATAAAGTATTTCAAATTTGAGTTTGGACGAATGAATATCTATGATGTTATTTATTAAAATGAAAAGAAATGACAGAAATGTAAGGACGATTTTATATTTTCCCAGTTAAATAAATTTAATTATTTTCACCAACGGACTCCATAAGAGCGACGATCAGCAGAGATTACTTGTAATTTCGAAAATCCCGCATACTTAATCTTCATTAAATTATTTCAAACTGGAGCATGGACAATTCAATTTCCATATTATTATATATAAAATTAAGGAGAAGTGAGGGTGAGATTCAATTTTTTTTTCATAAAATATAAATTCACACCATACGAGAGTGAGATTTTAAATTTCATTAAAACATGAATTTAATTCTTTGAAAAAGTCCATTTTAACGATCAATATTAATCCCCTAAATTCACAATGAATTGATTTAAAAACTCCAATTTATAATGAATTTTTACAACCTGCCAGAAAGATCTATGCATTTTTTTAAATACATTATATACACACACACACTTGTGTGTGTGTGTGTGTTTGTATGTATATATATATATATATATATATATATATATATATGTCTATTCGTCTTGTAATTATGTTTTAGTTGATTATATTAGTAAAGACATCTGGTTTAACTTATCTATTTCATCTAAAATATTTTTCCTCTTCATAATTGTTTATTACTGTCTTGGTGTTATAGCCGACCCCCGGGAGTGTTGCCAAGCTTAAAACATGTTCAACCGGGGTTGGGGGGTCACAACCCCCCCCCCCCCCGCCCCCCCAGTCATCAACTATACCACCTCCAATTCCGTTTTTTGCTTATTTTTATACGTCTATCTTATTTCAGGTTATAGGAGTATTAAATGGTCGCATCTGCCCTTTTAGTAATTTTAATTTTAAATATATATATATATATATATATATATATATATATATATATATATATATATATATATATATATATATGTGTGTGTGTGTGTGTGTGTGTGTGTGTGTGTGTGTGTGTGTCCTTAACCAGTCACTTTAATGTCATAACCTTTCGATAGATGTTAATGACAGAAAATAGACAGTTTTATTTTTGATAACCAGGATTTCAAGGGGGAATCATCAGAATTTAATGATTTGTGTTACTGCATGTGTGTCAAAGAAAGCAGAAAATTACACATCCCCACGGCGCTTAGAGAGCAATCTATGACAAAGTGAGATGGAGTGTGATGGACTTTGATGTATTGTTTTCTGATTAAGTTAGGAACGCAGACAATAGGGAACACGTGTGACTCCGACGTTAATTGTTATAAATGACCTCTATAGAAAATACTCTCGTGAATAAAGAAATGCTGATAAATCAGTTTACTCTTTTAGAAAAATTATTCCATGAATCTTCCTCTATCTCTCTCTATCTCTCTCTCTCTATCTCTATCTTTCTCTCTCTCTCTTTATATACAATTGAACCCCGTTATAAGGAACTTGAAGAGACCGAAGGTTTTTTTCGCTATATCCGAACCGTTATGAAAAATGTTCACAATATTTATAAATCATTTGTTGCAATGTGTATTCAATAATAATGTATTAAAAATGATAAAATTTATAAAAATTATGGAAATCATTATGGAATATAATTTATTAAAATTGATTACATTAAACTAACACAATACTAATTAAGTTAAATACAAATGAAGACAAATGGAAATAAATTCATTTTACCTTTAATTGTTGCTCACTGTTTTAACAGAGAAATAATAGGTAATCTTCTGCTGACGTGATGCCGATTTCAAAAATATTTTACGAATTACTTTGTCCAATACATCAGATGACTCCAACATTCTTTTATCGTCTGTTTTTGTTGACACAATCTTATTAATCACAAGCATCGCTGTTGCAGCATCTGAGATGGTGGAGATTTCATTATTTATGTTATCATCTTCATCAGCATCAGATACAAAATCTTCGATTCCAGAAGGATTCATTTTAATTACTTCCACAATACCTTCATCAGTTGAATTTTAACATATAACTTCACATATGACTTCATCATCACATGTTTCGAACAATTGCATGTCACAATATGAGAAAGATGAAATTTTGTGCTTTTCTATCCACATCGCGATAGCTAAATCTTCATTAGCTTCTTCTTCAATATTTTTTGCTCCTTCAACATTCATTGTATCTTCAACATTTTAAAAAAGTCAAATAATAAAAAAAATAATCTGTCGCCTGAAAAAAAGGTTCGTTATAGCAGATTCTTAAGAATCCGGAGGTTCGCTATACAAGGATAAATTAACATTAAATAGAATAGGAAAACGGCGGAACTAAACATTTTATTTTTTATATCCGTGAGTTCGTTATATACCAGGTTCTTTATAACCGGGTTCGATTGTGTATATATATATATATATATGTGTGTGTGTGTGTATATGTGTATAGGTATATGTGTACACATATATATATATATATATATGTGTATATATATATATATATATACTAGCTGAAAACCCGCGCTTCGCTACGGAGTACATTCAAATTAAATACAACGGTAAACGTATGCAATTAGTGCCAAAAAAAATAAATATATATATTTATAATAAATGAGACGATCAATATATACAATTGATGTAAAAAATATTTATATATATATATTTATAAAAAAATCATAAGGAATATTTATTTTTTTGGATAATATCCAATCGTCTGCTGCATTAGAAAGAAAAAATGTTTTTTTTTGTCTATTTAGTTTTTACGCACGTGACGATAAATTTATTGAAAGTACCAGAAAAAGAAATCACGTGATCAGCATTTAATAAATTAAATTCTAAAAATTAATCTTTAAAAATTCACCAAAAATCAGGAAATAGAGGTAAAAATTCGAAATATCGTGATATAAATTTTATAACCCTCAATGTATTATTTTAAATGCAAACGTAAATAAAGTTTTAAAAAGAGCTTAAAAATTTAATTTTAAAAAATCTAAGAAGAATTTTTGAAAAATCTTTCTTAGTGCACCCCTACACTATTAGAAGAATCGCCATGCAAAATTTCAGCCCTTTAGGTCCAGCGGTTTGGTCTGTGCGTTGTATGTCAGTCAGTCAGTCAGTGAATGAATGAATGAATGAGTCAGTTACGGAACTGTTTTATATATATAGATATATATGTGTGTGTGTGTGTGTGTGTGTTAGTTATGCAGAAAAAATCTTATTCCATAACTTAAGTTTTATAGCTTTTTCTATCAGTTACTAATTTTATCAATGCAGTTAAACTATTTGAAATTCTTACATTTACCTTCAGGTGTGCTCTGAACTGAAAATGTCCAATGAGAAAATAGACAGCTTAACATTTTTCCGTTCAAAACAATACCCATATAAGGTGAAAATTTGTAACTTCAATATTTTCTGCCCTAAAGAGAATTCTGACAGCAGTAAGGGACCACTTTATGAATATGTAGTGATGAGTAATTGCTTTTTTATATTTACTGACTTCGGCGGACACATGAGGAGTCTTTGTATAGGCAATATACTTGTTATCTGTCTAGTCTATACTAATAAAGGGAAAAGTGGATGTCGGATCACGTGACCGTAACTGATCCGGGCGGGCCACTCCTCGAAAAAAAATGGCCGACAAATATACAGGAAAATCGGTGTATTTTTTTACTCATGAAAGTACATAAATATTACATATTTGGAAAGAGCTTCGAAAACTCATAATTTTTTCTGCGTACACTTATTCTGTTAATTCAATAGTTTTTGAGATATTTTCATTCTAAAATCACTCACTGCTGAGAAACCAAATCATATTTTGCAGTGGTGCTGCCATCTGTCGGCAGCGACGGGAATGAAAATTGAACGGAATTGATTTGATTTATTCACTTTGATTTAATACATTTGTAGGATTTTTTTTTTCTTTTGTGGGGCCCGAAGTACGTAAATATGTTACACGGATGGCTTGAGCGTAGCTAGGTGAAGCCCGGCTAGTGCGAAATAAGCGATTTATTATAAATCTTTTATATGGTAAATTCTGTTCCCTTCACTGGAAAATGCTTCACCACGACTAGACTGAATGATAAGAAAGAACTTTACATATTTTGTTTTACTTAACGCATAAAAATTACATATAAAATAAAGATATATATATATATATATATATATATATATATATATATATATATATATATATATATATATATATATATATATATATATAATTTTCATCACTGATACTAAAAGAATGAGTATGGTAACTAAATCTTATTTGAACTTTATCTAAAACGTGCACTGGACAAGACTTCCCTTAAATACTAAGTATCACAGCAATCAAAGTAACCTTTCAGAACCCCAAAATTAGAACTCCTACATATTCAACTCACGTAAATGTGTTTTATAGCTCGTAAAAAGGAAGCATGATCTTGAACTGCGGTGTAACGCAGTAGCAAATTACTGTGAAGAAATTTTGAATGACTGTTGTTTATTTATTGCTGCTATACATAAAGCAGTTTAATGTTTGAAATTACATGATACGGCAGACCATTCTACAAGGAAAGAGTGTACTCTGATACCTAGTTTTTGTTATTCCTTGCAAAAAAAGTTATTTCAAGAGGATTCACATATAAAAAATATATATATAAAACATGTTTTTCTCTATATATTGCAGTTTATCACACAAAATTAAGTCGAACTTTTACAACAGTGCTAGAATTATATTATTCTAATATCCTTGTGACAGGAATCTTTTAATAAAAAGTTTACAAAATAAAAAGATAAAGATTATTAAAAATATGTTTATTATAAATCATATTTATTCAGTGATTATCCACCGTTATTATCGAAACAATATAAGATAAAAAAGAATAAATTAATGAAAAATATGCATTTTATAAGTTTAATTAATTATTCATTACACATAAAAAATTAACGAGTCATTATATTAAATTTAAGCGAAATATCTTTAAAGACTTTCATATGAAAATCTGTGTGAAATTGCAACCGATTAACTTAAACATCAGGAAAGTCTTTTGGAATTAATATAGAGACTCAGAGCAAATAAAATCTTTTTGAGTGTCTATGATATGTCCAATTCATCCAATGTCCTGATATAATAACCAATTTCTATATTGTAGGAAATATGTTGTTGCTGTAGCTTATGCCCCTTGACCGACAGTAACATCAAATCAAGTCCCGAAGGCTATGGGCGATAAGATGCGGCTCCTGTTCTGCATTAGCACCACTAGGGTCGGAGTCCGACATGGCTAAAGGGCCGGTACCGTAATTTTGATCCGACTCAAGTGACGAGATCGGAACACTTGACACCGCACCTTCAGAGGTAAATTTGAGAACTTAGAGCCATATATATATATATATATATATATATATATATATATATATAAATATTGTAGCCACGCCCTATTTTACGTGCCCCGGCCACCATTAGTGAACACGGCTGTAGATTTGCAGTGACAAGCATCGAACCAGGGACGTTCAGATCACTGTCCGGCTGTTTTTGCCAACTGGGCTACCGCGGCCATTAGGAAATATTATTAGCCAGGAAAGTTATTCGACCGTTTGTTAAGTTAAAATTCTCATACAAAAGGAAACAGTCAAAACATTAAGCGTATAGTTCACTAAAGATTATAATGTTACTTAAAATTAGGGATAAATCATGATTTCGAATTATAAAATAGTTTAAAATTACTCGTGCACTTATCTATAAAAGCTACTAAAAGCAAATGTATAAAAGCTTTATCTATAAAAGCTACAACATGGTGATAAAAAGAGTAATATTTTTACACCAGGATTAATCTAAAACACAAGCCCAGGTTTTTTAGTATTGCGGCAAATTGCGAATCATGCATTATTTGAAAATATGGTGATAATGGCAGAATTTCTGATTCAAAATTATTTTATAATAGCTGAAAACCTGCACTTCGCTACTAAGTACATTCAAATTAAATACAACGGTAAATGTATACAATTTATGCCCCAAAAAATAAATATACCGGGTGGCCATAATTAAACTGACAGTGCTCACAGTGTTCTGTAGCGCGATCTATTTGCGAGAATGACGCCACATTTTGTAGGAAGATTAAACAAGACGGGGGACGAAGGATTCCGTGAAAAAATAAATTAGTTCCAAAAGTCACCGCTAGGGGAATATTTGGCGCTGTGTAATAGAAAATAGAGTGTTAACAAATGCAAATTAATACGGAATAAAATTACCTTTTATTATGCACATTTTCTTATTTAGTTTCGAGTGCAATATGGCAACACTTTAAAAAAAGCGTAAAATCTACATAAACACCGATAAAGTCTCGTGATCTGCAATGTCACGTACGCTGAGCAGAAGAAGAAGTTATTTTTTCAAATTTCACGTTACATCCATTGGCACAGTGCCAACTGCTTGGGTTTTAAAAGGCAATGTGTTACGTTTCGAATCAATCGGATTGAAAGTTTATGTGCAATGTCTCCTTCTTTAGTCGAGCGTGCGTTACTGGTCAAATTCTTTTACCTCAACCAGTGCAACGAGTCAGCCGCTCTTCGTGCTTTTAGAACGCACAAAAAAATGCGTAAAGGTAACGGTCCTGTGTCAGTTAATGGGCTAAAAGCAATGGTTGCGACGTTTGAGAAAACAGGTTCTCTGAAGGTTCAGTCAGGCAGAGGACGAAAACCTGTACCACAGGATACAATCGAAGCAGTTGCCACGGCGATTGTCGACAGAGGACCAGACAATATTGCTGCAACCTCTAGCGCTCGTGGATTATCTCGGAATATGGATATGCCTTACAGTACGGTATGGAAAATCTTACGAAAGATTATCAACTTCTATACGTACAAGATCAGCCGTGTACAGGAGTTACTGTACCCCGACCATGATAAGCAATTGACTTTTGCTCTCACCTTTCTTGCCGGAATGGAGGTGGATGATGCTTGGCCGTGAAAAATCTTATGGGGAGACGAGGCCCACTTTTACCTGCATGGAACTGTGAATACCCAGAACTGCCGAATTTGGGATGACAAATCACCACATGCAGTCACAGAAATTCCCTTACATTCACCAAAGGTAACTGTTTGGTGTGGGTTCACAGCGGAATTTATTGTAGGTCCATTCTTCTATGAGACATTACCCCGACAGGACCGGAAACCTGTTCTGTTACCGGAGAGAAATATCGCCACATGTTGAACAGCTTTGTCATTCTGGCACTTCAGCAAAGACAATGCCTGGGGGAAATCATTTTCATGCAAGATGGAGCCCCTCCACACGTTGCTGTACGGGTGCAACAGCTGCTACGACAGAAATTCATAACAGAAAGAGTCATTAGCCGCTACTTTCCAACTGCATGGCCACCTCGGTCGCCTGATCTTACCCCATGCGACTTCTGGCTATGGGGTTACCTTAAGTCCAAGGTCTATCAAGGAGTGGTCCAGGACCTGGCTACGTTAAAGGATAATATATCACGGACTGTACGGGAGATTCCTGCAGACATGTTACTTTCTGCTGTTGTGCATACTGTGCACAGAATGCAATATGTGGTCCACAACAACGGCAGCCACATTGAACCTCATTTGAATGCAAAATAAAAGGTAATTTCCGTATTAATTTGCATTTGTTAACACTCTATTTTCTATTACACAGTGCCAAATATTCCCCTAGCGGTGACTTTTGGAACTAATTTATTTTTTCGCGGAATCCTTCATCCCCCGTCTTGTTTAATCTTCCTACAAAATGTGGCGTCATTCTCGCAAATAGATCGCGCTACAGAACACTGTGAGCACTGTCAGTTTAATTATGGCCACCCGGTATATGTAGAGTGAGCTATATTTCCCCTCCTCATTATTCATAATTTACTCGCCCGTGACGTCATGCTGATGGGAAGCTTTCGATCCTTTTAAGAAGAGGCAGTAGCGAGAAGAAGATGCAGCAGCGAGAAGAAGAAGCAGGTTTGGCGGAACGAAGGCAGATCATGAGCAGAGCAATCCGAACAGCCAGAACCAGCGGACTGAGTGCAGAACGAGTGCTGATAATACGGACTTAGGTGTCATGTCAGGTGCAGGTTTAAACGACGGCTTTTACTGTTTTAAAAGAGGCAAGCTTCAATACATAATGCTATATTGACCTATTTTATAAATGTAATTGTGTACATGTGTCGTCCACGAACTTTTAAATAAATGCTGTGGTTTTTATATTATCCTGCTTAGCCAGCTGATTCCTGACCTACAATTATATCAGAAGTGGGATGGATTTGTAGTTCCGCAGTTATATCAGAACGAGATAGATTTGTAGCCCTGCAATTGCTTTCAAAAGTTTAAAGGCGTTCGAAGAAGTTGAATGAAGATTAATATCACTTGAATTGTGACGCTGTTTATTCAGGTTTTAGAGTGTGAACTTTTAAATTGATGAGGACTTGATGAACTGTGCATAGATAGTTGTATCCAAATGTGAAGAAGCTGAATTTTGTTTTCTGGCGAAACTAGAAGTGCTTAAATACGTTCGAAGAAGTTGAATGAAGATTGATTTTATAATTCATCGTTGTGTTCCATAAGATTATTGTGCTCCCGAATCTGCTGATTTTAAACGTGAGTAACTCTGTTTTATTAACTAATTTTTACTCATGATTTTAAGATGGCTACGTTCGGCGAAGTGCCGCGTATGAAGAACAATTTAGCTTTATTTTCTGCCAATGCCATAAAATTATTGCATAGAATTATTTTTGAGAATGATCCGTGTGACAGAAAGAATAGGGAAACACTTAATTACAAGGTTATATTACAAGGATTTAATTACAAGGTTAATTCAAAAGATTATAAAGATAAAATTATATATGTTACTGATAATTTTACTGTGAATAACCTCATTACCGTTTGTAATTTACTAAATTTAAATGATGAAGGCAAACCAAACGAACTTGTTGAGCGTATTGTTACAAATTTAAATGATTTAGGACTGCTAAGCCCTAGTTCTGTTGGCGTTGACGAAACTGACGAAGAAACCACTGGTGAAACAGAAATTACTGATGAATTAAATTTTTCAAACGTTCGGTTAGTTCCAAACTTTAAGGAAATAATGGTTAGTTTCCGTGATGTAGAAGGTACAATTAAACATTTTGGTGCTGATGATAATTACTCCGTAGAAAATTGGATTTCTGATTTTGAGGAAACCGCTACATTATTATCTTGGAATGGTATTCAGAAACTCGTTTTTGCTAAAAAATCTTTAAGTGGCATTGTAAAATTATTTTTACAGAGTGAACGTAATGTTAACTCATGGGATAAATTAAAAGTACTGTTAATAGAAGAGTTTGGAAATAAACATAATAGTGCGGATATATATATGATGATAAATAACAGAAAGATGAAATTTAATGAATCCTTTCAAGAATATTTTTATCTTATGAAATAAATCGCGATTAAAGGTAACGTCGAATATGCAGCTTTAATTCATTATATAATAAATGACATTCAGGATTCACCAACAAATAAGTACGTGCTCTATAAATCTAGAAATTTAGCTGAACTTAAAGAACATTTAACCTTCTATCAGAAAGTGTGTGAGGATAGACAACGAATTAAAAGCCGCTCAGAATTTAATGAAAGAACAAGGACGAATGTTGGTTTAATGTAAAATAGAAGTAATTTTGAAAAAAACGAGAACAAAATTTTATAAACACCATGTTATTTCCCCTGTTAGGTCTGATTTTGAAGGAGTTAAGCCCAAATATGGTAATGTTAAGGAAGTGAAATTTAATTCTGATCATCCTCAGTTTCGCAAGCGTAAAACTTGTTTTAACTGCGGATCTGGAAATCATACAGCAAAGTTTTGTCAACAGAGATTTAACCCATTAACCGCTGGTGTTGCGTTGACGCAACGGTCAAAATAAATGCGTATAAAAATTTAGCTATCAAATGAATTTTATGTTAACAGTAGTTTTTGAGTAGGGTTAATAATCGAATTGAAAAATATTTGCCTTCAACTGTTCTTTTAATTAATTAACGAGTTCCAAACTTAGACAGATATTTAAGCATTTTTGAACGATAACTTTCTTCTGGTCTTTTTCAAAGAAGAAATATAGGGCGACAAACTTGGGATTTAGGGGTGATTTATTTTTCGCTAAGGTCAAAGTTTATCAGAACATTTCATCAATCGGTTGATTTTGTTTGGGTGGGGAAGGAAGAAAAAACAGGTGTTGCGTTGGCGCAAAGTCAGCGGGAAAAAGGTATTCACATGTGTCTCTCGACTCCGTAGAATTTCCCCCCGTTCTGTGGTTATAGAAATGCCTAAAACTAGATACTTTACATTTACAGAAGTTCTTCAAATAATTTTCGACGAAGATTCAGATAATGATGACGAGAATTAAACTGATATTGTTGTTATTCTACCAGACACAGCAGAGGCTAGTGATGAAGAAGAAGGAAATGATAATATTTTGAATAGTGACAATGATGATTTACCATGCGATACTGCTGTCGAAATTGAAGTGTGAGTAAAAAAGAAGTTTTTGCCTCCTAAAAGCAGTACAAGTTTTTCGAAAAAAATTAAAAAAACAAAAACTGAAGATTTGAAATGGATAAAGAAGGAACCATTGAATATGTCTGAGCCGAAAAAGGAAGAAAAAGATCAAATCGGAACTATGAAAAGTATAATACAAGATAAAACTAGTGCAGAGATTTTTGATCTTCTCTTTGGCTCAAAGGTTTATTCCCTTCTCGTCGAATAGACAAACACATGTGCCCAACAAAAGAATCACCCCCATCTTTTAGCATCTGAAGCCTACATGAGACGGTTCATTGGAATATTGTTGCAGACGGGATATTATTATTTACCTCAGGAAGAAATTTACTGATCTCTTTATAAGGACATTCAGCATACAAAAGCCATTACGGGGAGAACGGGACATTTTATTGTCAAGTCCGACGACAGTAGAAGACTGCGTAGTGAACAATGCCACAGACAGACAATTTATCCATGCAAAGTTTGTCACGTTACTCTACATCGTGATTGTAGTGAAGCTTTTCGTGATAGAAACGGTTTTTTGGATATAATAAGTAATTTTGTAAACGAAAAATAAGTTAAATCTTTATAATAAATAAATTACCTGTAAAGTGATCATTATCTTTCGAAAGTGTAACAAAGTTAAAAAAAAATTCCCAGTGCTCAAATGAAAGAAAACCCTGCAGAAGTTCAGTTGAACTCACTTAATGTCAATACTCTTATTCCGCTGACGTTGCGCGAACGCAACACTCGATTTTTCGAAAGTTAAGACCAGTTTTGTTAATTTACCCATAAATTAATGATGTATATGTTCAAATGAATAGCCAATATTATCTGTATAAAAAAAATTCACCCTTTATAGTTTTGGCGGTTAATGGGTTAATTAGCTACAGTGCTTTAGGTGTTCTGTGTTTGGGCATCGGGCGTCAGAATGCACATCAGAAATTTAACCCAGAAACAAAATCACGTCAGAAACTAAGCCTGAAGTAAACTCTGTATGTGTTGGCGTCGTTTCGAACATGAACCAAACCGTTGAAATCAATAATACAAAAGTAGATGGCCTGATAGACACTGGAAGTCAGGTTACATTAATTCGAAAGTTGATTTATGAAGAATTAAAAGTTAAGAAATTATATCAGCTAAATTAAACTTCAACTGGTCTTGGGAAATGCTTAGTTAAACCATTGGGATTTTTTTATGGTGAAATAGTTATTGATGATTTTAAGGGTACAGCTGATATATGTGTAGTAAACGATTATTGTCTACCTTATGATGTAATAATTGGTTTAAATGTGCTTATGCAGGGTGAAGTTTTAATTAATGAAAATGGAGTTATAGTTCAAAATAGACCTCAAAATAATATACCTGAAAATATTATATCTGTTTACCAATCTTGAATGACGATGTTTTCGAAATTGATATTGAACCAAAAGTTCCTGTAGACTTCAGGGATATAGTACCCAAATTAGATCTCGATTATGTGCCAATTAAAACTAAATCAACGAATATTGACCGGAAAATTTTAGTTAAGAATCCAGATCCCGTATTCCACCACCCACATAGACTCCCTTTTTCGGAAAAGATTGTAGTTGAAACACAAGCGGCCGAGTGGTTGGCGCAGGGAATAGAAGAACGAAGCTCCTCGGAATATGCTAGTCCAATAGTTATTGTCAAGAAGAAGAATGGATCGTCGCTGGTATAGACTACCAGAAATTAAATAAAGTTGCTGTTAAGGACAGATTCCATCTACCGTTGATCGAGGACATACCAGACCGTTTGCAGGAGGTCCGTGTATTCAGCACTATCGAGAACGGATTTTTTCACGTTGACGTGCATCGGGCTAGTAAAAGGTACATATCATTTGTGACCCACGAGGGTCAGTATCAATTCTTAAAGGTACCCTTTGGCTTTTGTAACTCACCAGCAGTATTTCAGAGATTTATTAACACTATTTTCCAACCCTTAGTTAATGACGGCATTGTTTTGCCCTACATGGATGACGTGATCATTCTATCTTGCAACGAAGAAGAAGGAACCGAACGGTTGAAACAGGTTTTGGATTTGGCTAAAGAATATGGATTAGAGAACTTCAAGAAGTCTCATTTTTTAAAACGACGGATCGAGTTCCTGGGCCATGTGATAGAGGGAGGTACAATTTCCCCATCTCCTGCGAAAACCAGGGCTGTCATGAATTTTCCATGCCTAGAAACTTAAAACAAATTCAGAGCTTCCTTGGACTCACTTCCTTGAATCTTTAGAAAATATATAAACAAATACTCCATAATAGCTAGACCGCTTAGCGACCTTTTAACCCATTTAAGACTGGCGTTGCGTAAACGCAACATTAATTTCTGTATTTTTTAAAGGCATGTTCAAAATTTTGTACTTCTGAAGTAGCATTTTTATTTTATTCTCTATACTTCAATTGATCATAATAATTTTTTTGCTTCCTTATTTCCCCACTTTTAGAACTTGCAAAAAATTGCTATTTTCTGGTGTTTTGAAAGGGATAAAAATGACTATTTTCAAATAATAACCTTAGATAGCAGCGCATGATAAATTTCCGATTTGATGCTTGTTCCGAGTTTACTAGAGACTAAAGAACAAAATGACTTCGACAGATAAATCATAATTTTTGTTTTTATGTTTCTCAATTCATATTTTTAAAAATGTTGCGAAAACGCAGCATCAGACCAAAGTGTATTACTTATTTCCAATGTGTTTCATTAGTGCTGCCTAGTTTTTCATGCAGTAAATTGGTATTGTTTGTCTCTAGAAAAAAGCGATTTTGACATTGGAGTATTTTCATGGCCTAGATCATGATATTACAGAATCGTCCTCAATAGAAGCTAATGAGGAACCATAATTCGTCATTATCCCTCCAGATCCGAATGATTTGACGGATGAAGAAGCTATTGATGATAATATTTTATGTGAAAATGTCGAATCACCTAAAGACATTGCAGGTGAAATCGACATTTTTTTCCTAATAAATGTAAAAGTAAGCAATATAGTAAGAAAAAGGAGCATATTGTATGGGAAAAAGGGAGACTCTACATGGATGTGATGAATTCTAAAATAAGTTTATTAGAGTTTAAGAGATCTATATCTTTGAGAGAGCCATATCTTTGATAAAATGGCTTGAAGAAATGCAGATGAATTCTGTTTTACCTGAAACTTCACATATTGGAAGACCATCTTCAATTCAAAATCTAATTCTGAACGAAGCTCGGAAAAACCGTATGGGCCATATTATTACTAAAAATAGTGAAAATAAACAAAAAAATGTAAACACTGTAAAAGTCAATCAATTTCTGTATGTAATAAGTGTAATGTACCTCTTCATGCTAATAAAAAAAATTTTATAATTTTAAATTTTTATATTTTTAAAATTTTTATATCGCTTTGGACTGATGTTGCGAAAACGCAACATTTTGTAACTCTCGTAAAAATAAATTTAATTTTATGGAAACAACTTATTTGTGTAATTAATGTTCTAAGAAGTGTTAAAACACAGTTTGGTGCATTTCCAATAAAGGAAACATGGAGCGGTCCTAAATGGGTTAAGAAAGGACGGTAAATTTAGATTTAATGAAGACGAGCAAAACGCTTTTAATCAAAATAAAATTGTATTATCGAAGAAGCCTGTTTTAAGAATTTATAACCGCAATTATGAAACAGAAGTCCATACGGACGCTAGCCTTAAGGAGTACGGTGCGATTCTGCAGCAAAATGCACCGGACGATAAACATTTTCATCCGACGTATTACATGAGCCGCAAAACTACCGAAGCAGAAAAAAAATACTGCAGTTATGAGCTCGAAGTCCCTGCCGTGATTGAAGCATTGAAGAAATTCCGAATTTACTTACTTGATATTCCATTGAAGATCGTCACCGATTGCGCATCATTTCAGAAAACGATGGACAAGCGTGACCTTTGCACGCGAGTAGCTCGATGGGTATTATTGTTAGAAGAATTTAATTATGTTGTGGAACACCGTGCAGGGTCTAAAATGCCTCACGTGGATGTCTTGAGTAGAGCTCCGATAAGCTCGATGTGCGTTTTATCTGAAAATGTTTCCCCAAAGATGAAATCAGAACAAGACAATGACACCAAAATCAAAACAATAAAGGAAATACTTAAAACTTCTAATTACGAAGACTACATTCAGCGAAACGGAATTCTGTACAACTTTATTGACGAAAAGGAATTTATTGTAGTACCTGAAAGTATGCAGACAGAAATAATCAGAGATGCACATGAGAAAGGCCACAAGGGAGTGAACTACACAGAGAAATACCTAGAAGAATACTATTTCATTCCAAGAGTGAACCAGAAAGTCGAGAAAATTATAGCTAATTGTGTCCATTGCATTATCGTTAACCGTAAAAAAGTAAAGAAAGAGGGGTACCTACACCCTATGCGTAAAGACGATCTTCCGCTATATACATATCATATAGGTCACCCGGGACCTTTAAAAAGCACGCCAAAAAACAGATCTTTAAAATTCAGGAAGAAAACAAAAAGTCTACCACTTGTGCTGAATTCATCAAATTATGGCTACCCGGAGACAACGTAAAGTTTTAATTTGGTTTGACCTTAAAGACAGAAGAGAGAAGAAATAAAAAAACTATATCAGCTGCGTTTTGGGATTATCAAAAACTATCTGATTATAGTGGCATTCATTTGTGTTCTTTGTTTGCTTTGCTTTGTTTCTCTTTGATTTTTAGATGTTTTCCAGTCGTCAGGAGGACCTGCCGAGAAGCAGGAATGTCCGAGTGTAGAGTGAGCTAAAATTCCCCTCCTCATTATTCATAATTTACTCGCAAGTGACGTCATGCTGATGGGAAGCTTTCGCTTAAGATGGGAAGCTTAAGAAGAGAAAGTAGCAAGAAGAAGAAGCAGCAGCGAGAAGAAGAAGCAGGGGGGCATAACGAATGCAGATCGTGAGAAGAGTGAGCCGAACAGCCAGAACCAGCGGACTGAGTGTAGAACGAGTACTGATAAGACGGACTTAGGTGTAATGTTAGATGCAGGTTTAAACGACGGCTTTTACTGTTTTAAAAGAGGCAAGCTTCAATACATAATGCATTATTGACCTATTTTATAAATGTAAATGTGTACATGTGTACATGTGTCGTCCAAGAACTTTTTAAATAAATGTTGTGGTTTTTGTATTATCCAGCTAGCCAGCTGATTCCTGACCTACATATATATATTTATAATAAATACGACTGTCAATGTATAGAATTGATGAGAAAAAATATATTTATAAAAAAATCATCAGGGATATTTTTATAGACGAAATAATGTAGAAGAAAATATTGAAATTAAATGTAATAGGTCGTACTAAAGAATATAGTACAGTTAATATAGTACAGTTTGAGGAACATAATATCTTTCATTGTATTTTAATATATTTTTGGATAATGTCCAATCGCCTGCCACATTAGTAAGAAAAAAATATTTTTTTTTGTCTATTAACTTGTTATGCACGTGACGATAAATTTATTTAAAGTACCAGAAAAAGAAATCACGTGATCAGCATTTAATAAATTAAATTCTATAAAATATGTTTACTAATTTCCCACAAGAGTTCTCAAAAATAATATTTTAAAAATTTACCATCATCTTTAACAGGACGATTTGGTCACTGTATTTGATAGCTGAACTGATATTTTCAGTCCAACAAATTGCATCTCAACTGAGTGTTTATCTACTATAAATTCGGATTCAGTGCTTTGTATTCACAGGCAATCATTTAAACATTAATTTAGGTTGTAGGCTTATTAACATTCGGAGGACAATGTACAGTGTATCAGCGTTAATTAGAAAGCAAAGTGCTGTACAAATTAAGGTAAGAATACAGCATTCTCTATGGGAAAATTATATATTTAACCTAATTGGTGATTAAGCAAATGTTTAATTTCTTAAATTAAAATACTTCGATAAGACACAGTTTTTTTATCACTAAACTGAAATATTTTGTAACATATTTTGTAACACATTATTAATATTTTATTCCAAAATCCTAGAAAAGGATAGAGCACTGAAAATGATTAAAAATAATTTTGTAGAGTTAAAAATGTTAATATTCATATAGTTGTTTTGATAAGTTTTCCAGAAATACTTAAGAAATTAATATATATATATATATATATATATATATATATATATATATATATATATACATATATACTAGCATTATTGCCCGGCGTTGCCCGGGTAGATATATAGATATAAAATTTTTCATGCATTCCATCAAAAAAATACTAGGCTGCACCCCCGCTCTTCATGTTCATCTGTCCAGTTGTGTTTATTTGGGGATCCAGGGCCAAAGGTCATTCCCAACCCTCTTCCTACCGCGCAATGGAATTTGAACCCCCCCGTCACCCCCAAACCATCTCTCATAACCCAGCTGGTTGTGGTGAAGGGGCACCACAGGTGGTCGCGCACCTCTTAGAGGCACAAAAATCATTAAAAAATTAATTAAAAAAAAAAAAATTGAGCCCCAAATTTCGTTTTTCATGATTTAAGTTTATCGGGTCCTAAACATTAACTGTGCCGAATTTGGTTTCGGTGAGTGAAACAGTCTATGATTCTATAGCGGACAAACAAACAGACAAGCTCTTATATATATATATATATATATATATATATATATATATATATATATATATATATATATATACATATATATATATATATATATATATATATATATATATACATATATACATATATATATACATATACATATATATATATATATATATATATATATATATATATATATATATATATATATATATATATATATATATATATATATATATATATATCTTTATATATATATATATATATATATATATATATATATATATATATATATAAATATATATATATATATATATATATATATATATATATATATATATATATATCTTACTATTAACAGCTCAAGGTAAACAAAGGTTAGTTTGTTAGTCAGAACACACGGGGACGGGCTAATCTCGCGAACCTAGCATAGCAGGATATCGCGACTGGTACCGATATACGCGGACGGCCGAGACGCGTGCACTGATGCTTTTCTCAACTTTCAAAACTTTAAACTTTTTTAATTATTCAATTAAAACCGCCGAACTCAATAGAAGACAAGAGCAGAAACAGCTGACATTCCGGGTGGGACAGCTTCTTTCCGTTTCGAAAATTTCCACTATTTTCATGCATGCAAAATTCAACTTTTCCGTCCTCCAATCGACAATTTTTCTATTTCCATGTGTTTTACAACTCTTCATCTTTAAGGATATACACATTTTTATAAATTTAAAAATGTTTTTCACTGCTTTTTCCCCAAAGCAGCTTTCCGAATTTCACGAAATCGACAATTTTGATGGACAAATATTTCGGTTTTCTGCACCTATTAATGCCATCTTTACGATTTATCGGCCTTTGCAAGATGTTCGGCTTCCAAAATATACTAAATACATTCAATAAAAAAAAAGTTTTCATTCTAAAAGAGCGTACTTTCAAAACTCACTTTTAACTGAATGCCGAGTTCGTAATTTTTCGACTTATCATTTTACTCACTAATAATTCAAGCAAGTTCGTGAAATTTGTTTCTAATTCATGAGCAACTGATGAGGATTCTTCAGCCACCAATTTTGAATTCATCAAAGCTGTCTTTCTATTTTTTAAGCACTCCACCCCCATGAGATTTAATATTGTTTTGAGCCACCGTCACGTCACAGACGTGACGGTGGCTCAGCGGTATCGCTCCTGACGTCTAATCCTAAGGTCTCGGGTTCGGTACCAGCCGCCGTCGGTTGCAAGAACATCTTTTATTTTAATTTGCTCTGCATGCGAGCTGTATGCAAATTTATCTATTATTTATATTTCAGTTCCGATTCCTACGTTTCTGGAATAATCCTCACACTTCCGGTGGGAATGTCTGAAACGTTCCGGAGGTGTATTTTAGGTGATGTTCCCCGCAATCTGGCCAATAAAATCTGTTCTGATCTATGCTTCGTGTCATTTCCGTATTCCCCGAATTCATCGTGACAATATTTTCATTCGGCCATGTTGCCAAAATGAAAAATTATTAGTTGAGACCGAGTCATTTAATAATTGAAATCCAGAAATAAATTTGGAGTAGCAGAAATAATTTTAGTTTTAGGAAAGGAGAAGTTAAAACCTCTAGAATTTTTTTCTAATTGAATGAGCTTTTTTGTTTAAAATGCAAAATTTGAAAATGGAAATTTTAAATAATTATTTTTTTTAATCTAAAATATATTTAAAAGTGATTAAACAGTTTTTAATATTTAAAATAATAAAACCATTTCATTTTAAATCAAAATAGCAACACATTGGGTTGCAACTCAGCTAGTATATAAATTATTAGGCGGAGAGACCTTTAGTACACCAATTTTAAAACTCAATTTGTCTTCAATACGTTTCTGCTATCATTTTTGAAATTACTATCGCAGTTGCTCTAAAGGAAAACAAAGTAATTTTACTTAGGTGAGAATTTTTATGTTTTTATTGTAATATACACTGCTGGCCACCCAAATTGCAACACCAAGAAAGACAAGAGATATCACAACTAAATTTATTTTGTAGATAACATGTTGGCCAAGTATCAAATGATTAAATTTATAGACTTCTGTGAAGTGTGGTTCCTGCCAAAATCAGTAGACAGAGTAGCCGCCATTGTTGGAGATCACCGCTGCCACACGCCTCGGAATTGATTCAAAGAGACTTTGGATGAGTTTTTGGGGTACAGCAGACCAAGCAGCTTCCACACGTTGCCAAAGTTAATCTGCTGTGGCAGCTGGGGATGGAATCTGGGTCAATCGTAGAGCAACCATGGACCACATGTTTTCTATCGGCGAAAGATCCGGAGAGCGAGGCGGCCAGGGAAGCAATTCAATCTGGCGATTGACGAAGAACCGTTGGACAATGCGTGCCAGGTGTAGTCGCGCATTATCCTGTTGAAATATGGCTGTGGGCAAGCCCTGAAGTTAAGGAAGGACAACTTGCTCCAACACCTCGGAGATGTAGCGCTGGCTGTTTAAAGTACAGGCAATGCGTACTAGAGGTGTGCGAGAGTGATATCCAATACCGCCCCATGCCATAATATCCGGTGCAGGACCAGTGTGGCGGTGCATAACGCAGCTGTTGAGCATTCTCTCTTCACGGTGTCTCCAGACTCGAATGCGACCATCGTGGTGTTGCAGACAGAAGCGTGACTCGTCAGTAAAGACAATTTCATTCCATTCTGCCGTCCACATCCTTCTGTCATCGCACCATTGGCGGCGGAGACGTCTGTGGTTCTGCGTCAAGGGTAGACAAAGCAATGGACGTCTTGCGGACAGACCACTCTGCTGTAAACGGCGTCGAATGGTACGCGCAGGCACTGGATGATGCGTTACAGACAGCATGTGCTCTGCTATGGTTCGTGATGTGACTGAGCGTTCCGTCACTGCCATGTGCACAATTTGCCTGTCATCACGTGAAGTGATGAGCTGAGGTGGATGCGATCGAACACGCCGGTCCGTCGTACCCTCCTGCATCCAACGATCACATATCCGCATTACAGTTGTTTGGTTTCGTCCAACACAGCTACCGATTTCCCTGAAAGATAATCCACAATCTCGGTAGGCCACTATCCTTTCTCTGTCGAACTCGGATACTTGATCAAAAGATAATCGCTGTTTTCGACGAAGCATAATTGATCGTTTTTTTGAAAAAAACCACAAGAAAAACACAATTTCCGAACTTGAAATCGTCGAAATCTCCAAGCCTTAAATAGCGCTTTGAAGTGGCGCCAAAGGCGCGCGTGATGTGCGTCTGCGCTGAAATTCTAATCATTTGCATAACCTCCGCTATGCATCATTATCCGCTATGCATCTAATCATTAGCATCCGCTAATCATATGCATCACCTCCGCTAATGCATATTGTAAATTTCATGTTATTTGCATGTTTCCTTCAGGGTGTTGCATTTACAGTGGACAGCAGTGTAATTCTGAATCCATACGGTAAGTGCATTATATTTTTTCATGTTCTGTTGTGTAATGTTCTCACTTTAACGCACCTTTTATTGAGGGACGGATGTTATTAATGTTCTCCATTTCTTTGAAATTTTCTTTTTGTAAAAATAAATAGTGTTTAAACTAAATTATTGAAAACTAATTTTACATATTTTTATGTTAAAAAGTATTTTGTTTAAAGTATATAAATTAATTGGGGGGGGGGGGTGTGATGCGTTGAAACCACTGAAGAGGTTCTCGGCTGGAAAAGGTTGAAAAACACTGATTTAAGGTATAATGCATTTTACAATTATGTTTCAGTTATCAATATTTTTATAAATAAGGTATTGTTAATATTGTCACAGAATATGTTAAAGAAAAAAAATTTCGATAAACTATAGAACGATGGTATTCCAAGAACTGATTGATACTAGTCCTTCTTACGGCACCTTCCTACTTTATTACCTAAAATTCTAATTGTAAACGTGTGATTAAATTTTAAAGCAAAATATCAAGCAGTACAATGTGAACTAACTTAGAATAACCTCATTCGTTTATTTTTATTTTTATTTTACAAATCAATGAATTTGAGCATTTCATTATATTTACTATCACTTGCATCGAAAATTCTATTTAGAGTTAGAAACAGACTACTTATCGGTATATTATTTAATAAAAATCGATATTTCCTAATTCTGAAAAAGAAGAGATAACTTGTGCTTCATCTGATAACAAGTACTTTGATATGAAATTGAAGATTGTAAAAAGGATCTGTTCTTTTGCAAAATCTGAAAGAGGGAATAAACATAATGAGATTATTAGATGTAGCAAATGTCTCGTTATTCCTTAGCAGGTTTATAAGATTTTCATTTTAATCCAACTGGATCTGTTACCAAATATATGATATAGCTAGAAAAGGCATTTTAAGGAGATATATCGTAGGAGTAATAGCTTGATTAGTTATAAGTCACGGTCTCCAACTTATTTTGTTTGAAAATTAAATTAAAGATATAAATTTAAATACATTATTAATCTTTTTTTAAATGTATTTAAATATTATGTTGCCTTAGGTTGAAAATTCATTTCTAGGATGATAAGTAATTACGGTGCTAATCATAAGAATGATGTGTGGTACAAAATGGTACCAAAGATAAAAATTAATTGGCGAGATAAATTGATTAGAAATTAATGATGAGAAATGGGGAATGGCACGTGATATCTGGTGATAATCAAATTAAATTTTCACACTAGCAAAGTATAGTGGTAAATTTTCTTGCGTTGTGTATTTTTAAATTTCGTAAAATATAGTCAGAGTGAAATATCTACTTAACTACTATTGAGAAGTATAATATATGTATACACAGTCTCTTTACCGTGATCTTGGTAGCACGTGGAGTTGACGATGCACATCAGCTAAAAAAAAACGGATCCGACTGCGAGGGAAAGATGGAGCTAGGCCTACTACGTTGAATCTGGTCCACGAGTCGATGCACAGAAATTTTACAAGGAATCTGAGAGCTGGACTTCTGAAACACACATCTAGATGCAGCTCGGCGATGAAGATGTTAGACCCAAAGGTCTGGCTAAGTTATGAACTTTAGTAGATCTTGCTGGATGATACATTTCGTATATATTGGCTCAATACGAAAAAACAAAACTGGAATAATTTAAACTAATATTATTTTATTTATCTAAGACATCTTGACGAGAATACGGGTACAGAAATATATAGCGGAAGCATACTAGCGCTCGTAAGCGCTAGTATGCTTCCGCTCTGATAAATAGATCGCATCTCCTTTTGCACATATTAATCCAATCAAACTTTTAGGAAGAGATAATTAAATGATTTAAAAATGCTAGCTGTAGCAAAAGATTATATTAATAAATAAATACTAAAAACTACGATAACATTGTTATTATTATTAAGGAAAATTCTGCGTATGAATACTTTCACTATCCTGCACGTGTTTATGAGTTAAATTACAGTTAAGTGAAGGATTCGAATCGCCATGCGATTTCGAATATGTGAATCGATCCTGCTATTGATGATATATTTAATGATTGTAGATAATAACAATGTAATTGCTTTAAGAATTCAAATTGTACCTGGAAAATTATAAGTTATATTTTAATCATTATGTTAACCGAGAAAAGTTAATATTAATACAGCTAGCAAAGAATTAATTTAAGAGATGATATAAATTAATGAAGTTAAATATAGTAGTAAATTTAGGTTGATATTGATAATTATATTTAATATTTAATAACTGAAATAATAGTTAATTATCTACATGGTGATGTTATGTCACATATCTCCCCCCTAGAGAAAAATAAAAAAGGAGATGGAACTTTACAAAGTTGTCAAAAGACCTGACTGATTAGAGCAGATATACACCCTCAACAAATTTAAAATAGACATTAAAAACTGACTGGCATGAAAAATATTTTTACAGATGCACATACCTTAAACATGATACCTTTTACATGATGCAAACATTAAAATACATGATTCAATACAATGAGAAAGTTTCTTGATACACCGTGCCAACAGTTTGAAATTGAAGAATTTTGCAAAATTTGTTTTGTCCAATAACTATCATGTCTCATGAAAAGTGATATCGTGAAGTTAAATATTCAATGCTTTTCATAAGTTCAGAAAACAATTAAAAGTTAGATTAGAATCAATCAATCAATGAACCTTAACTATAGTAATTGTGAATTATAAATACATCATACAAACAAATTTATTTTGACCCTTAAAACACATTTCAACATTATATATACCATTGAAATCTGAGCAAATATTCTGTGGTGTGGCGAAAAGTTTACATAATTATGCATTATTAGTAAATTGTGAGATGTGCACACGCCGAAACTTTTTTATTTGATTCATTTTGCTTTGTATTAAATTGTGATATAGCTCAGATTGTTACCTAGAAATTGCTCTTTGGTTTTTCAACACATTGCTAAATTTTCATTTTAATTATGCAATTACTAAAATATACAAATACTAGCTTTAACATATGAACTTAAAATACCATAAAATTGAGTGAGACTGTCTTGTATTATAACTGAACAGTTGCCATAAGTCTTAATTACAGCGGCATATTTGCTAACGCAAAAACTTTCAATTTGAAGTTGCTTGTAATTACAGGATGCTATATGCATAACTTGGATACTGAACAGTAAAATAATCAGAAAAATAGTCCCTTAACTCATTTAAGATTTTTTTTGAAAAAACACATTGAACACATGAATAAAATAAATTGATATTGTAAAAACTATGATAGATGCAGAATTTTTTTTTGTTATCTTGAACACGTAAATATACATAAATTAAATTAAAGATTCCCCTGTTAAATTTCTGACCAGCCTGCAAAGAAATCAGCACATATGCATTGAGTAGCGCTCATCAGTACATATGTAAAGGAATGACAACAGAGATTGTTGACGAAACATGTGCAAAATAGTTGTCACAGAAATTGAAGTTATTATGAACATCTTGCTAGCACATTTTGTAAAAGAAAATTGAAGAAAGTTTTTCATTTGACATTTTAACAATATGACACTAGGTAATATCAAGTGTAGGTTTGAGAAAAAGTTCACTAACATGTAGTTTCATTTTTTTTTGTCCTCGCCATCAGATTTCCTGATGATGTAGTTGTTATTTCGAAGTTTTCTTAATATTATGTACGGTCCATTATACTTGGGAAGTAATATATTAGGATCCGTAAAAGATTTTACATAAACAACATCATCTACATTAAAATTTGGAACATTTCTACCTTTAATGTGTTGGGATTGGCTGTTAAAATGTTTGTCTCATTTTGTTGGACTAATTTTCTTGTTAGAATGATGTGTTGGTTTTGTTTTTTGATGTACTCAGAATATTGTTCTGAAAGTTGAGGTTCATGATGAATGTGCAAAGGTAAATTTAATTATCTAATGAAAAATAATTGTGCAGGACTGAACTTTGTAACTGAATGTTTGGCACAGTTGTACTGTAATTTGAAAAATAATAATCTGTCAGACCATTCGAAAATATTATTATATAATGATGCAATACTCTTATTCATTATGCGATGGACCCTTACAACAACTCCATTCGAAGATGGGTAGTAAATGCTAATCTTTCTGTGGTCAATATTTAGGTTTTTAAGAAAATTTGTAAATTCATGTGAAGTAAAATTGGAAGTATTGTCTGAAAGTAAATGTTTTGGAATACCAAATCTTGAAAAGTATTGATTAAGTGCAGATATAATAGCCGATGACTTGGCACTATGTAAAGGAATGGCTTCGATAAATCTTGAATAATGATATATGATAGTTAGTATACAATTTTTATTATCATGTGACCGAGAAAGTTTTTCAAAAATGTCAATGGCAATGAACTCCCCAGGAGCATAGTCATGCTTGGGAATCATTTGAGTCTTAGTTAAGAAGGTTTAGGTTTATTTTGTAAACATTTATGACAGTTATTGCAAAAGTGTTTTGTGTCATAAATCATATTTGTCCAGTAGTACTTAGATTTTAGAAATTCATAGGTTTTTTTTGTATACCAAAATGAGGAGCATGAGCAGTTTTTACGATTCGCAGAGCAGGAAGAAATTTTGTGCACTCAAACAGGAAGTGATGAGTCAGATGGTGCTCGAAGTCAAAGCAATATGTTACGAGAGGAGCAAAATGAATGCAAAACATTAGAAGGAGTTCGAAAACATTTAGCGCTTGGAAAAGGGCATTTCTTTTTGATGGATGGATTAATATTCCATAAAGAAATCCTATTAGGTGAGACTGTGAATCAGCTAGTGTTGTCAGAAAAAATTAGAGCTCATGTTTTAAAATTAGAGCTCATGTTTTAAAATTAGCTCATGAATCCGTTTTCGGCAGCTGCATGGGTTTAAAGAAAACTAAAGAAAGAAATCGCTATACTTTTTATTGGCCTAACATGACTAGTGAAATTACTGAATACTGTAAATCATGCAAAGAATGTCAACTACGAAGTCCTGAGAAAATGATTGATAAAATCCCTATTACTCCTGTGCTTAGACCGGACTTGCCATTTGAATGTGTTAATGTGGATATTATTGGACCAATTGATCCTCCATCAGCTCGTCGACATAAATATGTGTTATGCTTAATTGATCAGCATACATGTTAGCCGGAAGCAATTCCTCAGCGTTCTCTAACTGCAAAAGCAACTTGTGATGATCTGTTGGAAATTTTCATGCGAACTGGAATTCCCAAAGTTATAGCATCAGATCAAGGATAAACTTTGTTTCGAAACTGACTCAAGAGTTTGTGAATCGCTTAGGTTCTTCTCCTAGATTTTCTGTGCCTGGATATGCAGCCAGCAACGGACTTGTGGAAAGATACAATCAAGTTCTTTAGAATGTTCTTCATCATGTAATTCGATCTGACCCTAGTAATTGGGATAACTACAGTCCATTCCTGTTGTTTGCTTATAGAGAAGTTCCAAATTGTACTACCGGAGTATCTCCGTTCAAGTTGTTGTATGGCCGAGAAGCAGGAGGTCCTCTTAGCGTGCTTAAGTCTAGTTGGTGTGGATAAATTTCTTTACCACTAAATATGGATAAGTCAGTAGTTGATTATCTCCAAGAACTTAAAATAAATCTAGAAAGATCAGTAGAAGAAGCTTCAATTATTGCAGTAGGAAAACAAAGGTCTTATACTGACTATTTTAATCGTCGCACAAAATCGAAAGAATTCAACATAGGAGAAGAAGTCTGTCTGTTGATTCCAGACTCTTCCAACAAGTTGTACGCGCGATGGACCGGACCAGGTGAAATAGTTGGCCGTCCATAAATGCATTTATACAAAATAAAACTTTTTGATGGAAACGTGCGACACTGTCATGTAAACAAAATCAGAAATTACTACCCAAGAGTTAATGCAGTCGGAATCGATTTTTATGACGATCAAGAATTTGGCGAAATTCAGGCATCTCCAAGAGCTGTGCGCCAACAAAAATCGTCGAGAAAATCCACGATTTAAATCTACAGCATTTATCTGAAAAAGACAGAACCCAAATGATTGAGTTGTTGAAGAACCATCAAGAGCTTTTTAAAGGAAAGGTGAAGATCGCAAAGATTGGCGAACATAATATAAGGCTTGAAAATGGCAAAGAAAGGACAAAACCGTACATCTACAGAATACCAGAAGCTCTGAAATCTCAAGTAGACGCCCAAATCGACGAATTACTCGAATTAGATTTAATAGAAGAGAGTTCAGCAGAGATCGCTCATCCCGTTGTGTTTGTAAACAAGAAGGAGGAAGCCTTGCGTTTGTGCATTGATTACAGATCCCTCAATGCCGTTACCAAAGCTGATGATTTTCCCATGGAAGATGCCCTTCAACTACTCCACTGCATAGAAAAGGCCAATATTATAACTACAATCGACTTATTGAAGTAATATTCGGCTATTCCGATGGAAAAAGAAAGTCGAGATTCCACTTCGTTCAAGACGCACAGATCTCAGTACAGGTTCAAGGTGATGCCTTTTGGTCTAAGAAATGCAGTGGCTACATTTCAGAGAAGTAATGAACAAAGCTATAGCGTCATACAGAGAATTTAGTGGTGCTTATATAGACGAAAATGCAATATTTTCCAATAATATGAAGGACCATCTAAAACAGCTGGATATTATCCTCTCTAAGTTAGAAGAACTGCAGTTTACTGTACATTAGAAAAATGCGAGTTTGTAAGATCAGAAGTTAAATACCTAGGGCATATCATCGGTTCTGGGAAACATCAAGTAGACCCCGATAAAATCAAGACAATATCTTAACTACCGATACCCTCAACCAAGAAACAACTGAGGAGCATGCTCGGATTGTGCAACTATTATCGAGAATACATACCTTACCTCTCACGGAACTCACAAAGAAGAAAGTTCCAGAAAATTTCCTCTGGTCAGATGTACACAAAGATGTACTCCTTTAACAAACTAAAACCTGCTTTAATGAACACCACAGCACTTCACACTCCTGTGTTGAGTGAACTATTTATAATACATACGGATGCATCCCAGTATGGTATTGCTGCTTGTTTATCTCAAAGAAACAATGGGTTACTTCGACCTATTGCTTACGCAAGTCAAAAACTGAATAAAACCCAGCAAGCTTGGTCTACCATAGAAAGGGAAGCATATGCTATCGTTTGGAGTTTGACGAAGCTTGAAACTTTAGTTTTCGGTTCTGAAATAGAACTATATACAGACCACAACCGTCTATCTTACCTAACAAAATGTACTCCTCAATCTTCACGATTACAACAATGGGTTTTTGCGCTCCAAAAATGTAATGTAAGTATAAAACATTGTCCTGGATCTAAAATGTCCCATGCAGACGCATTATCGAGACTATTTGAAGATAAGTAGAGACTATTATATGGACATTAAATACGTAGAACTTTAAATTTCATCATATTATCTTAGTATTTCGTTTAGTGCTTATTTACTTTTGTGTATTTATTGTTGTTGTTTTTTAGGTGTCTATTCCTATTCATTTTGTATTTTGTACAAAATATGTTAAATATTATGCGGTCTGAATTTCCAACTAATGAAATTCAGCTCTATGTTACATTTAAAGAAAATTTTAACACAGATCTTGCGAGGGAGGTGTGATGTTCGAAATTCAGTCTACCAGTATGACGTAATATAATATTTGCTAGATTATTGCACTCGAGATTGTTTGAACGCGTGATATTATATTTTGTTTTATTCGCGTGATATTATATTTTGTATTATTCGCATTTTACAATAACTGAAGATGGTAGTTTCTATATATTTTTAGTCAGTATGATGGAATACGTATTTTAGGTTGTACACTCATGGACAAAAAAATTAGCGCACCAAGAAGGAGTCGTCGAAATAAAACGAAATTTTACATACGTAATGACTACTTTATTATAAGTAAATGATAAGAAAATCAAAGAAAAAGGATAATTTATTTCAGAGAAAAAGGCAAAAGAACGGAGAAGTTAATACTCTGTTGAACTCCCTCTACCGCTAATGCACGATGCGATACGATCGGGCATTGAGTCATACAAGTTCTGTATGATGTCTTGAGACATTTCGTTCCATATTTGCTGTAACCTTGCCTCTAGTTCGTTCAAACTCGTGGGATGCCCAACTCGTCGTCCCAAATGATCCCAGATAGGCTCGATTGGAGACAAATCTGGGGATCGGGCAGGCCAAGGAAGGGTAGTAAAAGTGCGGAGACAGTCTTGTGACACCCTTGCCGTATGAGGCCGAGCATTGTCTTGTTGAAAAATGGCTCCTGGGAGCCGTTGCATGAGTGGCAACACATGTGGTTGCAGGATTTCATGAACATACCGCTGGGCTGTCATGGGGCCTCGGAACAAAACTAGGGGTGACCGTGTATTGTAGGCAATGGCACCCCATACCATCACACCAGCTGTGGGAGCGATGTGTCGCTGTACAGCAAAGGCAGGATTGAAGCGTTCACCACGGGCTCTCCACACACGAACACGATTGTCATCACTGCTGAGATTGAATCTGGAATCGTCGCTAAAGACGACCTGGTTCCATTCCGCTGCAGTCCAGTTTCCTCGTGCGCGGCAAAACTCCAAACGGAGGCGTCGATGGGTGGGAGTCAAGGGCAGCACACGTAATGGGCGCCGCGATACCAACTGTCCTTCAGCCAGGCGCCTTCGTATGGTTCGAGAAGACACAGATGCCCCTAGTGAAGGTGCTACCTGTGCCTGGATGGCGGCCGATGAAGCAGTTGGCTGTACGCGTGCATTTCTTACGATGTGGCGGTCTTCTCGACGACTGGTCTGTCGCGAGAAGCGACAAGCTTTTCGTCGAAGCTTTCGCGACTGGTCTGTCGCGAGAAGCTTTTCGTCGAAGGGCGTCCTGAGCCTGGTCTTCGTGTACATGACATCTCTCGGGTCCACTGGTCCCAACACCTCCTCACAACACAATCAGAGCGGCCTAATTGACGAGCTAATCGCCTAGCTGACCACCCAGCTTCCATCATCCCGACGATCCTCCCCCTCTCAAACTGTCACAACTGCTTATATTGTCTTCGAACATGGCGTAATGGCATGTCTATCTCAGCTCTTCCTTTGTAAATGATTCAGCACACTCAAACAAGCTTTGGTTACCTGTTTTATACTCCACAGAGTACGATGTTCAACTCCCTCTACCGGCTATACGTAATGCGCAATCACGCTGCATTTCTAATCATTTGCATATCTCCCTGACATGTACCTTCATTGCTAGTTTCGTTACGATCCCTCATTTATTTCTTGGTGCGTTAATTTTTTTGTCCATGAGTGTATTTAGGACAAGGAACCAGTTATGTACAATTTAACTGCGTTGGGATCGCCGAGTAGGGAATCTCCTGAGATCGTCGAGTAGGGCATCTCAGTCTTTTGTGATAAATATTTTATTTTCTAGTTCTCAATAAATGTTTATGTTTTTAAACACCTGAAGTCAATAACACAAAAGAACCAAACGTCACAGTATGCTTCGCCATAACGGTAAATAAATCTGAAACAAAAACTTTAAAATATGCTGGCGTAGATTTAAGAGGAAATTGTTTCTCCCACGACCAGTTTTACGTAGCTTGCTAACGCGTAAGTTTGCAGACGAGCCTGGCAATATTAGTTCCGAACAATGAAGAAACAAAAAAAAATTCGTTTACAAGGAAATCCTCTAAAAAGCGATTTCATTTTTACCATGTTTTTATTAACCTTTAGCTTATGGGGTCCATTACGAGGAAATTTCATATATATGCATATACATGTGTGTGTGTGTATGTATATATATATATATATATATATACACACTCTCTATCTCACACACACACACATAAATATATATATATATATATATATATATATATATATATATATATATATATATATATATATATATAAATATTGATTCTTGGGTCCGTATTCTTGGGATACATGCTATCCCACCCCGTAAGGAAAAGGTTAACTTGCTTTCTTGTTTGTGACTTTGGGTGTATGTTCGTCAAGTACAAATCTTGCAATCGATTTTATACTAACTTCCCGACTAGCTAAACATTTGAAACTTTTAGAATAGCTGAGAACACGATAAAAATGCACTTTTTTAGTACTTTTAGCTATTTTTAAGCAGAATTAAATTAATTATCAGTTATTTTCAGTTAATTTTGTTTTGTAGACTGGTGCAGCCATCTATTGACTGGAACGGGAACGAAAGTTAAATGCAAATTAACTTCCAATTAACCAATTTTCTTTCAAGTTGATGGGAAAATTCATCAAAAAAGTGTTAAAAAAGTATTTAATAAGATATAGAATTGTCAAGTTTATATGATTCAACAGAAAATTAAAAAACATAGTATATAAAAAGTTCTTTTTATCTTGTAATTATTTTTTCATTGTAATTATCCTAAAATGTACTTCGTAGCGAAGCACGGGTTTTCAGCTAGTCAGAAATATATCTCTTAAGGCATTTACAACCGCTTCTTAACTAAAGATTACTTATTGGTTTTTATTTATTTTCTTATACTATTTACTTTCTAGAATGACATTTTTTTATGGCTAAACGTGAATACAAAATCCATACTCTTCTCTTAGATTGCATCAAGAAAGCATAAAAGTCATGTTATTTTTCTATATAAATCGTATACTCAGGTAAATATACTGCTGCTCAAATTAACAGA
Source organism: Dolomedes plantarius (assembly GCA_907164885.2). Lineage (NCBI taxonomy): Eukaryota > Metazoa > Arthropoda > Arachnida > Araneae > Dolomedidae > Dolomedes > Dolomedes plantarius. Next base: position 119,345,723 of record OU015492.1, read on the forward strand.
AGAGGAATAGCGAAATGTAGCTCCCGAAATATTAATAATGTTTCGTTAAATATTTATATTTAATAATTCTCCATTCACGAACTTCTATAATTTGTGTACGCAAATGCTACGATTGATCTGTATCCACTGTGTATCTGCAGATATTAATGACGCTATTGCTGACTTAAGAGATTTCAACTGTTTCTATTCTTGCTAAAAGCCTTTCTCCTTGTGATTTCCTCTTCCGTCGCTTTCTCCTTTCAAAGCGGTTTTGTATGTGTTACATTCATTCATTTAATTAATAAATTACTTTCGGTCAAGATGGTATTGTTTATAGTTGATGGATAAAGAAAGACTTCAAATGAACGCTGCTCATATATTTATAGCATTATGACCTGGATCTGCTACTACGGTTGTTAAATGAATAATTTATCCCCAGCTTAGCAACAATAAAATACGATCGGATCAAGTAGGATAACTGTAAATTTCAGGAAATTGTACACAGAAAGAGTAATTGTTGTTTTGAGGCAGGAATATTGGTTACATTATCATAAAATCATCTCTTTGAGTTCCCTCCATAACTGTAATATGCTGCTAGAATTATAGTTGAAGGCTATTTGTTAATATTTGTGATCCGAGATTTTCTGCTAAAAAGTTTCAAAAATGGTTTTTCTTAGCTTGAAAAATATCCTTGTTTTGAGAACAAATGCAACTACTACTTAATAAAAAACCAATATCACCTTAAAAATAGCAGTATATATTAGTTAGTTATTCAGTTATGTTAAAATTTTCAGGTGATAGGTTCAAGGTAGAGTCAGTTTACGATCACCACAAAAAGTTTTCGGAATGGGGTAAATGTAATTATGATTTTTGGGTGGTAGTGAATGTTGTAAATTTATAAATAATTTATTACATAGCATCATAGCTAGTAAGTATAATTCAGTTTTATTAAAACTGCAGTACTTAACTCCGTAAGAGATTTTTCATTGCTCGAACCATCTTAGTTTGAAGAGGATGTAAAAAGAACAGTTCGAAATGTTGAAAATCAAAACAGCACTTGCACTCGAGACCAGAAATGACACGAAGTGCCTAGACATATTATTTTTTTATCCAATAAAAGGTAGAGAAAATTCTATTAATAGATTAGGAGCTGGCCATACTACAGCACTATCTCGTCAAAATGGAATACTTATGTATAAAGATAATGAACCAAGCCCACTCGAGACATGGTGACAGAAAAGTTTGTAGTAGACATGGCTGAGGAATTGCATTGAAGCTAGAGCTCGAATGGGTTACCCGAACAATAAATATGATATTGTTATAAATATTGTTATAAAATATACTGCTGGCCACCCAAATTGCAACACCAAGAAAGACAAGAGATATCACAACAAAATTTATTTTGTAGATAACATAATCACCAAGTATCAAATGATTAAATTTATAGACTTCTATGAAGTGTGGTTCCTGCCAAAATCAGTAGCCAGAGTAGCCGCCATTGTTGGAGATCACCGCTGCCACACGCATTGGCATTGATTCAAAGAGACTTTGGATGAGTTCTTGGGGTACAGCAGACCAAGCAGCTTCCACATGTTGCTAAAGTTGATTTGCTGTGGCAGCTGGGGATGGAATCTGGGTCAATCGTAGAGCAACCATGGACCACATGTTTTCTATCGGCGAAAGATCCGGAGAGCGAGGCGGCCAGGGAAGCAATTCAATCTGGCGATTGACGAAGAACCGTTGGACAATGCGTGCCACGTGTGTTCAAGCATTATCCTGTTGAAATATGTCTGTGTGCAAGCCCTGAAGGTAAGGAAGGACAACTGGCTCCAACACCTCGGAGATGTAGCGCTGGCTGTTTAAAGTACCGGCAATGCGTACTAGAGGTGTGCGAGTATGCGTACTAGAGGTGTTCAGTATCCTCTCTTCACGGTGTCTCCAGACTCGAATGCGACCATCGTTGTGTTGCAGACAGAAGCGTGACTCGTCAGTAAAGACAATTTCATTCCATTCTGCCGTCCACATACTTCTGTCATCGCAACATTGGCGGCGGAGACGTCTGTGGTTCTGCGTCAAGGGTAGACAAAGCAATGGACGTCTTGCGGACAGACCACTCTGCTGTAAACGGCGTCGAATGGTACGCGCAGACACTGGATGATGCGTTACAGACTGCATGTGCTGTGCTATGGTTCGTGGTGTGACTGAGCGATCCGTCACTGCCATGCGCACAATTTGCCTGTCATCACGTGAAGTGGTGCGCTGAGGTGGATGCGATCGAACACGCCGGTCCGTCGTACCCTCCTGCATCCAACGATCACATATCCGGATTACAGTTGTTTGATTTCGTCCAACACGACTACCGATTTCCCTGAAAGATAATCCACAATCTCGGTAGGCCACTATCCTTCCTCTGTCGAACTCGGATACTTGATCAAAAGATGATCGCTGTTTTCGACGAGGCATAATTGATCGTTTTTTTGAAAAAACTATAAGAAAAACACAATTGCCGAACTTGAAATGGTCGAAATCTCCAAGCCTTAAATAGCGCTTTGAAGTGGCGCCACAGGCGCGCGTGATGTGCGTCTGCGCTGAAATTCTAATCATTTGCATATCTCACCTCCGCTAATGCATGTTGTAAATTTCATGTTATTTGCATGTTTCCTTCAGGGTGTTGCATTTACAGTGGCCAGCAGTGTAGTGGTGTTAATATTGTCACAGAATATGTTAAAGTAAACAATATCAATGAACTATGAAAGATGGTATTCCAATAACTGATTGGTACTACTCCTTCTTACGGCGTCTTACTATTTTATCATATAAAATTGTAGTGGAGAACATGTTTTAAAGTTTTGAAACACAACATGAATCAGTACAATGGCAACTAATTTCCAATAACCTCCGATTTTGTATTCTGTATTTTATTTAAAACAATTACAATTATTCCGCTGTCGATGGGGGTATAGTAAAATGATATCGTGGCTGTAAATAGTAATTTAGAGCTCTTTTTCTGCTCTACATGATGCCATTTAAGAGAATAGTATGCCTTTTGTACTTACGTTTAACCATATAAAATGACATTCAGGAAAGTAAATAGCATAAGAAAATAAATATAAACCAATAGGTAATCGTTACTTAAGAAGCGCTTGTAAGTAACTTAAAAGAAATATATTTTATAAGAAATTCCAATAGCTTATAAAGAAACTTTTACACGAATAAACATCATATGGAAACAAATCCATCTATAAATCTCACTCGGTTATACGATATTGATTTTTATCTATATTTTTATTAGAAACGTAATTATAACATCTAAAATAACTATTATTGACAATTTTTCTAATTTTAAAATCAAATTATATTTTTTATAAGCTATAATGTCTTGATCATAAACGTATATATATATATATATATATATATATATATATATATATATATATATATATATATATATATATATATATATATACAACCTCTGACAATAAAGTTCGGTGAATGAAGTCAGAACGGCCGATCTGGCATCACTGGCGAAACAAAACGCTGCACCTGCGTAGCGGTAGGTGTTGACCATCTGCCCCCACCGTTGTTCAGTTCAGCGTCGTTTGTGTTCCGTGTAAGACTTGTTTTTCAAAGTGCTTTTTTAGTGCGTTTGTTCCTTGCGACAGATCGTTACCCACACTTTAGGGATGAGAAAAACGTTTTGTCGTCTTGTGCCACATCACTTGGATGACGATCACAAGCAAGAACGTTTAGAGGCTTCACAAGATTTTGTCGAAACGGCGGATGCGACAACAAACTTCTTGAACTGTATTGTCACTGAGGGTGAGTCCTGATGTCTCAGGTACGACCCTGAAACGAAACGGCAAAGCATGGAATGGCGTTCTCCTGTATCACCTCGTCGGAAAAAGGTCAGAGCAGAAAAATCACGCATCAAAACGATGGTCATCAACTTTTTTGATAGTCAAGGCATTATCCACAAGGAATTTCTACCTGAGGGAACGACGATGAATGCTGAAGGGTACATTGAAATTTTGACCCTTTTCATGAAACGTCTACGTAGGGTACGACCCCAGTACGCACAGGAAGGTTCATGGTTTTTTGTTCCCGACGATGCTCGCCCTCACACAGCCAATATCGTCAAACAGTTCCTGGCAATAAAGGGGGTGGTGCAAATTGAACATCCACCATACTCGACAGATGTGAATCCTCCAGACTTCTTCCTATTCCCACAACTCAAACTCGCTTTGAAAGGAAAGAGGTTTGACGATATTCCTGACATCCAACGAAACGTGACGAGGCTTTGGAACCCCATCCCAAAAGAAGACTTCGAGCAAAGTTTCCAGAGCATGTATAGCAGATGTCAGCGGTGCATAGTTATGGGAGATGACTATTTCGAAGTACTGTAAGGTAATTTTCGTAAATATTTCAACCACGTTAATGTTACAGGACTATTCACCGAACTTTATTGTCAGACCTTGTATATATATATATATATATATATATATATATATATATATACAGTACAAATCGTTTATAAGAACATCCAGGGGACTTTAAAAGGTGGTGCTTATAATCGATAGTTTTTATATCCGATAGATAACTTTCAACTGCTGGAAATACCAAATTCATTGTCACATAATTTCTATTTATACACCTGAAACATGACGTTCAAAAAATGGTTGAAAGGTTCAATTTCAATCAAGGAAAAACACACTGCTCATTTTCATATAAGTATGTACTTTTGAACTTTTTGAAATACATAATTCTAAAAACGTTAAAAAGAAAAGTGAATAAAATTATATAGCTATTATGATTGTACATACATAATGCAATTTTTTTATTTTTACATGTTTATTCATTTTCTGAATAATAGTCAGTAATATTTTTTTATATATTTATTTATTTTTTTGTAAATAAAAATAATTTTTGGTTATCGCGACACGTTCTTTGGCAGTTTTTTTTTATCGCATCCTTCACAAAATTATCATTGCAAGCTAAAAATTTCTTTAAAGTATTGATTGCTGAAAACATTTCTTTTAAACTCGGACAAGGAAACTCTTTCAAAAGATCTTCTGAACTGGCACTGTGGTCAATGTCATTATCTCTGCCAGAAATCTCTGCATTTACGCCTGCATCAATATCTTCATCCGTTACATTCCCATGATTTGCAAGAGCCAAATCTATGTCTTCATATTCCTGAAGGGAATCTTGTTTAATTGGCAAATCTCGAACCCAGTCTTAAAGCGTTTCATCTCTAGCGTCTCGAGTTTAAAAAATGGGAGGATTGTGAACCCTTTAAAAACCAGCAGGTATGAAAGAATTCAATTTTTTTTATTGAAGATTGAAGATTTCATGGTCTTCATAACCTTCTCTTAACGTAGTCCAAACTGTTTTAAGTCAGTTATCAGAAACTCCTGGTGGCACGGCGGCCAGGTGATAGCCGAGTGGCTAGGACACTGGCATTCGGTTCAGATCCTGTGGGTTCGAGTCCCACTGCTGGCATGGCTGTTTGTAGACGTTCGTAATTGCTTTAAACTGTAGGTCCGGGTCTAATTAGCCCTCGTGTAGCAAAAAGTTGACCGTAGAGCTCCAAATCAAACCAAACCAAACCTGGTGGCACACGCCTTCGATTCATCACTGATTCTCCCGAACACAATGGAATGCCTCACCCGAAATCTCTGGATCCACGAAGTTGAACAAACGAAATGATGTTTTTAAAGAGCTTCGAAAATTCATTTGCTTTCCCTTTCAAAATCGGTCCGATAAGGGAAATGTTGGCACTCCTTTGAATCTTAAACCAATGCAAAAAGGCTTCTTTTATGTCAGCATGTGGACTTTTTCGAAGTTTCTTAATTTTAGTTCGATTTTTTTTTTAGATAAAAATGGATAAAATGGTTGAAGAACAACGTGCTGCTACTTCCCAATTAACATGTTCTTATAAGCGATTAATTTTTCCAGAAACAAATTAATTTTAAGTCACTAAAATCGATTTGTTCTTATTAACGATGTTATTATAACCGGATTTTGTATCCATCATTACAGATGAGAATTGGCCGGGAACTAATAATTCCGCTCTTTTAAGCGATATGTTTTTATAACCGGTGTTCTTATAAACAGTTTTTACTGTATATATATATATATATATATATATATATATATATATCAGGGTAACAGTTGGTGTAGTCAAACACTAAAAATAAATTATTTGGATATTTTTTTTAATTTTTGATAAAGCACAATAAGAATGATCTTTCGAGCATTGACACTAAGATAATTCACTTAAAATAAAACGCAAAGAAGGTTAAAAATTTGTTTTGCTAGCGAAAAACATTTACGAGTAGTCTTGTGGGAAATTGGTTTTGTTAATTTTTATATAAATGTTCAGATTCTGAAATGAATTTTGAAGTTATAAGCATTCCCAAAGAAAACCATGCATTTTACTCGCTTTGTTATACTGTAGAAAAATGCACCTATCGAAAATTATTTTCTTTCTACGATACTCTTGTCTGTGCTGAAAGATTATGTCTGGATATTTTATTCTAGAACTTTTGAAATTTGAAAAGAAATAGCTTTTCATGCGTCAGAGAAGATACTTCTTTCCTAAATGTCAGAAGCACTAAGGAAATTTTACTATATGCTGAAACTATAGACGACAGTTTTTGATATATTCTAATAAAAAATTATATAAGCTGTATAGTAACAGCTAAAAGTGAAATCTCCTTTTGGAATATTTTTCATATGATTGTGACTTAGATTTTTATGGAAGAACTTCCCTAAAGATAACATATATAAAGTATTTTCTCCTTGCAGAGGTATTGTTTTATTTTATGCAAGCCACTTTTATGGTCTCCATCAAAAATGTCTGAAATGTTTGCAACAGAATTTAAGAAAATTTTATGGATTATCAGTTGGTATATATGCATTGAAAATATCGATATCTGGGCTTTATTTAACAAGCTGTCGTCTTTTTGAAATCAAAACTGCACTTTCATATAAACAAACATTATTCACCATGTTTTTAATGTCTTGGGAGAGTGCCAAAATATTCATTACGTTATTAAACTGAGTCCCTATATGAATTTGACCAATTACTTTCTAATTTTACTAACCCCTGTTAAACTATGCATTATATTTTAATCTACCTCAGGCTCGCTTGGTTTAGAATACAGTGCAATTCCCCTGTAAGGTCTTGCTGAGTACAAAATTTTGTAAATAATCTCAATCCTTACCACAAAGAAAGTTCCATTTCAAGAATCTTTGAGTGTTACGTAATGCATAATTGACTTTACCTCTACACTTCTTCAGATTAACTAAGGTTCCCTCGGTGGGAACACCTCAAATCTCTTTCTCAGAATCTCTTAATAGAGAATATAGGAAACTACGAAGTATTATTGAATTTTGACCAATCGTGCAGCGAACGACTGCAAACTGACGCTGTGTTCCAGTTTTAATATTATTAACCTAGAATACATACATACATGCATACATGCATATATACACTGGCCTACAAAATCAAATGACTATGAACAAATGGCCATGTTTAAAAAAATGGCAGGCGCGGTTTCATGTTGAGTGGGATAAATAGCTAAAGGCATAACGTGAGACACGATTTAAAGCAAGATTATTTTGCGACAAGATCTACAGAGAGTGTTGAAACAGGTTGTTTCAGCGAAAAGCAAATATTGACCCGGAAACAGAATAGTGCAGAGAATGCATATTACCAACGACAGGCAATCCGGAGAGACATGTAAGTAAGGGATATGTCCACCATGCAATCCGATGCCACTTCCCACACGTCGTGGCATGCTTTGAATGACAGGATCCATGAAGTTTTGAGGCAAGTTGTTCCACTCCTTTTTCACTCCACGAATGAGGGACGGCTTGTTTGTCGGATGATACGTGTTAGTAGAAAATTGTCGCCTTAAGGCATCCCATACATTTTCTATTGAATTAAGATCAGGTGAACGTGCTGGCCACATGATACTATGAATAAACTCTCTCTCAAGACAGTCCTGAACAGCGTTGGCGAGGTGATAGGGCGCGATATCGTCCATGAACAGAAAGTTAACACCGAAAGCAGCACAAAAAAGGCAAACATAGGGCGGTAGAAGTTCAGCAATGTACCTTGCAGCGGTCATGATCCCTGTTTCAAGCACATATAGTGTTGTGTGGCCATTGACCATGATACTTGCCCATACCATGATGTTACAAGTACAATATCGGTTCCTTTCCTGGATATTTTCTGGAGGATAAGGATTACCAAATTCACGCCATATAGGCTGCCGTCTACGATCAAAAGGAAGACTGAACCGGCTCTCAACTTTGAAGAGGACATTGGCTCAGTCGTAAGCATTGCAAACGTGCGCTACGGTGAACTCTCTAAAGTGGGGCACACACAAGAGGTCTTCGGTCGTATAGTCCTTGCAACGGTTTTCCGGGATATCTGAGTTACTGAAGCTGCATAGTATGGACTCGACAACTGACCAGTTATAATGCGTCGATTCCTTCTTGCTGTTGGAACGATGTACTTATAATCTTCGGCCATCTTACTGCGAGAACGACCTCCTAGCTTACGCCTGCTATAGTGTCTACATGTTTGACACGCTGCCCAAAGAAGCCTGGAAACAACACTAACGGCTCTGTGGAATTCCCTAGCAACTTCTGTAATTTTTAGCCCTTCCTCCAGCTTTCGTGTTATCCGTCCTCGTGTAAAATCATCTAAATGATGTCTGCTAGAAATGACTTTACTTTCCAAATCGCGATGTTCTTCCTACCTGTTCAAACGGAATGTTCAGCACTCACTGTCTATGAGCACTGAATGCCAGCCAACCGGTCTGCACGCCGTCACATGACCCACACGTGCGGAAATAAAACGTTTGCATAGCTACCTTGATACGCATTACATCACGCATTCATTCAAATTCCCGCAATATGCTGCATTCGATTCTGCACTTGCTATCATTTAACGAAACATCCGACCATAGGTTTTGTCCATCAATGTATATATACAGTGGCTCCCAAAAGGGTTCGTACACTTACGAATTATCAATGAAATAGGAGTCTATCCATTAATTAAAATGGGTATTTCAGAATGGGTATGTAATAATAAGATCTATAATCTATTCTCAACAAAACTACATGAAATATTTTGAAAACATCTTAAAACTTTATTTTTAACAAACCAGTAATCAAAAAGTAACAAAAAATTTATCTCACAAAAGTCATCGTACACTGAAATATTTTCGGATAAATTCATAATTAAAATTATCGTCTGGCGCTTTATTTTTATTTGTGAATTGTGGTGGCAATTAAAATATCGTTTGGCTTTAATTTTTGCTTGCCTACTCCGTAATATTCTATTTATTATTTAAAAATGGCTCGTAGACGTAAAGAAACAACAAACAGCATTCGAAAATTGATTATTTTTCATCATAGTAGTGGTAAATCAGTTCGGAATATATCTAAATTACTTAATTTATCCCATTCTACTGTGCAGTATGTGAAAAAACGCTTTAAAGAAGAAAATTGGATCGAAAACAAGGTAAGAAAAGACCAACCGGCAAAGTTAACAAAACGTGATTAGAGATTTATAATTATAAAATTTGTGAAAAATTCACGATTGAGTGCTGTAAAAGTTTCTGCAGAATTCAATGAAACATTTTCTACTTCAATTTCACCTGAAATTTTTTGACGAGTTCTCAGAACAGCTGGATTATATGGGCTTACTGCCCATAGAAAAAATTTTGTGAGTGAGAAAAACAGAAAGTTTAGGTTTCCCTTCGCAATATCAGTGACAAATAAGCCCCAAACCTATTGGAATAATGTCTTATTTGCCGATGAACATTTTTAGAGCTGATGAGCGTATAATTGTATGGAGAAGAAAAAAATGAGGAATTTAATCCCAAGAACTTAGTAGGAACAGTTAAGCATGGTTGTGGAGGTATCCTTGTGTGGGGGTGCATGTCAGCATCAGGACTAAGAAATTTGGTATTTATTGATGGCATAATGAATCATACTGTTTTTATAAATATTTTAAGAGACAATTTAAAATTATCAGCTCAAAATGTGTGTATTGGAAGCAACTTTGTTTTTTATCAAGATGACGATCCTAAGCAGACGGCTCTCAACGTTTGCATCTGGTGTCTCTAAAATTGTTCACAAGTTTTGAAAACACCACCTCAATCACCAGATTTAAACCCAATAGAACTTATTTGGAGAGAACTAGAGGTTCGAGTACGAAAACACGACATTCACACGAAAAGCGAACTAAAAACAATTTATGATGGAAGAATGGATGAACATTGATGCAAAAATTAGAAAACAACTAAAGCAATCTATTCCCAGAAGTTTAAAAGCTGTTGCGGATGTTAAAGGATATCCTACTAAATATTAATTTAATGAAAAATTAGAATATTTACTAATATGTAGATATTTTTTACAAGTGTACGATGACTTTTGTGAGATAATGTTTTTGTTACTTTTGGATTATTGGTTTCTTAAAAATAAAGTTTTACTATGTTTTCAAAATATTTCATGTAGTTTTGTTAAAAATAGATTATATATCTTATTATTAAATACCCATTCTGAAATATTCATTTTTATCAATGGATAGACCCCTATTTCATTGAAAATCGTAAGTGTACGAACTCTTTTGGGAGCCACTGTATATGTATATATATATATATATATATATATATATATATATATATATATATATAAATATATATACTATATATATATAATAAGGAATAAAGTATTCATTCTTAAAAAATATAGAAATATATCAACTAAAGATTAAACTAAATATTAGTACGAAGTATAATATTCATATTATAACTCGTTCCAGAATTTCTATGAAATTGAAACAATTTTTTGAATATTTACAAAATAAAATTATAATGTGAACATGTATTTAGACTACTGTTTTAACTGCTGAAGTACCGGAAGAACTACAAAAACGTTTTTGTGAAATTGCTTTGATGAACTCCCTATAGCGATTAAGGAGACAGAATTTGTGAGGAATAGCTATAACGTCATCTAACGAGAATAAATAGCTTTATACATATTTCAATTTTTTATGCATAATCCCAAAGAGAATACATCCATAAAAAAATAAAATGTTATCTATATCCTTAACTCAAGAAAGAACTTCCGAGTTTTTTGCATTGAATCAATTTGATATATTAACTTGCCAGGCGTAATGAGCTTGTCTAGTTCCCCAAAGGAATGAAATAATAAATAAGCCCTGTTGAAGTGACTAAAGAAAAAAGATTCTAACCTCCTTATCCTCTTCAAAGGAAAGAAATTTCTTATTCTAGTACATGAGATTTGGAATTTCACGAAGAACACTCCATGCAAAGTTTGAAACATTAGATCGCAGGATTTTCGTTTCTATTTCTTTCATTCTTTAATTGGAAAAAGTCCTTTAGACCGCTTTATTTCTGATTTGTGTTAAAATAGAGTAATTATGCAATACTCAATATAGGGGAAAATATAAATATCGTAGCGCAGTATAATGCTAAAAAATTCATAATCACAACGCTATAATTTGTTTATATATATATATATATATATATATATATATATATATATATATATATATATATATATATACAGTCGAACTGCGTTATGACGAACTTCAAGGGGCCAAACTGTTTGTTCTTTTTGTCCGGTGGTTCGCTATATCCGAACCGTTAAGAAAAATGCTAGAGTTCACTAAATGTATAACTCATTAGTTACAATGTGTATTCAATAATAACGTATCAAAAAATGATAAAATCTATTAAACATGAAACAAATGAATTAAATTGACTAAAACCGATTTCATTAAACTGAATCACTACTAATTAAATTACCTACAATATGAAAACTGCGAGGTCAAATCTTTCGTCAGTTATATCCATGAGTTCGTTATATACCGGGTTCGCTATAACGGGGTTCGACTTCATATACATATATATATATATATATATATATATATATATATATATATATACAGAGTCGAACCTCCATATATCGAAGTAGCAAATTGCGAGAAAAAAAATTCGATATATAGAAATTTCGATATATAGAATTGATTTTAGTCTTATAATTCTAATAAAAAAAAATTAAAGCTATTTTTCCTATACGAAACTCCATTTCTAATTTATATGCGAATCCCATCAAATGAAAGTTAATGACTAAAAAAATTAATTAATATAAAAGATTTATTGATTACTACATATGTTTAAATAAAATCAATAATGCAGGCAGTGGTTACAATGATCACAGTTGCATTCTTTAAAAAAAAATCTACGAATATCTTGATGAACAGTTAGTTTTGCGGAAAGTTCAAAGAAATGTTCATATTTATTCAGTCCACTAAATACTTTATCGGGGACATTTTCAACTAAGTCCATTGAAGTCCACGACGTATTGTTTCAAATGCCAAAAATTAGGAGATTTTTTTCTAAAGCGAAATAAAATCTCCCAATCTGTCTTGAAAAAAAATTCGATATATAGAGATTTTTTTTATATATAGAAACAATTTTTCTATGTAATGAACATGGAAATTTGTTAAGAGCTCGATATATAGAAAATTTCGATATAGGGAAGTTTGATATATGGAGGTTCGACTGTATATATCTTATTAATAAAAGCAAGTGTTTGCGTGTGTGCGTGTGTGTATGCGGCCCCCAGGTGAATCTGTGAAACTTACAGCCGTGAAATTTGGCACACGGGTAGTGCAGACTATGGGAAGGTGCACCTAGAAGCCCGAATTTAAAATTTTATTCTAGGAAATTTTTTATTTTATGTTTTGTGCGATATTTTATGTTTTTTTTAACTTCAGATTACGATATCTCGGCAAAAAATGATCGTAGAATTTTGATCTTTTTACAATCTAAGACTACAGACATTTCTCCTTCAAACAAGACCTCATTTGCTTAAAAATAATTTAAAACAGACTAATATTTTCATCAAAATATTAAAGCCACTTTTTCGATAAATTTACACCCTTTTGAGCATCTACGGTCGATGCTCTTCGTATTTCTATCTTACAAAGAAAATATTTACATCATCTGGAATACGAAAGCTTTCGCATTCCTATAAACCTCATTTCAAGTCTCTATCTTAAAATTTCGATTTTTAATTGAATTAAAGACCGATACTGCAACACAAATTTCCTGCTTGGAACTTCAAGCGCGGAATTGAATGACGAGATTTTCTGCCCTTCGTTTTTGGTTCTTCAAACGCGTAAATGATTGAGTCATAACAAGGCGTGATTCATTCACAGTGGGATTCTCACTAAAAAATGAATCACTGAAAAGATGTGTCATTGTGTGTCTAATTTTTTATTCCTTTTAATTCAAACTTTTTAATCATAAATAGATCATTTTTTTATTTCGAGTTACAAACTGACCTTTTGAAATTCGGTCATGTTTTTTTCGATATAATTTTTTTTCCCATTAAATGTTACATATTTGGAAAGATCCTTAAAAAATTTTAATTCAAATTTTTTAATCATAATTACATCATTTCAAGGTGTAATGATTTTTGGGGGGATATTTTGCAAGTTAAAAGTAAAAAGAAATTTTAATTCAAGTAACGGTCATTCGAATATGAATCGATTCGATTTAGGTAAATTTTTCGCACCATTTTCGAAAATACTTTGTTGGATCGATACATTTAGTTTCGGTAAGTTTGAATTTTTATTTGAAACTCTTATTTTTAATATAATTGCATACTATTTAATAAGAAATATAAAATGCGATTTCAACAATTATATTAATGAAGTAATAAGTATTTTCATTATTGAAACAGTGGCGTAGCAAAGGGGGGGCAAGGGGGTCTATCATGCCCCGGGCGCTACTCGCAGAGGGGCGTCAATGTAAGATCCATATATTATATTACTATATGTTTTCGAGGTGGATGCCAATATAACGTCTATATATTATATTACTATATGTTTTTCAGGGGAGGGTCTCAATATAAGGTCAATATATTATATTATTATATGTTTTTCGGGGCGGGCGCACATATAAGGTATATATATTATATTACTATAATATTTTGTGGGGGGCACCAATATAAGGTCTATACATTATGTTACTATATGCTTTTCGGGGGGGGTGCCAATATAAGGTCTATATATTATGTTATTACATGTTTATCGAGGGCGCCAATATAGAGTCTATATATTATATTACTATATGTTCTTCAGGGGGGGGGGGCGCCACAAAGGTGTCGTGCCCCAGGCGCCAGTTATGCTCGCTACGCCACTGTATTGAAACATACTATTTAATAAGAAGTCTATATTTAGAAAAGCGAATGTTTGCGTGTGTGTTTATTTACGTGTGTTATAATCCATTACTTCAGAACAGAGTTAAAGATAAGACTGTGAAACCCAACACCAATGATTTTAAAAATTACATCAAACAAACACTTGAAAACAAATATATTAGAAAATAATAGTTTTGGATCATATTATTGTTAAAAACTATGTGAAGACTAAAGACATAATCAGAATCTTCAAATTCACAGTTTGAAAAAGCGTAAAAACCCATCTTTCTTAAAAGTTGTCTAAAATTTTCCAATTTTAAAAAAATAGTTATGTGAAACTATACGAAAACATTAATTACTGTAAACATAAGAAATTAATTAACGCCATTTAAAACTATAGACATTTAAACTCTAAATTTCTTTCATTTCTCAAGCAATATAATAATATGTTAATTTAGCAATCATTATAACACACGTAAGTATTTTGCTGAAATAAAAGTTTTTGGGAAAATATATGCAATATAAACAAATGCAAATTTGAGTATGTGATTATATGCTGCTTTATAAAATAAATGGTCAATTTGTATGTGTGCATGCATTTTTTCCTGTGATCTTTACGAAAAAATCCTACGATTTTAAAATAATGCAGTTGGATTTCAGTAGATTTCTTATCCATCCCATGAGAGAAAGATTTGCTTACTGTGCAGAGTAACTCAATCATTAAACCACTGATCACATTATATCAGATTTGATACTAAATTCAAAAATACATATTTATTTTTAATGGATTTACAAAAAAATATAATCAATCCAACTTTAAGTAAGTATTTATTATGGTACATAGTATAAAAATCACATAACAAATACAAAACTTATAAAATATATCATAAAATCAATAGTGTTATAAAATTGAGTCTCACTATAAGATGGAATAGGAATATACAAATAACCAGCTTCACAACAGTCAAAAAATAAAGTCCGATACTGATCAAATCAAACACATGTTAATTGTATTAAATACCACATATAAAGTCGTAAATTGGAATTTTTATTTGAAACTTTTATTTTTAATATAATTGCATACTATTTAATAAGAAATATAAAATATGATTTCAACAATTATATTAACGAAGTAATAAGTATTTTCATTATTGAAACATACTATTTAATAAAAAATCTATATTAATAAAAGCGAATGTTTGACTGTGTGTTTACTTACGTGTGTTATATTCATTGCTAAATTCACATGTTATTATTATATGGCTTGAGAAAGAAATTTTGAGTTTGAATGTCGTATTTATATTATTTGTTTGATTTCTACAGTTTTAAATGATGTTAATTAATTTCTTATGTTTACAGTAAGTAATTTATGTTTTCGTATCGTTTCACATAACTATTTTTCTTTACGTTAATAGAAGTTCAGTTAAAATTAGAAAATTGTAGACAACTTTTAAGAAAGTTGAGTTTTTACGCTTTTTCAAACTGTGAAACTGAATATTCCAATTATGTCTTTAGTCTTCACATAGTTTTTAACAATAATATGATCCATAACAAAAAGTCGATGCTATTATTTTTTTTCTTATTTTAATTATATTATATTTATTTTTCTCATCGTATAGCTTTTGAATACTACTGAAATATCAATTCTACTGTTATTCAATTTTTAAAAAATCAGAATATTTTATATTTTAAGGACCCTCCGGCAGTCAATGCGCTGAGGAGGGCCATAACTGAATTCAATTCGTGCATTGTTTTAATGTGTTTATTTTATCAATAACTTTTTGTTTTGGTAACTGACTGTTTTTTTCTTTGCACATTCAACTACCATTGCCGTTGATTGGTTCTATTATCATTTTCTGTATTTTTGAATTTAATCTCAGTTTCATTTCAGGATCTTTCATTTTATTTGCTTTCATTTTATGCTTAATGTTTTACTAATGTTTTGTCCTTAGCATTTTTCTGAAAGACAAGCAAGACAGGAAGCAAACAGACAACGAGATCAAAGAAGAAGAGAAATGGAATGTACTCCTGAAAGACAAGCAAGACAGGAAGCAAACAGACAACGAGAGCAAAGAAGAAGAGAAATCGAATGTACTCCTGAAAGAGAAACAAGACAGGAAGCAAACAGACAACGAGATTAAAGAAGAAGAGAAATCGAATGTACTCCTGAAGGACCAACAGGACAGGAAGCAAACAGACAACGAGATCAAAGAAGAGAAATAGAAAGTACTCCGGAAAGACAAGTAATACTACAGCAGGTTAGAACTACAATAAGTGCTGCTCGAAGGCGCATGTACACCAATTTTGAAAATGCAGCTTTTCACTACGACCCATCGGCAGATTACGTATCTGTTCCTTCGTGTAAAATTGGATCCATGTCTGAAACTTGCCAACATTGTGGAGCAAAGAAGTGGAAAGATGCAGCCACAGGTATGTGCTGCAGCGGAGGAAAGGTTCAACTGCCACAGTTGATGGATCCACCTGAGCCCCTATGTTCTTTACTCAGTGGCAGTTCTCAAGAAGCTAAAAATTTCCTTTCTAATATAAGAAGCTACAATTCCTGTTTCCAGATGACCTCTTTTGGCACAACGAAAGAAATTAGAGAGCCCGGGTACATGCCTACATTTAAAGTACAGGGTCAAGTTTATCACTGCATTGGCAGTCTGCAGCCTCTACCGAGGGAAGAGCCTAAATCTTTGCAAATTTACTTTCTTGGAGACGCTACACAACAAGCAGAGTATCGCTGTAAAAACAAGCCACAAACCAGACGAGACATAGTACTACAGTTGCAAGGTATGCTGCATGATCACAACTGTTACATCCATAACTTTAAGTCGGCTATGGATAAGATTACCCAGGAATTCGAATTGGTGATCGTAGCGGACAGACCCCCACACGGTGAACATGAGAGGCGGTTCAACGCCCCCGCAACAGAAGAAGTCGCTTTGATCATGGTGGGTGAACAACATGGTAAAAGAGACATAGTTTTAGAAGAAAGAATTGGGACCCTCAAAAATTTCCCGAGACGCACAGGTCCTACGACGAGCTACAGTATCCACTCTTTTGGCAGGGGGAGGATGGATATCATTTTGAACTGCGACTAAAAGATCCAACTACAGGAATGCCCCAAACTAAGAAGGTTTCAGCTATGCAATTCTATGCTTACAGGATGATGATACGTTCTTCATATTTCAACACATTACTAAGAAGCAAAGACCTGTTCCACCAATTTATCGTTGATATGTATGCCAAGATTGAATCGGAACGACAATTGTACATACGAATAAATCAGAGGACTCTCAGAGTTGAACAGTATGCTCATTTGAGGGATGCGGTAATGAATGATGGGAATATCTCCGACATAGGCCAGTTGATCATCTTGCTTTCCATCTTTACAGGGGGTCCAAGGTACATGCACGAGCGTACTCAAGATGCCATGACCTACGTCAGAAACTACGGCAGACCAGACCTCTTCATCACTTTCACCTGCAATCCAAACTGGACATAGATACAGTAACAACTATTTGTTGGACATAAACCACAGTCTCATCACAACCATGAGTCTCATCACAAAGGCAAAGATTTTTGGAGTAGTTCAGTGTCATATGTACACGATAGAGTGGCAGAAGCGAGGACTTCCTCATGCTCACATTCTTATTTGGCTCAAGGACTCTGTACACGTTCACCGCGTGGATGACTTTAACAGTGCAGAAATCTCTAATGAACGAGAAGACCGGGGACTTTTTTCAATTGTAACTAAGGAGATGGTGAGGATGGTAACTAAGGACGGATATCCACTTTATCGACGCAGATCACCACAAGACGGGAGATTTAAGGCTGACATCGTTTATAAAGGATCGCAAGTGTCTATAGACAATACTTGGATTGTCCCGTATTGCCCTCTACTAACAAAAATTTTCAATGCTCATATCAACGTAGAGTATTGCAATTCTGTTAAGTCTATAAAGTATGTCTGTAAGTATATTAACAAAGGATCTGACATGGCTGTTTTTCAAGTGAACAGTGGAGAGAATGACTTAAATGAAACTGTCCAGTATCAAATGGGAAGATATATCAGCAGCAATGAAGCAGTATGGCGAATACTCAACTTTCCTATTCATGAGCGCCACCCCACAGTGATTCATCTGAGCGTCCACCTTGAGAATGGACAGAGAGTCTACTTCACACCAGAAAACGCTGCTGAATGTGCCCAAACACCTCAGGAAACGACACTCACGTCTTTCTTCAGACTTTGCACCCAAGATGAGTTTGCACGCACCCTGTTGTACAACCAAGTTCCCAATTACTACACTTGGAACAATAGAAACAAGACATGGAACCGTCGAAAACAAGGACACTTTGTACCTGAGCAAACAGGAATAAGGTCAAGCGATGCACTGGACCTGGTGTACACTGTCCATCCGAACAATTCAGAGTGCTTTCACCTGCGCCTCCTGATGCATGAAGTACCAGGCTCAAAATGATTTGAAGCTTTGAAAACATTTCAGGTACGGCTCTGTGAAACTTACAAAAAGGCCTGCCAGCTTAGAGGCCTTTTGGAGAACGATGACCACTCGAACAATGCACTCGAAGAAGCGGATGCATCTCGATCACCAAAGGTTTTACGGAATATGTTTACTGTAATGCTACATACATGCACCATGTCATCTCCCGAACAGTTATGGATGAATCATAAGGAGAACCTGTCTGAAGACATGCTGCACCAAGCACGCATGCAGCAGCAGAATATGGATCTTTACTACAGTGACGACATCTTCAACAGAGTGCTAATAGCCATTGAAGACAAGATTATATTGATGGGTGGATCGGACCTAAAAAGGTTTGGACTTCCACAACCCAATCGAAACCTTGATTCAGTCCTGCCGAGTGAAGAACGTATGGGGCGAAATTATGATACGAATGTACTCGCAACATACATAGAGGAAAATGAGCCGAAAATGGGCCCATATAAAAAGGAAACATTTGACAAGATCACAACAGCAGTTTTCAATGGTCGCGGTGGCATATTCTTTTTGATGCTCCGGGCGGTACAGGGAAGACTTTTCTAATCAATCTTCTTTTGGCTAAAGTGCGACACAGAAACGAGATTGCCCTGGCTGTTGCTTCTTCTGGCATTGCTGCAACACTATTGACAGGAGGGAGGACATCTCACTCAGCTTTCAAGTTACCCTTAAATCTGGCAAACACAGAGACTCCTACGTGTAACATTTCAAAAAATTCAGGAAAGGCAAGGATTCTGAAGCATTGCAAGATAATTGTCTGGGATGAATGCACCATGTCCCACAAAGCCGCATTCGAAGCACTCGATATCACATTGAAGGACATAAGAGGTAACAATTGCAGAATGGGAGGCGTAACTATGGTGTTGGCTGGCGACTTTCGACAGACACTTCCGGTTATTCCACGTGGAACCAGGGCGGATGAAATGCAGGCCTGCTTAAAATCGTCTTACGTGTGGAATGACATCGAAAGACTTGATGTCATTCCACCCGGTCTTTCAACAAACATGCGAGTTCATGTCAATGGTGATCCCTCAGCCGAGCAATTTGCAGATAACCTTCTACAACTTGGAATTGGAGCCATTACTACTGATAATACAGGATGTATAGCCATGGGAACGATTGGTATGATTGTGACAACTCAACAACAGCTGAAAGAGGCGGTGTTTCCAAATGTGGCCTAGCACTTCACTGATCACACATGGCAGTGCGAAAGAACAATCCTTGCCCCAAGAAACGAAGATGTCAACGTCATCAATAAGCAGCTTTTACAAGAATTGCCAGGTAAAGCTCAAGTTTACAAATCGATTGATACCACCTGTGATACAGAAGACGCGGTACACTACACCACAGAATTTTTAAATACGTTGGAGCCATCTGGAGTACCCTCTCACATATTAGAGCTGAAGATTGGTGCACCAATTATGCTGCTGAGAAATCTGCATCCACCTTCACTCTGCAATGGAACAAGACTTGCTATAAAGAATTTGATGCCGAATGTGATTGAAGCCACCATTAATACAGGACACTCTGCTTTCGAAGTCGTATTTATTCTCAGGATACCAATCATCCCTTCCGATATACCATTTCAATTTAAAAGACTTCAGTTCCCTGTCCGTTTAAGTTTCGCCATGAGCATTAACAAGGCAGAAGGGCAATCGCTGAAAGTAGTTGGACTCGATCTTCTCAAACCCTGTTTCTCCCATGGTCAACTTTATGTGGGTTGTTCTAGAGTTGGAAAATCTGAAAATCTCTACATCCTAGCTCCAAATGGAAGAACAAAAAATATAGTATATCCTGAGGCTCTCTAAACTGATATTTCATGAGAGAAAAGTGAAAGAAGACTCAAGTGAATTTCATCAACGCTATACAGACTTTAATATAGCATTCAAGCCAACAACATGAATGGACAAGCCACAGATCAAGAAGCCTTAATTTAATTTATATCAGCCTTTTCAAAGACACAAATAAGAGGAGCAATGCCGTTTATTTATTTTATGATATATATACTGTTATTAATTCTATGTTATTTATACTGTGTTTAGTTTTTAAATTAATTTTTGTTAACAAACATTAGACAATTTGACATTTTTACTTTTTAACATTTAATAGTAGAAGAATGATGAAAGGCTGAATCTACTAAAATTCTGAGATGTGTATAACATTTCAGATGGTTTTTTTAATGTTATTTATACTGTGTTTACTTTTTTAATTGATTTTGGTTAACAAGCATTCGACAATTTAAATCTTATTTATACTGTGTTGAGTTTTTAAATTGATTTTCGTTAACAAGCATTCGACAATTTTAATCTTATTCATACTGTGTTGAGTTTTTAAATTGATTTTGTTTAACAAACATTTGACAAAGTGACATTTTTACTTTTCAGCTTTACTTTTCAAAATTCTTTACTTTCCTAAAGACAATTTGACATTTTTCTTTTTCGACTTTTAGTGGTTTATTATAAATTCAAATTAATGGAGATAATGTTAATGATTTTTTGCAGGGAGTAATTTTTTGATGGCATGAAAAATGATTCAGATATAAAAATTGATTGCTTTTCACAATGATTTCAACTCATAAATGGTTTAAATGTAGATATATAAAAGCTTTCTACTTGTGTTAGTGTATTTAGGCCTGCAGTGTATAATAATGTTTAATTTCTTTTTGTATAATTACATTTTTTCCCACTGTCTGAATATTTTTTTTCTGTTCAAATTAATGGAGATAATGTTAATGTTTTTTTTTCAGGGACTAATTTTTTTTAATTTAATAAACGATTGATATTATAAAAATTGATTGCTTTTTACATTATTTACAACTTATAAATGATTAAGGGAAAATATCCCTACTGGGGAATCCTCGCCTTGCAAATATTGCGAAAGGAGGATAAGGCGCCTTTGCTGTACGCCTAGCGTGGTGAGGAAAACAGCAGTACCGTCTTAAAATGCTAGTTATTGGCCACATTAGCAGTTTTGTCATCTTTGGCTATACTGTGTTTCCTTTTCTTTAATTTTTTCCTTTCATTTTAATCTCAGTTTTAAGGCAAACTTTTTCAGTCATTTATTTTGTTTTTGTATTTCTATAATTTCAAAACATGCTTTTCATTTCATTTTCTGTAATTTTGCACTCTTGATTTTAATCTCAGTTTTATTTCAAGGTCTTTCATTTATAGTTCTGATTTAAGTTGTGTTTAGTTTTTATTTATACTGTATTTCCTTTTCTGTAATTTTGCCCTTTTGATTTTAATCTCAGTTTTCAGGTAAACTGCAGGTAGAAATATTAAAATATACTTAAAGAAATGTTCCTCAAACTGTGCTACATTAACTGTACTATATTCTTTTGTATCTTCTATTATATTTAATTTCAATATTTTCTTCTACATTATTTTGCATATTAAAATATCTGTTACGATTTTTTATAAATATATATATATATTTGCTATTAATTGCATACATTGACCATTGTATGTATGCAATTTTAATGTACTCCGTAGCGAAGCACGGGTATTCAGCTAGTATACATACACACACACACACACATATATATATATATATATATATATATATATATATATAGTCAAAGTGGCGGGCAAAACAAAATGATTTATTCAGGTAAAATTGTAATTAATCATTATTTTCTGTTAGAATTACACCGAAAAATGGCTTTAAAAATATAAATTAAAAACATAAGGGTAGCATCATATTAATTTTAATTTCCTTTTAAAGAAAGTCACTTAATATAACGCGAATATATAAGTATTCATACATTTTTACCAAAATTGACGTGCGAAGCAAATGGAAAAATAAATTTTTCTGTAAAGAGTTTTCTTAGTAGATGCAAGTCTGGTATTGCCATAGCCAAATATTGACTGCATCGGTGACAAGAGAAGAGCATTTTTTTTGTGAAAGGCGTTTAACTATGAAGTGGTCCGAAGAACTACATCCGTGCAACAACCGCAGGCACTAAAAATAAACTGTCAAAACTGATATACTCCGAGAGGAGTTTTTGCTGAATTGTTCGGTGTGTATGTGACAATAACTTTGAAAATAATATTTATTCTTTCAAAATATGACTTATTTTTGAACAACAGTGAAACAATGGGGTATTATTTCCTAATATTATGCTACTGAAAAATATATGCAATTATGAGAGTAAAGGACTATTTGTTGGTTTAATGAAGTCAAACGTGAAAATTCAGTACATTTTAAAAGCTTTTTCTTCTGGGTGTCAAGAAAATAGTGCGTGAGACACATTCTGAAAAATGTATTTCCATGGGAAAAAAGATGCTATCCTTAGGAAGGAATGCATAACACTGAATAAAAATATGTGTCACAATTTGCTTACTATGTTTCATCCTTTCTAATTTATTCATATAATTGTTGCATGTTCAACTATTTCCTGAGTTTGAAATACGAATTTAAATTTCAAAACTACTGTAACATTTCGCATATGCATTTCGCATACACCTATATCCGTTACATCTCCTTAACATTAAACGATGGCAGCTTAGGCCATAAAGACGGTGTCTATGTACAGTAAAAGTGATATGCGCTATTCGATGTGACAACTTACAACGCCATCTATCGGAAATTTTTGGAATAAGCGTTTTTATCTCAAAAACAGTATCAGATACGGGAAAAAATCAATTCTAAAGTTGTTCAGCATCATAGATTTAGTAAGAAAAGACACCTTGCACATATTAATACTCAAATTACTGATGCTTCTGCCTCCGTAACACCTGCCATGTTGCTCAATGTGCAGCGAGAAATCCAGTCCACAGTGCAAATGTGTATAGTGGCTAAAGGAGAGCATTTTCAGCAACATAAATAAATGATACTGAAGATAGGGACGTGTCTCAGTTCCTTTCTTCCAATCATTATGACATCGGAATTTTCAAAATCGTGACCAAACAAATGTTCATTTTCTACATTCTGTTTTAATTATTGATGTGCGCAAGGAGTCTTTTCTTACTAAATCGATGATGCTAAAAAACTTTGAAAATTTTCCGATCAATAACGTTTTAATTTGTCTCATCGAATAGCTCATAGCCATTTTACCATACAGAGACACTATCTTTATGGCTTAAGCTGTCACAGTTTAGAAGTTAAGGGGGTGTAACGGAAATAAATAGGAACCCTGTATATCTGTATCTTCATTTATATATATATATATATATATATATATATATATATATATATATATATATATATATATATATATATATATATATATATAATACACTCAAGAGCGAAAACATTATGACCACCCCTACATTTTGCAATGAATTCGCCTGGATAACGTGGAAGGCACTTGATCAGGTGGAAGTGGTATTTAACTGCTCCTGGGGAGTCTGAAGAATCATTCTTTCACTTACTTCTGTGTGTGATGGGAAAGGCTGCGGTTCTAAGCGACTTTGATAGAGGGCAGATTGTAATGGCTCGAAGGCTCGGAACAAGTATTTCCGAAACTGCACAACTCGTGGGTTATTTGCGACCTACAGTTGTTAGTACTTATGCAAAGTGGATGAATGACGGTGAAACCAGCAGTAGACGACATGGTGTTGGATGTCCACACGCTATCAAAGAAAAAGGTCGTCGGAGACTGTCTCGCATGGTGAAGCAAAACCGAAGCCAGACAGTGGCTCAGCTGACAGCCCAATACAATGCAGGGCCAAGTAGAATAGTTTCGCAGCACACTGTTCAGCGGACACTGTTGAATATGGGACTACGCAGCAAACGTCACACTCGTGTGCCTTTGCTGACCAAGTGTCATCGCCAACTGCGCCTGCGCTGGGCCCGGGAACATCGCGACTGGTCCATGATCAGTTTGAGAGAGTTGCCTGGCCAGATGAATCACGGTTTGCCATTCATCACGCCGATGGCCATATCAGGATACGCCGTCTTCCAGGCGAACTGTTGCTCCCTCAATGTACAGTAGGTCATACACAGGCCGGTGGTGTCGGTATTATGCTTTTGGGGTACGTTCTCTTGGGAGTCTCTGGGACCCGTGGTTGTAGTAGAGCAGACCATGAATGCTACAGGGTATCTGAACATCATTGCTGACCAGTTGCACCCTTACATGGCCTCTATTTTTCTAGCTGGAAATGGAATGTTCCAACAGGACAACGCCCCGTGTCACAAGGCTAAAATTGCGTTGGAGTGGTTCCAGGAACATGATGCTGAATTCCAGTTAATGTCCTGCCCGCCTAACACACCGGATCTCAATCCGATAGAACACATTTGGGATGTCGTGGGACGGCAGCTCAGAGTTCAAAGACCACCAATTCGCAATATCTCGGATTTGCGTGACCGTTGCTTAAATATCTCGTACAATCTGTCTCCGGCCATCTACCAATGACTTGTGGCATCCATGCCAAGGCGGGTTGAAGCTGTGTTGCGCGCCAAAGGTGGGCCAACTCGTTATTGACAGGTGAGCATAATGTTTTGGCTCTTCAGTGTATATATATATATATATATATATATATATATATATATATATATATATATATATATATATATATATATATATATATATATATATATATATATATATAACGGAAGGTGATGTGCCACGGACTCTGATGATACTCTGATGGGATGATGAGAACCAAAACCAGAATTGTAAGTAACTTGGATCATATTAAAATTATTTGATGCATACGTTGACGCTTGTTCAAGAAAATATTGATGATTAATGGAATTCTCATCTTATTGAAGATATAAGAAAACTGAAACATATTTCAATGTCCTTTTGATGCAGGAATGTAATTGATGCTAAAATCACTTTGATGGGCTTTGATGTTGAATTTATCACTTCTGTTGTCTTGAAGAGAATTCTATTTCGATAAATGTATTTGATGATTTTATAAATATTTCGATATTTAACTTGAAGAATCGCGTTTCCTTGAACAACCACAACAGAACATTTATTTCGCATATATTTTGAATGATTGCGAATTGAATAGAGTTTTGAAGAATATTATATTATTATTTTGATACATATGGTTGAGAACAAAATATATTCTTTTGAATTGAATAGAATTTTCAAGAATATTATATTATTATTTTGATGCATATGGTTGAGAAAAAAATATATTCTTTTATTGAGAACTGTATGAAGAAAATTTTTTAAACTGACATTCTAATGGTATTTTGATGTGGAATTTTATTATTTGTTTTAGATCTTAAACCCAGTTTTAGAGAGAGAATCAAGTTATTGATTTTTGTTTTGCATATTTGTATATTTGTGTACGATAATTGTTTGAATCTATATAGTTATGGCTACTCTCAACGATAACCCCAATATTGCTAAATCGTTAAAAATTGGTAGTACGAATCAAATAAAGGTTTTACATCATTTAAATTTTGGTACAGACGGCGACAGACAAAATCGCGCCAGATTACGTAAATTTACAGGTTTCAAACAGCCATTCGCGTTGGAAGAAACGAAACAGAAAATACTTAAAGAGTTTTCACTTAAGGACTTGATTTCTATTTGTAATCTACTTCATTTAGAATTTTCAACTGACCCACACAAATGTGCCAATACCATTCTTATGAGTCTTAGTGATTTATCGTTATTAAAAGCTGAATTTTCTGATCTTTCGGAATGCGAAGTAATTGCTGATTCACTTCCGGTTGAAAGTTCATCCCCAACTAACAACGTTGTAGCGGAAAATAGTACCCCCTTTCATCCTACCACTGACGCAAAAGAACCATCTTTGAATAAGCAAAATATGCACATTTCCGTTGGTGAATCAGATCAAAGTTTATTGCCTTCAGTTGAAACTGCGAGTATCTATTTCCAGTTATTTAGTCTCAAAGACGTTGTTGATTTAATTAAACCTTTTTCGTCTCGCGATTATTACAGTGTTGAGAATTTTATATCTGACGTTGAAGAAATTTTTTCTTTATATCAGATAAACAATCGAATTCACCAAATTACTTTTGTTTCAAAATGTTTGGCTGGTCCCGCTCAAACTTTAATTAGGTCTATTCGTGGAATTAAAAATTGGGAACAATTGAAGCACCATTTGTTAGACGAATTTTCGGACAAAATTAACAGTATTCAGTTACATAAATGAATGGAATCTCTACGTATGAAACCGTTTGAAACCCTACAAGAATATTTCTTAGCTATGAGAGATTTGGCACACAAAGGTTATCTCGATGATTTCTCTCTGTATGAGTATGTCATAAACGGAATTTCTTGATTCAACAAACAATAAAATTATTCTTTACTGTTGTAAATCCATCCCTGAATTTAAGGAAAACTTGAAAATTTATGAAAAAATCTTTAACAGTTCACAACATTTCAGACAAATAATGAGAAAAAAAAT
>OU015492.1:119373316-119398316 GCA_907164885.2 Dolomedes plantarius
TGTGTTGTGTGTGTGTGTGTGTGTGTGTGTGTGTGTGTGTGTGTGTGTGTGTGTGTGTGTGTGTGTGCGTGTGTGTGTGTGTGTGTGTGTGTGCGTGTGTGCGTGCGTGCGTGCGTGCGTGCTTTTATCGTATAACAAATGGAGAAGTACGGCCTACGAGTTGTATGTGTTCTGGAAAAACCTTCTGTTTTACTAAAATGAACCCAAATGCCCAGAAATCTGTGAAAGTTTATATAATAGGTCGAAACTAGTAACTATTCCCTATTCAACTACGAAATTTAAGAAGCTGCCGGAAGAACGTACTTGAGAAGATTATGATATTAAAATTTGGAAAAAAAATAAAATCAATAAATTTGCTCCTTTAGAATATTATTGGGAGTTTCTTAAATTTTTTGAAGAGATAAAAGGGAGAAATGGTAGAGATTTATACAAAGACTTCAATATCTTACAACGTTTTTATTTATATTGTGGGGGATCTTGTACTGAGAATTTGACTTTAAACCCCAGAAATTGTTGAGTAGCATAATGTCTAGGAGAATAATGCAGCTGAGACAACTTTTCTCCCTTAGTGCCAACACAATTTTGATTGAACACGACTAGGGTTGACATCTCGAGGGTTTATGCCTTATCCCACCCACTCATGTCTTGGAAGCACTTTTCAGTCTATGGATTTGACGTGTCTATAGCCGGCCCAGACACGGAGGTCTTATTAGCGTTTGTCATTACTGGAACTGAACAACCTCCGTTCGTATCCAAACACACTACCGTTTGGTTACCTCGCGCCCATACATCACAATGTGATTTTCACATTACACTGTATATAAAATCAACATTGTCTGCAACATCAAATTCTTAAGATAATAAAATGTTTTAATAATTAATTTAATGCTACCTGTCTTGAATCTTTATAAATTTTAATGATGCCTGTGTTCAATCTTCATTAGATTCTCAGCAGTTTGAATGCATAATAACCAGAGGAGGGATTTTAAGATTAAATTTTCAATTCTTCTGTCAGCAGAGTATGTTTAACGAATTTAAAGGATTTTAAAAAATTATGAGACACATTTACAGAAAACAATATTTACAGACAAACAACTTCGACTCTTAAAAATAACTTAATTTATCTTAAACCCATGCAGTCGTCACATTTGAGCTCCTAACATTGATTCATTATAGCAAAATATCAGCATAACATGTGCGATAAACAGAAATGGATGAGCTAAATGAGATTTCAAAATCCATTCTTATCATTTCCTGACAACTCACTAATTAAAATCCTTCTCTATTTATTAAGTTTCATTTTTCGTTGCTCTTAAAATAAACATCATGCACGCGGAACACACATTTAGAGTGTAAACAGGACCACGGTGCTAAGAAGAAATGCTTGGGAAATTAATTAAGGATTTATTCCTTACGCAGTAAATTAAATGCGGCTCAGGTGAGTCTTGTGTAAAATTAAATATTTGAAGTGGAGATATTTAATCTTCAAAAGTAGAGAAGCGCATAATGTGAAAACAACAAATTGTTTCGTTTGCTACTAATGTAATAAAGGTGGAACTGAAAACCTTTAACTAAACGTTTAGAGGTAGTTTACTTACCTGTTTTAGTAAGACACGCTGCATGCAACAAAGATAATAAATGTTTATTTTTCCATGTATATTTTCGTATAACTTCGTAAACTCTTCATTAACCTAAAATTAATACATGAGAATCTTTCACCTCTCTGAAATAGTGCACGAATTTCAGCTAAATGGAAATCTAAAAAAGTAACCAAGCTTATAAAATCGAACTAACTTGGGTTTTTGCCTTAATATGTTCAGATAAATGTATATGTTACACGAGCCTAGGTTGTACTGATTTTTTTTCACTTACTATCTGTTGTTGTTGTTGTTTCTAATGCCCCATGACCGGAAGTTGCAGACCAGGTCCATATAGGTTTCGGGCAGATGTGTGCGATTCCTGTTTATATAGTCCCACAAGGGTCGAAGTTCGTCTTAGCTATTTGTCACCTCAATTTTGAGCGAATCAATTTTGGCCGACATCTGAGGGGATCAGACCCACACCCAAACTCTCACACCTTATAGAGTGACTTTCCGGTTCGACACGGAAGTATTTAATGGCGCGTTCCGGGATTCGATCTGAGCACCCTCAGTACCGAAAGCCTGCTCGTTAACACAAGGCCACCCTGAGCCATTCATTTACTATCTAAAGATAAATATATATATATATATATATATATATATATATATATATATATCGTCAAAGGAATTTGAGATTTTCACCTATATTTATTAAACAAATTAAAAGTAGTCTATAAAAATATCACTTACTTGCTTTTAGTAACTTACATTTGAAAGAGATATATAAGAGAGTAAAACATTAGATACATTACATCAGACAGGATTAGAAAGTTTTACCGCAATCCTTTTAAATCCTCTAAGATTCATTTTATCATATCACTGACGTCTAATGGTGGTTGTTAATGGTGTTTATCTGTTAATGGATAAAATACTAATTTACTGCTATAATTTTTCTTAAAACATATATTTTAAAACTGTATGAGAAAAATGTATATATATATATATATATATATATATATATATATATATATATAGATATATATATGTATGTATGTATGTATGTATGTATGTATGTATGTATACAGGAAAGTCATAAAAATCTTTGCCGATATATGGACCTCTAGCGGCTGTTTCGATCAACCGATCGGGATGAGATTTCGGATATAGTTATTCAGAGGTATGAGCTCAGGATTCTGTGAACAGCAACAAAGTAGAGCTCACGGTTACGGTTATAGGTACAGAAACTCGAAATTTTCCAACAGCAACGCCCACTTTTTTTCGTCGCAAAATTGTCAGCGCTTCCGAAAACCATAAAGAGAGTTTGAACGTTTTGTGTATCACAAAAACGGATGTGTTATGCACCGAACAAAATACAGATCTGTGAACGGTCAGCAAAAACACCGTCGGGTCGCACGGAGGAAATTTGCATATGGCAGAGGCAAGACACCAATCACTGATGACAATACAGATCGGACAAATGAAAACTTTTATTTGTATTACATATTTTCCACATGGGGTCCATGACAGGCTGTTCGCAGATATGTTTTTTGTGCGTGCACAACGTGTCCGCTTTTTGTGATACACTCACCGTTCAAACGTTCTTTTGGGTTTTCGTATACGCTGAGTATCTTGCGATGGAAAAAAAGTTCGTTGCCATTCTAAAAATTTGAGTTTCTGTATCTATAACCGTAATTGTGAGCGCCAATTTTTTGCCATTTGCTAGATGTCCATATATTGGCAAAGTTTTTTTATTAACACCCTATATATATATATATATATATATATATATATATATATATATATATATGTAGGATTTATGCAATATCTCTTCTTAGGCCATAGTAATATTCTCTGTTATGCGTAGCCAGAGACGCACCAAGCCTTTGTCCATACGACTTCGGGAAGGGACTGTTCAAAGAGAGTGTTGAATGACCCCGACTCTTAGACGCTCGACAGAGGAATATGTTTTCTTGTGCCCCACGCGAAAGGCGCAGGATTTTAGCGAGAGAGAGAGAGGGACAGACCTCCAGAGGGAGAGGTTGTGCTTTTGACTCCGTGCGAGAGGCACGAGAGAGAGGCTGTGTTGAATCCCCGTGCGAAGCACTGGGGAGAGATTTTAATTCCAACGGGGCAAGTCGAGGCCTGCGTTGTGGTGTAATTTACGGGAGCGAGAAGGCTCTATCGTTTGTGCGGAGCCCGAACGCACATACGATCTTTAGAATCTAATTAGAAGTGTTCGTGTACTAACTATCGCCATTCCCGATCTTTCTTGGTTGAAGGGAAGCTAGTATTGCGTTAGACTATCCCGTAATTATTGTTATATTGTACCGGAGACAGTAAAAGTAGGCTCTCCGGCATCTCCTAATTGCTATATCCATTGATAAATAATATTTTTGAGTTTTGCAAAGTGTAGCGTATTTTTGACTCAAGTGTGTAATTATTGGACACGCCTAGTCGACAGCCAGCGACGTAGACAGGAAAGTCTACAATTTTGGGCGCCCGGGCCGGATGAACTCTGTGGACAATCGATTTCGTCAGTTTGAAGTGAGTTTAAGAGAAACAAAATGTATAAAAGTTCCAAGAGAGAAGACTTATTCGAAGTATGTGAGAAGTTAGGCTTGGATTTAACGCCAGAGATGATGGTAAGAGAATTAAGAAATTTAATCGAGAATAGTGAGTGTTACAAAATGGATCCTGATCATGTCACTAGCGTTATACAGTCAGCTGTAGAAGATCTTCAGGAACGTGACGTCAGAGAGAAAGTTAGAATAAAAATAGAGAAAAATAGAATAGAGGTAAAAAGATTGAAATTGGCTCAACTGCAAACAGAGCTTGAGCTAGTGAATCAGAGGCAAAGGTTGACGGTAGCTAATAGCGTAAGAACGGAGCCCGAACGCACATACGATCTTGAGAATCTAATTAGAAGTGTTCGTGTACTAACTATAGCCATTTCAACAAGGCCGGAAGCGTTTCATATGTTCTTCAAGTCACTAGAAAGGGCATTTATAACTAAAAATGTGCGAGAGGAATGCAAAGCGGAAATATTGCTAAATTTAATGGGTGAAAGAGCGAACAATGCCATGATGCATGTGAGTGACGAAGATGCTAAGAACTACGAGACTATTAAAGATTAATCCTAAAGGAATTCCAACCGACGCCTCAAGAATGTTACAATAATTTCAAAAAAAACCATAAAGCAGCCGAATGAATCGTACTCTCAGTTGGCATTTAGGTTAAGTGCCAATTTTGAGTATTATTACAAATTGCGAAACGTCGGAGATTTTTCTTCGCTGTGTAATCTTATCGTATCAGATAAACTTCTTGACACATTGGATAGAGATACGGCTTGTCACATTAACATCAAGCAAGATGAAAAATGGGTGAACCCTCAAGATCTAGACCGTGAGTGTGGCGTGTTTTCAATATCTAAAAGTAAAACTTCTGTCGAACATGCAAACAATACCCAGTCACATTTCACGAGCGAGAATAAGAGGGAAGAATGGAAGCTTGACTGTCAGGAGGCCATACAGACCTAAACCTGCTCCTGAATGTTATCTCTGCGGCAGTACTAACCATTTCTCGAATGCATGTCGCAAGGAATTCGACAATCGCCCGAATCCTACGGAGGGAGACTGTATCGAGGAAAGCGAAGACAAGAACCAAGCGCACGGTTTTAATATTCGAAGTTGTGGGATCGTTGGCAGAGAGAGCGAGCTCGAATATGTGAATATCTTTACAAATGGGAAAAAAGTAAAAGCACTTTTATATTCCGGAGTACAAATCTCAGTTGTCAATTCTAAGGTCGTAAATACCCGTAATAAACCGGAGGGAAGAGTAAAACTGAAGAGCTGCTTCAACGAAACCGTGTGGGCAGACTCATTCAGACTCTCTTTTGCATTAAAAATTGGGGTGTCAAAAGAGTTCCTCGTCGACTATCAGAGAGATTGGCACAGCATTTTGTCCTGCCACCAGTAGTGTATCAAGAGCTGTCTGCTATGTCTAAGTCGGGTGTAGCACCTGAAATTCCTGATAGTTACTGTGAATATTCCGCGCAGCGAAGTCGGAAACAGATAAATGATTCACACTCTTTAAATGTTTTTAAAAACGATATGCATGATATGAAAAGTGAAATTGCCGCCTTGAAACGTCAGGTTATCGAGATGAAGGAATCAAAATCGTCGAAGGCCGTCTCATTTGCTTGTAGCAGCGTGCAAGGTAAATCCGAAGGGGGAGCCGTGCATGTCCCTAACCTTGTGGAAGAGGAAGGTGCGACTTTAGTTCGCGAGTGTGGTCGAAGTTCTGTAGGAACTAATTAAGAGTCGCACAATTTAAAGACTGCGTGTTAATTACGTGCGGAAATAGAGGGGGAAAATTCTACGATTTTGGTTCTCAAGGAAGAAGTGGCAAAATCAAAAGCCTTTGTGGAGTATGTGACTAAAAAGTGAATCAGAGCGCAGAATGCTCGCAACGAATCAATTGAAAAACGTTTCAATGTGAAAATATAAAAAGATAAAACTGATTAACTGATAAAAATTTGACCAGACTCTGTGTTTTAGATTACCCAAGGGTCAAACTTTATTCATTGGGTTATTAACAATTCTTTTAAAGAATAGTGACTGTTTAGTAATATTTTTCCTATTATATATTTTTGTGTAGTAAGTTTTACTGGTTATTGTGTAATTGGTTTTCTTTGATATACTTAATATCGATCACTCTGTGTTTTTTTTAATTATTCAAGATCTGATTTTTATTCATTGTGTTAGTAACAACCCCCCCCCAAAAAAAATAAAAAATAAAAAAAATACTAATGAGCTTTTGACAATATTTTTTAACTAAGGTTCGATTTTGTGTTTTAGATCGTTCAAGGATAATATTTTGTAAAATATTTAATTTTTTGTATGCTATGTAGTGAATTATAGTGGTAATTGTGTTTAGCCTTTCTTGGTATACTTCATTAATATTGGTTAGAATTTAACTGTATTTTTTGTCATTCAAAGGTTAATTCCATGTTATTTTATCAATTCTTCAAAAATTAGTGTTTTGGTAATATTTTTTTACATAAGATTTAATTTTGTGTATACTGTGCGGTGATTTGAACTGATAATTGTTGTTTAGATTTTCCTTGATGTACTCAGTTAATAATGATTAGGCTCTAGCTGTTTTAATCATTTGAAGGTTGATTACATTAGTTTAGTCAACATTCTTTGGAAAATGAGTGTTTTAACATTTTTATATGAGTTTTATATGAGTTTTATATGAGTACATTTTTATATGACATACATTTTTATATGAGTTTTAACTGAGTGTACTTTTAACTTGTGTGCTGTTTATAGCCGTACGGATAGGGCTCTTTGTCAGGATAAGGTGATAATGTAGGATGCATGCAAAATCACTTCTTAGGCCATAGTAATATTCTCTGTTGCTACGCGTAGCCAGAGACGCACTCTTCATAGGCCATAGTAATATTCTCTGTTGTGCGTAGCCAGATACGCACCAAGCCTTTGTCCATGCGACTGCGGGAGGGGACGGTCGAAAGAGAGTGTTGTATGACCCCGACTCTTCGCCGCTCGACAGAGGGATATGCTTTCTTGTGCCCCACGCGAAAGGCGCAGGATTAGCGAGAGAGAGAGGGACAGACCTCCACAGGGAGAGGTTGTGTTTTGGACTCCGTGCGATAGGCACGAGATAGAGGCTGTGTTGAATCCCCGTGCGAAGCACTGGAGAGAGATTGTAATTCCAACGGGGCGAGTCAAGGCCTGCGTTGTGGTGTAATTGACAGGAGCGAGAAGGCTACTCGATCTTTTTGGTTGAAGGGAAGCTAACATTGCGCTGGACTATCCCGTAATTATTGTTATATTGCACCGGAGACAGTAAAAGTAGGCTCTCCGGCATCTCCTAATTGCTATCTCTATTAATAAATAATATTATTGAGTTTTAGAAAGTGTGTATTTTTGACTCAAGTGTGTAATTATTGGACACCCCTAGAGCCCAGCCAGCTACGCAGACAGGATAGTCTACATATATATATATATATATATATATATATATATATATATGTGTGTGTTTGTTTGTGTGTTTGTTTGTGTGTGTGTATGTATGTATGTGTGTGTGTGTGTGTGTGTGTGTGTGTGTGTGTGTGCGTGTCGGTATATATTCTTTTGATTTTAAAGTTGTTTGTAATTAAGATAGCTATGAACGAAAGAAAAATAATTCGGGAAAATGACAGCTACATTAATGTCACAAATGCTGCTTGAATTTCCTAAATCTTGTTTGAATTTGCTTCAGATGAACGATGCAGTATTTTCAGTTGACCATGCTAGATTCAAAATGAGTCTCAGTTCATAACGGACTTCTCTTTTTGAATATAAATTATTTTTGACCTTTTATCGTAGACTACATTAGAATGTTATGCTATAAATTTTACTTGGTTTCAAGTTGTATTTGAGGAAGAGTTTTGGAAAGGGCAATTATGTCTCCCTTACATTACATTTATTATCAAATTTCAAAAGTGAAATGTGTGTGCCTTTTATGTTAAAAGTGTAGAAACAGTTAATTAAACGTACTACATGAACTTGAGTGGGACGATGTAATCATTATACAACTAAATCTTTTATGAGTGGAGCGTGAAATAATAAATTTTGTTTTTACCCTTTTATAAGTAACATCTACTAATGAAATGCAAGATTTTTAGTACAGATAGAGCAATGCGTGAGATCATCCGTAGAAAATTATTTATGCGAAGAAGACTGCGAAAATATAAAAAAATTGAGAAGTTTTCTCATAAGTGGATATGAAGATCTCATATTTATTTAATAACTTTTAGAATAGAATAATTAAATGGGATGATAAATTTAATAATTCTAAAAATATTAATTATAGCTTTTTTGAATTTATATTAATTCCTACAATTTATTTCAGACTACATTACGATAGTATGATTCTCCTTATTCATAAGTTAAGCTCCTTATTCATGAATTTTCCTTATTCATAAGTTGGATTTAGGTAAGTCTTTTTTGAGGAAGACAATTATGTCTCTGCGATATGTTTACAGAACTTTAGAAGCTGAGGTATATGTGTGTGTGTGTTTGTTTTGCGTTAAAAATGGGTAGTCTTATTTGATGAAATTTATTGGGATATAGCTCACCTTGGTAGAACTACATTTCAGTGATTAGAAAAAACAATGAATTTTGTATTGTTTTATAAGTCAGAGCTCCTAGTGAGAAATATTTTATAAACCCAGATTGTAATAGAAAAACCTATTTAAATATATATATATATATATATATATATATATACATATATATATATATGGGAAATTATATCCCATCTCCATCTCCAAACGTTACGCGGCGCTACTGTCTGTATGACGTCAGTGCGTGCGCCAGCATGATGTATTCCCACCTTATCAGACGATCGCTGTACTCCGAGATGGGAAGACGTCCCTCTCGAGCTGTTTATTTTAATTTCTTAATATTTAACTAATAAAGGATGTTTATATCCAATGCTGCTGTGGTCGTTGCTTCCCCCACATTTGGGGGCTCGACCTTTCTTTCGCTTTCCCTGCGTGAATTGTTCCCCCTAGACCCGTTTCCCGTTTAAAACAAGAAGTATCATCCCAGCAGACGGCTGTGAACACTTTTGTTTTTGAATTTAGTTGTGGCTGACGTGCCAATTGCAGCAGACGGCTGCTCTCACCAAGGATATTTATTTTGATCTACTAAAAATTATACTAGAAGACCTGTAACAAACCAACGAATCTACAAACTTTTCGCCACGGACGTTGAAATCGAAACGAAATAATTGCTGCATTGCTGAACTGTGTAATCTTCAAGAACTTAGTGCAATTCCTACACTACTGGATATAGTGCCATTCTACTGGATAACGTGATTTTGGATAGGGACATTCACCTATATAAAAAAAAACTGGACTTTCGTGGACTATTCATCCTATTCTCATTGGATACCCTTCGAGCCACAAGGACTGTTCCCTTAAGCGAGGTAGGCCCCATTTTTTTTCCCGTTAGTTTGTGTTTCAAAATTTCGTAATTTCTTAAGTTTAAAATTTTTCCCCTCAGTTGTGTTATTAATTTGTTTCAATTTTCATTATGGCCCTAACCTTAGGCGATATCCCTCTAATTGCTAACTCCCTCACATATGGAACAACCCAAAACGTAAAATTATTAAATGAAGTACTCGGTTATACCGAATTCGACCGCTCATCGCGAAAAAAAATGCGTCAATTTTCCTCATTCCCCTCAAAATTCGATGTCGCGAAACATAAAGAATGCTTAATGAAGGATCTTTCACTCGCCGATTTTATATCTGTTGCTAATTTATTACATTTAGATAATGTGAGTACTAACAAAATTGAGTTATGCGATAATATTCTTTATGCCCTATCCGATTTGTCCAAATTTCAAAATTCTTTAGATACGAGTTTTTTATGCGACGCTGAAAACGAAATTATCCTTTCTTCCGAGTCTACCGCAAATGATTCAAATGTAGGTCAAAGTACTTCCAGCCCTTTACAAAACATTCCCGCTTTTCACTCAGATACCCAGACTAAACAACTGTGGCTTGACGCCTCTCCTAGCAGAAATGATGTTTTGATAAACAATAACGATGTTTTGATTCCCGATTCTATGAGTTCTCACTTCTGGTTGTTGTTGCGAGACCTTTCAACCTCGTGTCGCCAGTTCACAGGCAATAATTTATATTCCGTTCACAATTTTTTTGCCGACGTAGAGGATAACTTTAATTTATTTCCCGCTATCAGTGATCAACAAAAATTGGTTTTTGCCAAACGCCTCGTTACAGGAAATGCTAAAACTTTTTTGTTTTCACAAAGAAATCTGAATTCGTATGATTCATTTAAGACCGCGTTAATAAATGAATTTTCTGAGAGAATCACATCCATTGAAATTCATAGACAACTTGAAAGACGTCACATGCGTTCTAATGAAAGTTTAATGCAGTATTTTATAGCGACGCGTGAAATTGCAAACCGCACTACTAATACTATTGATGAATGTTCCGTCATTCAGTATACTATACAAGGAATACAGGGTACCCCATCAGAGAAAATTATTCTTTACGGTGCAAAATCTTATACCGAATTCAAAGAAAAACTCCGAACATACGAAACCGTAAGTAGTCAAAAGAACACAATTGGTTCGAATTTTCGACGTGCCGGCGATGGCCAAAGACGCTGCACGGAACCAAACACTGCACCCCAAAGACGTGACTCAAAATTTACTGTTGCTAGCTCAGCTAAATCTCATCAACGCTGTTTTAATTGTAATGCAATTGGGCATATCTCAAAGACGTGCCCTAGTCTTTCTCTTGGCCTTCGTTGCCATTCTTGTAATTTATTTGGACATAAGTCCGCAGACTGCCGCCGTATACCTCAAATTGAAAGCTCCGCGACGCATGACGGTGTCAACACAGTGCATGTTGTTACTTCTCCCACTAATATATGCAAAACGGTTGTTATTTTTGATAATACATTTTCGGGATTAGTGGATACTGGCAGTCATTCGACGCTTCTTAAACATTCCGCGTGGATTAAACTCGGATCACCACCGTTGACGAATAGCACTACTATGCTAACTGGTTTTGGTTTTTCAAAAACTAAAGTCATTGGTTCTTTTGCTTCCGAAATTAAAATAGATGATCACATTTTTCCGGCGAATATCTCCGTTGTTCCAAATAACTGTATGACTTTCGATCTCATACTAGGTTGCGATGTAATCCAACAGGCGAATTTAACTATTACACCTGACGGTGCTATGTTTTCCAAAATTTCAAAACCTGATGATTCTGCCGCACATGACGATTTTGTAATGACAATTTCAGCCGACCCTCCTTCTTTTGATATTGGTCCTAACATTTCTCGCCAAACCCGTAGTGACGTTGAACAGCAATTGTTAGCCTACAAACCTAACAAAACGAAAACTGCAAACATCGAACTTGATATAACGCTTACTGACGATAAGCCAATTTTCCATACACCCCGACGCTTACCATTTGCAGAACGTGATATAGTGGATGCTCAAATTGACGAATGGTTAACAAATGGAATTATAGAACCATGTTCTTCCCCCTACGCTAGTCAAGTCGTTGTCGTTCGTAAAAAGAACGGTCAGCCGAGAGTTTGCATAGATTATAGGCAATTAAATCGTAAGTTAGTTAAGAATCATTACCCTTTACCTTTGATCGACGATATTTTGGATCGTCTCCAAAATGCCAACATATTCAGTACACTCGATTTGCGTAATGGATTTTTTCACGTCCCCGTAAACGAAAAGAGCCGTCGTTACACCAGTTTTGTGACGCATTCAGGTCAATTTCAATTCCGATATATGCCATTTGGATTAAGCTCTTGTCCTTCTGTTTTCATGCGATTCATAAATGCCGTTTTTCGTGATCTTATTGCCAAAGGTATTGTACTCCCATACATGGATGATCTCATCATTCCAGCGAATAATGAGTCTGAAGCTCTTGAACGTCTGAACACTGTTTTAATTGTAGCTCGTGATTATGGACTTGACATAAACTTTAATAAGTGCCAATTTCTGTATAACAAAATTGAATTTCTAGGCCACATTGTGGAGCACGGAAAACTGTTCCCCTCCTCCTCCAAAACTAAAGCCGTTCTTAATTATCCTGATCCCAAAAGCACAAAAGATGTCCAACGTTTTTTAGGTCTTACTGGATATTTTCGTAAATTCCTTCCCTCTTATTCTACCATAGCAAAACCCCTTAGTGATCTGCTTCGTAAGGACACCCCATTTCAATTTCAGACTGATCAGAAAGCCGCATTTCAAAAATTAAAACACCTCCTTTCCCAACAGCCCGTTTTAAGTATTTTTAACCAAAAGAGTCCTATTGAAATTCACACTGACGCATCAATTGATGGCTTGGGGGCAGTCCTGCTACAAAAATCCAAGGAAGATAATTGTTTCCACCCCGTCTACTACATGTCCAAGAAGACGTCGGACAACGAACGCAAATATACAAGCTACGAACTTGATGTTCTCGCCATTGTGGAAGCACTTAAAAAATTCCGTATCTACGTTCTTGGTTCCCATTTTAAAATAGTTACTGACTGTAATGCATTTGTGAAGACCCTAAGTAAAAAAGAACTTAACTCACGTATAGCTCGATGGGCATTGTATCTTCAAGACTTTGATTATGAAATCGAACATCGTACAGGTTCAAAAATGGCTCACGTTGATGCCCTTAGTAGAAGCCCATGTTGCATGATTATTCAGGACAGTGTCCTTATACAACTTCTTAAAGCACACCAATCAGACGAGCATATCGAAACTATAAAAAAACTTCTTTCAACCGCACCATATGACGACTATATAGTTAAAAATAATCTGCTATATAAAACTGTTCAAGGAACTGATTTACTTGTAGTGCCCGAGGGTATGCAGGCGAACATAATTCAGGCAGCTCACGAACGAGGCCACTTCGCAGTACTACGCACTCACGAACTGTTGCAAAAAGAATTTTTTATCCCGAACTTGAAAGAGAAAATACAGCGATGCATCAATAACTGTGTCACATGCATCCTCAATAACAGAAAACGCGGCAAGCAAGATGGAATGCTGCATCCCATCGAAAAAGACGACACACCCCTGCACACGTACCATATCGACCATCTAGGCCCACTTACCAGTACATCTAAACGTTACAAACACATTTTTGCAGTTATTGACTCATTTACTAAATTTGTGTGGTTATACCCAACCCGGTCTACAGACGCCGCTGAAGTAATCAATAGGTTGGAAACCCAAAGAGCCGTCTTCGGTAATCCGTCCCGGATAATTTCAGACAGAGGTACCGCGTTTATGTCTACTGCATTTCAAGAGTATTGTGAAAAACAGAATATACGTCACATTGCTGTTACTGCTGGACTTCCCAGATCGAACGGTCAAGTTGAACGTCTCAACTCCGTCATCATCGCCGTACTTTCTAAACTCTCTATCGACAACCCGGAAAAATGGTATTCCCATGTTCCAGCCGTTCAACAAATCATCAACTCCACCTTTCAACGTAGTATCAATTCCACTCCATTCGAAATTCTTTTTGGGACTAAAATGCATTCTCCCCATGACATCAAAATTGTTGATATGATCAACGAGGAAATAAAATCTACATTTCTCCAAAAACGTGATGATCTCCGTAAAGACGCTAAACGACAAATATGCAAGGTTCAAGACGAAAATCGTCGTACTTACAATCTAAGACGCAAACAAGCTCACCCCTTCCAACTCGACGACCTTGTAGCAATCAAGCGTACCCAGTTTGGTCCTGGTCTCAAACTCAAACAAAAATTTCTTGGACCATATAAAATTACAAAAGTAAAACCAAACAACACTTATGGTGTTGAAAAGTGTGCATTCTTCGACGGACCAGTGAAAACTTCAACTTGTGCAGAATATCTGAAACCTTCGTCCAACACCATTGAGCATATAACTTGATATT
The DNA here is from genome assembly GCA_907164885.2 of Dolomedes plantarius. NCBI lineage: Eukaryota > Metazoa > Arthropoda > Arachnida > Araneae > Dolomedidae > Dolomedes > Dolomedes plantarius. The sequence goes on from OU015492.1 coordinate 119,387,392, forward strand.
TTTATTCAACTGAACTTACTTTGTTTTTTACAACGGACTATTGACAATTGACTCTCAAGAACTTAATTTTTTTGTTTTCTCACGTACATAATTTTCCATTTTTCTCTTGTCATCAGTAATATTGTTTTTTCTTTTAGTTATTTCGTATTTGCTGTGTCTTTTTTTTGCCAGTTTATTTCCAGCCAACTATGGTATTGTATCACTATTTTCATTTTATATTTTGCATTTTTACTGTTATTTTATATTTGTATTAACTGTGTTCTAATGTTTTTGATAAATTTTTGCTGTGTACCTTAAGGCGAGGTCGCCTTTCCGGTCATGATGGCCGAATATGGGAAATTATATCCCATCTCCATCTCCAAACGTTACGCGGCGCTACTGTCTGTATGACGTCAGTGCGTGCGCCAGCATGATGTATTCCCGCCTTATCAGACGATCGCTGTACTCCGAGATGGGAAGACGTCCCTCTCGAGCTGTTTATTTTAATTTCTTAATATTTAACTAATAAAGGATGTTTATATCCAATGCTGCTGTGGTCGTTGCTTCCCCCACATTTATATATATATATACATTTATTAAAAATGATACATTTATTAAAGATAATACACAATACATTTTCTAGGGTTACCTGCATTTAACGTTATCCTATATAGCTGTCAAATTTTAATACATTTTATCATTCCCCCATATTAGTTTTCGGAGAATCTTTTGGTTTGTTAGATTTGGGCTCCTTATCGTTGTGTAACGTGCTCCTTCTATTACGTCTTATCCAAATCTTGTTTTAGGTATACAGCTGTGACAGTTTTGATAATATCTATCCATTTATTTATCTATCTATTTTTGCCATCATATGATCGTCTACGGTTTCAGATTTTAGAGATTGTGTGTCCTTTCTTTTGTTTCTTATCGACTGGGGAAAAGAACTGTACCCACGCATAAAAGTGAGGTAGAGTAGTTAAATGGATCATGAAATTTGATAAGATTTCATATTTGGGATTCCTAAATCCATCTTTGATAGGACGTAATAAGTACCAAAAATATATGAAGATTTTTGAAAAGGTAGGTATACCACGATTCAATAGAAACCATCTTCACTTGAATCATTTTACCTTCAAACACATACAAATACTATTATAAGCTGTATTTTTTTTATTAAACTGTATTATTGCAATTGAATTACGCTCATAATTAGATCTAAACATTAATATTTTTTTCCCTAAATTTCTAACTTAAAATAGAAAACACAGATTTTGATACATTTTTTAAAAATAGAAACCAACAAACCCATATAGTCATTGAAAAATGCATATCTGGGTTTGAAAGCCTAGATCTGGGAGTCGTGTTATATTTCCGTCTACGAATTCAATGAATGTAATTTGAAATGGATTTATCAGCACATGAAATCAAAAATAGAAAATTATATATGTTCAGAAAACTTTGCTAAAACATAAAAATTTGACAGAAGAAGATTTATAGTATAGACCAACAGTGGGAAAATGCGGCACTTCGTTGAGTCAAGTGCGGTTCCTATTAAAATTTTAGTTTTATTTTTTCGACGAACCGTTTGTAGTGCGAGTGTTCGCAAACCGTATCAGCCAGTCAACATCGTGAAGCGGGTAGTAGCGGTATTTGGAGCTCAGCGCTCTTGCAGTAGCACGTATGAACTACACGCATTTATTCGTACACTACTAGAGGTACTTCGTACTTCGGCCGATTTGTGCCACACATATCAGCGCAGAATTTTTTTGTGGGTGGCCGTGTATTTCAGTTTTCCTATTTAAATAAAGAAAATCATTTTTTTATCAATGATTTTGAAATTATTTACGAATATAATTTTTCCAAGTCGTAAATTAATTTTGTTTCAATTTCAATATTTGGAATGAAATTTCTTTAAATTTTTCAATTACATGGCTATGGAAAATATCAGATTCATTTTCCTAACTATATTTTTTATTAGTTTTCTTATATGTGATTTGTAAAAATTTGCAATTACATAAAATACATTTTTAAAATTTTAATTTGTGTATATAGGTGTTATGATACACAAATTCGATTATAAAATCGTCTTCTCTTTATAAAATATCGATATAAAATTCAATTTATAAAATTATCTTTCTAAAATTCAATTTCTTTATAAAATATCAAAAACCGGATTACGGCTATGTTGGACTCATATGTGCCCACCGCAGGTATATACATTTACACCCTAATATTTATATAATAACTCTTTTAATGGGTCGAATACTATATGTATAGGGAACATATATCAAATATACCTAATTTTAATAATATTCACGCTCAATAAGTATACTTCAATACCAAAATGTCATCCATAACATGAATTATAAAATTATATATGTAAAGATATTTTAGATATAATTAATTTTCACATTTTTGCAATCTCTATTGAATTTCAAACGAAATCCTTTTGTTGAGAATTTCCGAAAATAATGGTATAAAAAGCACAGATGAAATTGTAATTTTTCATGAATTTTTATTTCCATGCCATGTTAAAGTTCATGACACACATAAGAAGATTGATTCAATGTAGAGAATAAAATCCATTAAAATATTTCCTGGAACATAATTAAGTTGAGATCTTAAGTTTCTTGAACATGTCTGTTACTGTGTGGATAACTGTTTTATATTCTAATCATTGTAATACTCTGCAATCTTATCTTAAAGATATCCTGCAGCTTTTCAAATCAATAGAAATCAGTAATTAATATATATATATATATATATTTATATACAATACACAAACACACACACACACACACACATATATATATATATATATATATTTATATACAATACACAAACACACACACACACACACACATATATATATATATATATATATATATATATATATATATATATATATATATATATATATATATATATATATATACACATATATATAAAATTCATTTTTTCAGTAAAACTCGATACGTGTTTCTGACACTATTTAACGCTTTGAAAAACGTTTTTAATAAAATTTCGTAATTTTGAAGCTGATTTTACAAATAGTATAATTGAAATAATATTATCAGAGCAGCGAATATACAATGCATGGAAGAAAGTAAACATACGTTAATTAATTGATTTCATTTTATGGGTCTGTAATCCAAACAAGGCATTCTTAGAAAAGGTAATTGTTGGGAATTATTAATTACCTTTGATACTTTTGGTTGTTTGCATTATATTTCTAAACACCTCTCAAGAATGTCGTTTCATGATAACATTGACCTGATTGTTGGGTAATTAATTTTACTAATCCTGTCTTATTAGAGAGTGAATTTATTTAATAGATGTTGTTTCCAGGTGATACCTTTATTACGTATATTTACTGCTCATAACTAAATTCGGTAATTTTTCGCTTATCTCGATATTTTAAAATTGTAAAAAGTAATTATGTTTGATACTTAGCATAGTAAATGAGTAAATTTAGAACATTTTCTTACTTCAGTACAAATCTGGTATTCATTTACTTTCCAGATTCCGCAAAAAAAAGAGAAAACAATTTTTATGATTCATTTATGTATCACGATAGTTATTATTTTCCTTTTATAGTTTCATTGATAATGAAATAAATACATCACTAATATTTCCGTTCAAAAGATAATTTTAAGCAAGTAACTACTTCTTAAGTGGGACTATACGGCCATTTTAAAGCACTGCTTCGTTTGTTTAACGCCTATTTTCCTCATTTCAAAATCAAAAGAATGTAAAACAATATATGACCCATTTTTCGTTTCGCAAAAAGGGTAAGATTTTTTACGTCTTACAAAGGTATACAAGGTGGTCATAAAACAACTTTGCCAATATATAATATATAATACCTATAGCGGCCGTTCCGTTCCAGATCGAGACCGATCAACAGACAGAGATTAGATTTCATACATAATTATTCAAAGGTATGAGCTCGGAATTTTGTGAACGGTAACAAAGTGGCACACAATTTCCTCTATGTGCCCCGTCTGCGAACGGGGCACACAGAGGAACTTTACAAATGACAGAGGCAAGACACCAATCACAGATGACAACACAGATCTGACAAAAGAAAACTTTTATTTGGATTACACATTTTCCACATGGGTGCCATCATCGTGTTTTTGCTGGCCAGAACTCTATTTTGTGCGTGCATAACGAGTTCGTTTTTTTGGTGATACACGTACTGTTCCAACGCAAAAGACACACAAGCAGTCCTGATAAAAATTCCTATTCAGAAAAACTACGCAAATAGAGCTTGATTACAAGACTACTCTGATAAAAAAATGTCAGCGTTGTATTCCCTTCAAACATATACAAAATAAATATTTCTATATTGACCCGCGATGTTAAATTTTTTTAAATGGTGTTTGTTTTGCTACGTGTTTTGGAGTGCACTTAACTCTATACCCACCTGCTTCTGTCAGTTTGACATAATTCAGTATATACGACAATATTATATAGAGCTTATTTAATACTACTTAAGGTAAATGGGTGAATATATGGTGTGGGAATAGCTGTTTTCGCGTCTATATATAGTAGTCTGATCATTGAATGTCGAGTCGAGAATGTCCAGTGCCTGGTAGATAATTGTTGTGCATCAATTTATAAATGAAATATACAGAGAGCATCAAAAAAGGTTATAATATTTTTCTCCACCTATTGTTTGACTTTGATGAGAGTCATTAGATTAATTTTTGCGTGGAATAATTGTGGTGGCATTCATGAAAGTTGAACAATTAATTGAGTAATAATTATAAAGCATGATTTATGTACGATATATGTAGCATACAGTTATTTCATTTCTTTGGTAATTGATTGACTGATAGTTTTCAATTTATTTTAATTCATTTTTTTTATTTTGATTGACTGACTCAAGGTAAAAATTGTTTTCTAAATATTTAAGCTAAATATTTTTATTTATTTACTCTCTTATAACTTTTAAGTTTTTTATACGCTTAATTTTATCTATTTTTATATAAAGTTTAAATTATCGTGAAATGAATTAAAACACAGAAGGGCTTCACAATACCCCAAAGAACACAGAAAGAAAATGGTTTTAAGAGATTCTCAGTTTCATTCAAGAGAAGGGACAGTTTCTGCTCATTGTTAACGAAAAAAAGGTCCGTTTAACGCCAAGAATGTACTGATAAGGAATCCCGTCGATCAGACTAGGGTCCCCGTTGTGAAGGTTAAGACCCCTTTAGATGGTTACGCCCAATCGGAGAAGATACGTTGAAAATTGAAGGGGCGCACCGTAGGAGGCTGGAAGAAAACTATATAAAAGGTTGACACGAAAAACAGAGGCTCTATCTCACTGTCCCCTCTCTAGTAGACTTCTGATCTAACATGCTACGACGAACAGCGACCATCTATCTGTCGAAGAAAGATGCCCAGGAAAATTTCCGGAGCTCAAGTGGTTTCTCTGCGATGTCTGAAGACGGCTATATGATTTAAAGATGCCTCGAGGCTTTATAAGCTGCCCCCCTTAAATAAGTTTATTCTTCTTAGCTATGGCATAATTTAAAATTTTGGTTTGTTTGTTCTTTAAAAAACAATTTTAGTCAGTCAAATTTTTTATGATGTTGCTTCGAGCATATTTAATAATTTTTATATAAAGGATTTGTAAAAGATTATATTTTATTTATGTGGAAGAGAATTGATAGATATTGGAATTTTGGTTATTTGAATTAAGCATATTGCTTAAAGTAACGAGAGAAGATTCTATTAACTTCTGTTAAAAGAAATGAATAAAGATTTTAGTTTATTCCCTCAGTTATAATGGTATCTGTCATGAAGAGTATTTATTTGTGAATTTCTGTTAGCCATAGAATCTAGGTTATTGTTATAGTTAGGGAAATAGAACACAACGCAATGCTCACAACGCGAACCACTATACGACTAAATAAAATGAAAAATGTAACTAAGAGAGTTTAAGAACTCATCCAATTTAACAATAAGAAATAAGTTAACAATAATTAATAATATATTTTAAATACTGTACTTTACATAGCCTCTATATAACTTCGTTATTAACTATAATATTCAATTATATATATATATATATATATATATATATATATATATATATATATATATATAATAAAGTTGAAAGAGAAAAACCAGTATGAACACTAAAGCAACTACAGCCAGGAACCAAAAACATGAAAAGATTGAAAGAGGTTTTAGACAATATTTCATCTTCAGCGGTGTAAATACTGTCTAAAAACCAATGGAGTGTTTCAGATAAGTATGATCTATATAATAAACATACTCAGACACCGTACAATCCATGAAAACTGTAGAATTGAATAAAGAGTTACTTAACCATAGAACACCAAGACTGGCGCTAGACAGAGTGGAAGTTAAGAATTAGTAACCGCAAAATGACTGACGTCACAAAACTTGCAACCGTGGAGATTATGGAAATACGGAAACTGACCTACTATGAATACTGTATTTTAGGACTATTAAACCTTTATTAATTTAGTTTTTAATTATTATTACTAAGAGTAATTTTTTATCTTATTTTTATTTTTACTTAAGATTTTTATTTTATTTTTTTTTTATTTTGTTATTTTTAGTAGTTATTTTTTCTAATTTTTCTTATTATTATGATTTATTCATTAATTGAAACAGAACAAACTATTCATTAAAACTAAGACAACCAATTATGTGTTTGGATAGACTTTCGGGGTAATAATTACGTGTTAGCACAGCTATCAAGTCTAAAATATGCTTATTCCTATTGTCTTTAGAACATAGCCTATTTATTCGAACTAACTGATTTACAATAATGTTATTAAAAACAGATTTACGCAAACATGTTAGGTAATTTTGAAATTTAACAATATTAAAATCATAGTCAGATCTTTCGTCGTATAAGTCAGAAGTAAATTTGCTATGAGAATTTAATTTAATGTTAATATCTAAAAAGTTTACATTAATATTATCTTGGCTACTTTTAATTAGTTCCAGATTAGACAAGTAAAAATTTATGTCTATATGGTTGTTACTTTTATTAATTACTATTATATCATCTATATACCTAAATATATTGTAATTTGAACTATCTCTATTATTAATTTCAAAATTATGTAAGTATAAATTAGCTAGCATACTTGAAGCATTCCCAATATATATATATATATATATATATGTAATATATCCATTATATCTCGTTCTTAAAATGCAACCTGAAAAGGAAAACTAGTTCATATTTACATGGCTCGAGCTAGACTCAGCCCGAAAGGAATTAAGTCAAATTTAGAAACAGTCGGGTCGAATCGTTTTATTAGAGCGATGAGAAGTACGCCCATCCATGTCAGATGCTCGGAAGCAGGTAAATATCACTTTTCAACCTTAAGTGCGAGAGGCGAAATAAAACTTCACTGTTATTTTGTACGGTCAGCACAATATTGGGGCTGGCGATGCGAACCGACGCCTTTCTCCAGACGTATACACGTGTAGGAATGCAACGCGTGCTATTAATGGGAAGTTCACTTGCTAAGGGCTTTTAAGCGATAAATTGAGATTACTGCGGATTGGATTTAGGAAGGGGAATTTAAATGATAGAATGGAGGGTATAATATTTAATTTATTACATATATATATATATATATATATATATATATATATATATATATATATATATATATATATATATATATATATATATATATATATATATATATATATATATATATATATATATATATATAAATATATGTATATATAGATATATATATATATATATATATATATATATATATATATATATATATATATATATATATATATGTATATATATATATATATATATATATATATATATATATATATATATATTATATATATATATATATATATATATATATATATATGTATATACATATATGTATACATATATAATGTATATATATATATATATTATATATATATATATATATATATATATATATATATATATATATATATATATATATATATATATATATATAATATATATATATATATATATATCTATATATATATATACATATATGTATACATAAATAATGTATATATATATATATATATATATATATATATATATATATATATATATATATCTATATATATATGTATATATATATATATATATATATATATCTATATATATATATATATCTATTAATATATATATATATATATATATATATATGTATACATATATAATGTATTATATATATATATATATATACATATGTATACATATATAATGTATATATATATAATATATATAATATATATATATGTATATATATATATATATATATATATATATAAAATGAATGATGTATACGGGACATAACATAAAAAATTTAGAGAAGTAGTTCAACTCATATATAAACGTAGTTATCCATGGGGGAACAACTTTATCAGAAGTTAAGTGTCAAACAGATTTTTCTTAATTTTCGAGTAAATTTTAATATTCCAAAATAATTTTTTAAGTTAAAAGCAATTGCAATGAAAACCATTTATTTCACTCGCTTGGTTATATCGTAGAAAAATTAATCTATGAAAAATTACTTTTTTATTATACACGTGTCTCTGCTGGAAGATTGGGTCTGGATTTTACATACTAGAACTTTTCAAAATAAATAGATTTTCATACATCAAAGAAGTTATTTATTTCCTACATATCAGAAGCCCTGAGGAAATTTTACCATATGCTTTAACTATTATGTTTGATATAGAAATATAAAGATGTTATATAAGTTGTATAGTAGCATATAAAAATTTAAACTCATTTTTTATTTGTTTTATATGAGTTATACTTTTAAGAATAAAATGGTCCTGTAGAAAAAATATAGAAATTAATTTCTGCTTGAAGAGATATTATTTTATTTTATGGAAATATAGAAGGATGTCATACATCTTTCACACTTTCCACCAAAATTCTATAAAATGTTTGTTAGAGAATTTACTAAAATTTTATGCATTATGTCTTGGTAATATGCATGAACAATTTAGTCTTAATATTTTCAAGGTATTGACATTTTGTAAACTACTTTCATGTATGCGCTTATTCACCCTGTTTTTAATGGTTCGGTAGATGCGTACATATATATGTATACACTAGTCACCAAAATTTCGGAAACCACCAGGAAAATGTGTGCATTTAAAATTTAAAAGCTTATAGAGCTAATATATTCGAGTATTATCCAAAAAGCACACATCATTACATTGGAAATTTTATTTAGAATATAATATAATGCATTTTAAAAAGAAAGTTTGTATTTTGAAAACAGTGATGATTATTCAACTGAGAATAAATTTCTTAGTTTCTCCCAATTTCTTTATTGATACCATCGTACTTTATTGATACCATTTGCTGCAGTTACAGCCTGCAAAATGTACCAAATATGACCAATCTAGCAATGGAATAGCAATTTTCTGGAACTACTTTTTACTTTGAATAGATAAATGGCAAATAGCATAGCCCTGGTGAAGTGTAAAAGTCTCATTATTACGCAAGAGGTCCTGTACTGACGGTATTAATTTTGAACCTAATGCATCAATAATGTACAAGTTTTTGCTATTTAAAGTTTCAATTTTCACACAAACTAAGTTCATACAGTTTGCTATCATACATGTACTTCGCATAACACTAAGTTGATGCTTTACAAGTTAGTGTTGCGCACTCAGATACCGAATCTCCTCCAATTGTTTTTCTAACATATTTCAATCCATTACCACTAAAATGGAGATTCTGTTTTTGTCACTCCAGATGACTCTGTTCCAGTCTTCGTCTGATCAATAGTATGCATTTTATTCCATTCTAATCAATTATGACTTTCGGGGAAGATAAAAGGGCCTTTTTCCTTGGAATTCTGAAGTTTAACCTAAAATTTTGAAGTTTGCATAGAACAGTCCTGACACTTATGTTTACACCAATTCCGATAAATCATTTTAAATTTCTCAGGAGAATTTCCTTCGTCCTTCAAGCACAGTGTTGTCTATTTCATATCACATTATGTCGTTGTGGATGTTTTCCTACCTGTATAATTTCGGTTTTGAATCATCAGAATCTGTTAATACTCATTCCAGAATTTTTAAACTGTTTTTGGGGTGATGTTTCCACCTACTTTTCTTCTAATTCCGTTGTAAGTGTTGCCTTCCTCACGTAAAGTAACTAATTTGCTTCTCGTTTTACGTGTCCAGTCAAATCTTTTTATTTTGCATGCAATCCTAAAGAAGTTACACAGCTAACTTAAAGAAATTGCACTAAATAAACGTATAAAAATAGCAATTAACATAGCGTATAACTAATAGCAAGCAACTGGAAAATGTTTTACTATTAGTTGATAACAAAAGATGTGAGATTACTCATACTAACATCAAATTTTACAGAAGACAGCAAACTCATCATCATGCTCTCATCTGTGACGGACCCACTCAGACGGTACTCTCTCGTTTTTTAAGAGGCCATCTGAAGAGTCTCACATGTAACTGTGGTCACGAGACTCATCCTATCAATATGCCATTGTTTCTATCAATATGCCATTGTTTCTATCAATATGCCATTAACTAAAACGTATTCATCGCCAGCCATTTTAACAAGATAAGACAGTACTTATTTTTTTACTTATAATCTTACTAGCTGAAAACCCGCACTTCGCTACGGAGTACATTCAAATTAAATGCAACGGTCAATGTATGCAATTAATGCCGAATATATATATACACTCAAGAGCCAAAATATTATGACCATCTGTCAACAATGAATTGGCCCACCTTGGGCGCGCAACACAGCTTCAACCCGCATTGGCATGGATGCCACAAGTCCTTGGTAGATGGCCGGAGACAGATTGTACCATATGTTTAAGCAACGGTCACGCAAATCCGAGATATTGCGAATTGGTGGTCTTTGAACTCTGAGCTGCCGT
>OU015492.1:119400816-119410824 GCA_907164885.2 Dolomedes plantarius
AAAAAATCGTAGGGGATATTTTTATAGACAAAATAATGTAGAATAAAATATTCAAATTAAATGTAATAGGACATACTAAAGAATATAGTACAGTTAATATAGTACAGTTTGAGGAACATAATATCTTTTATTGTATTTTAATATTTTTTTCGATAATTTCCAATCGTCTGCAGCATTATCAAGAAAAAAAAATTTCTTTAGTTATTATGCACGTGACGATAAATTTATTTAAAGTACCAGAAAAAAAATCACGTGATCAGCATTTAATAAATTAAATTGTTAAAATTAATCTTAAAAAAATCACCACAAATCAGAAAATGAAGGTAAAGATTCGAAAAAGATCTCATTTTAATTGAACTTTTATGATCTTTCTCGTGATATAAATTTTATAACCCTCAATTTATTATTTTAAATGCAAAATTAAAAAAAAGTTACTAAAGCAGCTTAAAATTTTAATTTTAAAAAATCTAAGAAGAATTTTTCAAAAATCTTTCTTAGTGCATCCCTACGCTATAAGAAGAATCGTCATGCAAAATTTCAGCCCTTTACGTCCAGCGGTTTGGTCTGTGTGTTGTATGTCAGTCAGTCGGTCAGTCAGTTACGGAACTGTTTTATATATATAGATTATTGCTCTTTTATAGCGAGTGACACATGGATGGGCTCGACAAGACAATATGTGACAGTAAATCCTGAAGCAACATTCAGATGGTGTGTTATTTGATGAGTCATGTCAGGGTGCCGTTTCTTTTAACAATTGTTTTCTTCATGGTGAGCACTACAACCACGTCCAAAAGTACTAAGTGAACTATCCGATAGATGTATTTACCATTGCGTGGCAGTACCAAAACATGTATTATTAAAATGGACATTAAAAAGTCCTTTTACTTAAAGATTAATGCTTTAATTAGCAAATTCAATCAATGCTAAATCATATAAAAAAAAGCAGAATTTTAAACTTTTACTTTATGAATTTTTTCCTCTTATCTCGCCCATTGCCCATCTATATTATGTTTATCAATCAATAGAATCACCATTTTCTAACTATTTATCAGCCAGTCACAATTACTTAAATTAGAGCATTTACACAGAAACAATATTGTGTTGATTCGAAAAAAAAAGGAATGTAAAATTTATCTTCATTTAAGGTAGTAGTACAAAAATATGATATCTGAAGTGATAAAGACAAGTTATTCTCAAAAATTCCTGTTGCAAAATATATATACACTGAAGCGCCAGAAAAAGTGGGATACCTGTGTAATATCTGGTAGCTCAACTTCTGGATCGCATAACAGCAAAAAAAAAAACGACGGGGCATGGTCTCCATAAGCTTTCTAAGGAAATATGTAGACAATGAACTCCATGCCTACTGAAGAGTGGTTTCAAATATTTTAGTATTTCTAGATGGTGAAAATCCTATTTAAATGGATCATTGCATGGTCTCTCTCATATGTTCAATACCGTTGAGATCTGGTGGACAAGGGGGACAATTCATGTTTCAAAACTCGGATGAGTGTTCTAACAATAATTTGATGGCTGTGGATGCTTGCGGTAGCGCATTCTCTTGTAGGAAGGCGTCCAAACCCAGGAGAGTGAATGCATGGCATGGATGGCTTAACACATCTGAAAAGATATTTGCGTTCACTGTTCAAAGAGGTAGTAGACGTATAGGGTTCCTTATTCGGCCCACCTAATCACAACCCATACCACAACGGAGTAACCAGTAGCCTTTACAGTCCCATGTTGACATGCTGGATTTATTGATTCATGGAGTACTCTTCACACAGGGACACAAATCTGATCGATTAAGCTGGAAACGAGACTCAGCAAACCAGACTACTCCTTTCGAGTCGTCCAGGGCCCAGGATCGGTGCTTCCGAGCCCTAACGGGAATCATAGTCTGTGTCACGAGGAAAGCAATGCCACCCAGGTAAGACATCGGCAATTAAAGCCAAAATCATTCACGGAACTCTCTACGGTCATCAGGATAATGTTAGTAAAGACATTTAGCATTGAACGGCGATTTTATTTGGTTCAATATTGTACTATTTTCGTTTAAAATTATTTTCGACAGATAGCTCCGGTACGATCTTCCATTGTCTTCCTACCGCCAAACTATTTAGGTTGGTTTAATGTTTTATTAAACTTATATTAACCTTTAATTCAAGATTATATAGTTTTTTTTAACCTTTAATTCAAAGTACACATTTGAAATGGTCTGCCGTAAAGATCTAATCTATGATTGTATTTCAACAATGTCATGCCTCATCTTACGAGTACCATCTATCGTACCTCGCTAAAATTTGCTTAAATTATGATCACCTGCCATGTTTATTAAGCATCAGCTCTTATGTCGATCGTAAATGTCTGTAGTTTTATGTATCATGTTTGCGGTCGAAACCATTGACGAGAAACTGTGTGTGTCTGTATGTATGTATGTATATATATATATATATGTGTGTGTGTGTGTGTGTGTGTGTGTGTGTGTGTGTTTGTTTGTTTTTTTTTTGTGTGTGTGTGTTTTAGTTAGTGATAAGCATCAATTAGAGAGAGGAGAACAGTTAAAATAATTCAACGGGAGCTTAAAAACAGATCTAATTTTGTGGCGTCAAATGTCACTTTTTTTCATATTGCAGAGAACGAACAAACGCCAAATTTATTCTCAATTCTACGGGAGGGGAAAAACCGTGAGGAGCTAAAAATTGAATTGAACTTGATTGACAGTTAACCACGGCCCAGCCTCATCTTCGTTGCCGCGTCAAAAGAACATTCTAGAAGGTTTCTGGGGAGTTTAAAACAAAGAAGTAAATTAGCAGATAGACATTAGAGCCGTCCGGCGCTGGACGAGGGTCGCGTCGTGATTTGAGAGATGGAACTTGGCACGGATTGAATTGGTTTTTAATTAATGTTAGTTAATAAAGCTCTTAGATGCAATTTAATAGTCTTTCTTTGCCACAGGCCTATAATTCTTGACTGCTATTTAGAATAATTATTATGGGAATGAGTACTGCGGACATGTGATTTATATATATATATATATATATATATATATATATATATATATATATATATATATATACAGGGTATCTCAGTTAAACTTTTCAGAACTTTTACGAGGGGTAGGGTGCATCATGCTCGAAATCATCTAGCAATGTGGGATAGCAATGTGTAAATGTTTTCCTGAAGCGGTGATGTACACAGAAACACCATACAGAAAGAGACCGTAAGTGAATAATCGTTTTAATAATAAACGCACACAAACAAAAGGTACACGGTTCAAGGTAAGTGTTCGTAGTTTTTTCCACCGACTGCAATGCAGACGTCACATTTTGGAGCATGGAATTCCGAACATTCTGGAATAATCCAGGCTCATCTCGAATTTCTGCAGAATCTATTGCGATTCTTGCAACTAGCTCCTCAATATTTTCAACGGGGGGGGGGGGTATAAACCTGTGTTTTCATATGCCCCCATAAATAAAAATAAAGACATGTCAGGTGTAGTGACCGAGCAGGCCAACGCATGAAACCACCACGTCCGATTCACTGTTGACCATATCTGAAGTCTAGATAGTTACGAACATTACGGCTGCAATGGGCAGGGGCTCCATCGTGTTGGAACCACATTCTCCGGTTTGTCGATGCAGAAATCTGTTCTTCACACTAAAGTTGTGGCTATACTTGCTGCATAAATATCAATTAGTTACTTCCGGTTAGACGACTCGGCAACAGGTAAAATCCGTTGAGGCGATCCCCTACAATACCAGCCCAAACATTAACCGAAAACAGGCTCTGTGCTGCACGATGTCGTATTGCGTGTTTTTCTTCGCCCAGAAATGGGCGTTATGCGAATTGAACATACCTTCCCTTTTGAAAGATGCCTCATCAGAAAAAAACACTTTGGCAGGGAAAAGGGGATCTGTAGCACACTTTCCAAGGCACCAGTATGCGAAAGCAATACGAGGTGCACAATCATCCGGTTGCAGTGCCTTGACACGCTGCACGTGATACGGAAGCATGTCGTGTTGTCGGAGAACCCTCCAAACGCTGGATAGGGAAACCCCGACTGCGTGCGCTACACTTCGCGTACTCATAGTGGGAGTCTCCTGTACCTGCTGTAGCACATTATCTTCGATAGCTGGAGTCCGTGCTTTTCTTACCTGATCCCTGGCAGCTGTTTGAAATGAACCTGTCTCAGCTATTCTCTATTACAGCCTTGCAAAGAATTTATGGCGGGGCCTCGTCGGATATCGCCTCGTCGGATATCGCTCGGATATCGGATGTGCAAGCGCTGTGAGGCTGGCCCACTATAATCTGCATCACAAAATGCATGTCGGCTAACTCTGCGTTCGCATAATTAGCCATTCTACTAACTCTGAGTCCTTGTGCGAACTGACGATTCCCTGCACGAACGCTTGGAACTTCGCGCAGCGCCATCTACCGCGTTAGAAAAGCATTTAGAGCCCCGCATTGCTATTTGATTTCGAGTCAACAGGTTACACCCTACCACTGGTAAAAGTTCTGAAACGTTTAACTGATACACCCTGTATGTATATATATATATATATATATATATATATATATATATATATATATATATATATATATATATATATATATATATATATATATATATATATATATATATATATATATATATATTATATATATATATATATATATATGTATGCATATATATATATTATATATATATACGTGTGTGTGCGTAAGTAAAATGGAACGAAAAATATAAGAAGCTCCTCAACATTTCATTATTATTTCATATATAATATCTTTAAAAAATTCAATCTTAAAAAGTATTCATTATTTTTCTCTTCAATTCTTTGTTGTTATTAAAGGAGAAAATACCTCTAGCCACACAGACAGTTTCTACATTAAGGTATAAAATCAGACGGATAGTTTTGGAAATTTAATCGGTTTGTCAAGGTCTCAAACTTTCATTTTCTAAAACTTCCCCGGGCTAATATTTTATTATTGAATACGAATGATAGCATAGCTGAATGCTGATCGAAAACATATGTGATATTAAAAATATTTTGTGAATGCTCTACAACAAACAAATAATAAATGAGACAGCAATGGGATTTAATTTCGTATTTCCGAATCTTCGTTGCGATGCATCAAAGTTATTGCTATTTCGGCAATTCTGCAGGGCATGGTGAAACAGATAGTTAACAAACTAATTTTCCTTTTTTCTTATTACGCATCTCTGATTCATTATAAAAGAATCCGACCATGGTATGAAATACTGCTGAATTTACAGAGTATGAAAATATTCCAAGAGTTCCTTATTCGAATAAAATGTGTGCATAAACGGAGCGAATTTAAACATAATATCAATTATCAAAGACAAGCCATGTTTAAAGTCACTGGAAATGAAACTGTATTTTACCAGCCTCAAGATTTCAAGGTGCATGTTTGATTGTTCATCGTCGAAATTCAGTCATAACAGCGACTATATATAAACGGAAGGACTAAAGTTAAAATTTTACTGCAAAGAGTACATTGAAACCACTGATATAAAATACAGTGTGTTTCAAAAATATTGGTGGGATTTCAAATGCCTATAGATATGCATGTGTTTCAGACACGAGTCATACGTTAAATGAAAAAGAGGCACTTCAGGTTTATGTGTGGGAAAGCATACGTGCAGATACCAACAGACTGCAGGACTAGAACTGGAAAATTCCGTATAATTCCATTTACCAGTTAAAAGGAGCTCCTCCACATTTTGCTAACACCGTGCGGGAATTTCTTAAGGAATCATTTACTCAGCAGTGGGTCGGACGAGAAATGTGGGTTGCCTAGTCCCCACGGTCTCCAAACCTTACCTCCATGGGTATCTATTTTTGGTGTTAAAATACAAGTGTATTCCATTCATATTCGAAATCTGGAGCATTTAAAAGAAAGGATCATTGAAGCTGTTTCATCTATCACGCCGGATGTTCTCTGCCGTCTATGGTAAGATATTGGATATCGTCTTGACGACTGCAGAGCAACTAAGGGAGCACACATCGAAGTCTACTGATGAGATAAGAAACTTGGAAACTTTATCTTCAATTTGACGTATATTTCATCGCTCTACAATACTTTTTTCCGAATCCATAACCATTGAAAACCCCACCATTCTTTTTTGGACACACTGACTAATATCAAACACAAAAGCTATGGCGCATCCCATCAATGTCTCTCGCTCCTTTGAAAAACGCAATATAGAGAAATGAAAAAGCTCAGTCAGTAATGTGTTTTAAAATTTTACTGTATACGTTTGATTAAGTCACTTCTGTTAAAGAAATTGAGCTTTCAGTTTAAAGTTAACCCGGCAGTATTCGCGCGTTGGTCGATTCCCCGCTATTTTTCATTTGTTCCCCTGTAACCTCCCTCCCCTTAAACTTGTATTGATAAGATTCCTGGTAACTTACCGTATGTATTCTTCCTACCCACGTTTCAGATACCAAGATCCTCTCCCCTTTTTCTTGGAA
The DNA here is from genome assembly GCA_907164885.2 of Dolomedes plantarius. NCBI lineage: Eukaryota > Metazoa > Arthropoda > Arachnida > Araneae > Dolomedidae > Dolomedes > Dolomedes plantarius. Next base: position 119,407,314 of record OU015492.1, read on the forward strand.
GTTATTGCTTTTGAAAGAAGCAATCGGTCGTTTCGACCACGGCGCGACTACTGAGTCGGCAGGGTTTTTACACCTGGCGACATAGTTATCAAGTGCATTGTGAGCCGTCTGTTCTGGCACAGGACGAAACATTATAATGCATGACTGGTTTACATCTGTTCCTTTAGCTAAGACAATTTTAAAGGATCATAATTTGACAATGGTAGGAACATTAAGTAAAAATAAAAAGGAGATCCCACAAGCATTCTTACCTTCATAGTAGAGAGAAATATTTTCCTGTGAATTTGTATTTCAGAGAGAAGTGACTTTTGTTTCTTATGTTCCCCCAAACAATGCTGCTGTTTTATTGATTTCTACAATGTATAATGATAATTCTACTCATTACCCAGAATAAATGAACCCAGAAATAATTAATTTCTATTATGAGACAAAAGGAGGTGTGGACGTTGTAGATGAAATGAAAGCCACATATTCCATTTAGAGGAAAAGTAACAGATGGCTACTTACCATATTTTTCTCTCTTTTGAACATTGCAGCCATAAACTGCCAAATTATATTTCAGCAAAATACGGGAGATAAGATAGCACGTCGTCATCTTTTGAAAAAACTTGCACTTGAATTACTGAAGGAGCACATAAATCAAAGAAAGAAAGTACCAACTTTACCCAATCCTTTAAAATTAAAAATTGATTAATTTTATCGAGAACCCCCCAAAATAGCTCTACGATCTCCAAAGAAAAACGATGTATATATTGCACAACAAAACAAAATAGGAAAATGAAGCAAATATGTCGGAAATGTTTCTCATATGTGCAAAGAACATTCATTTAACATAAGTGTGAAATGTAAAAAAAACAACTATTAACTCTTAACTTTTCAACACTATATTATTGATTTACATATAATTTATAAATATATAAAACTATATCGTTGGTATCATCTGTTAAATAACGAAAATTATGTTAATATCCATTTAAAATTATTTTTGTATCTATACTTTCCCCTCATTGCTAACGGCGGGGAAATGACCTCACGCGACTACTAACGTTCTGAAAAGAGACGCGACTACTCTAGGGTTAACTTTGTTTTGTTTTATTTTCCTGCCATTAGATGGCGCGACTGTTCATATGTAGCTTTTCCCCTCTAATGTAAGTATTCAGTCAATAAAATGCACTCTCTTGTTTATGTCTCAGTGAAAGCAGGTCGTCTCTCTCTGATATTAAACGAATCTTAATCGAAAACTTTAAAAACTTCAACTATTTTTTTAATCCTCATTTATATCATCCTGGTAACAACTTCAGTCAAATATGATTTTAACTGCACCCTATTTAGGTGAACTTGTTAAATGTTAGGCGCGTCATAAAATAATAAACATTTTATTATGTAAATATCTCATTTTAACTCGCCTGATATTTGAACGGGATATTAAAAATATAAAACAAAAATCGAGAAAAAGTTGTTCCGACATTTTAAAATTCAGAACAGAGTAGAGAATGCATCATGCAAAATTTATTCACTTGCGAGTGTCAAATAATGTCCACCAGGAGGCCATAAGCGCAAGAAATAAGAATATCATTACATACCTTTCAGTGACAGCTGTCTGAACGATGGAAAACTGTTCTTCTAAAATTCAACTTAAGTGACAGTTTATTTTTTTCTGCGTGATACGTATGATGGATGGAAAGTAAAATGCAGTACGGGAACCGTGCAGAAACAAGTGACAATGGCAGTAAACTGTTTGCAGTCATTTATCAAATATGTTTGCATGAAAATATTATGCTTATACTTCCAGTAGGAAAATATTTTATCTACCAAGTCACTTTTGCAGCACTAACTGGGAGTCAAATTTTATAAAAAAGTGCTAATGCAAAAGTGTTTACTTGAAATATGTACGAGTTATAGTGATAATGAAAAATATTTTAGGTATGTAGGCATAATTTAAGAATGAATATTAATTGAAATTGTAGTAAATTTGAAATGTACAATGTATTAATTTAGTGCCAAAAGCATAATTTAAAATTAGTGTTATTATACATTGAGCAATTAGTGTTATTATATATTGAGCAAGTATTTAAATTAGTGTTAATATTAAATGTGTATTGAAGTCACGTGTTTGATTATTCAGTCCAAGATGGCAATTGTAACAGAGTATATATCATATCTAAAGTAGAAATTTACCCTTTTGTTTGTGTTGAAACCACTGATTAACAATGTAAAAATTATCTTCTTTTAAGTGTTGAAACCCCTTATTTAAAATATAAAAACTCAACCAGAAAGGTTGTCATAATGATACGACAAATTTTCACTAGTGTTTGCGTTTAAACCACTATATAATATTATAAAGTTATCCGCGGAAGTTGGTCGTAACTAATTATAGATCTAAAGGACAAAACTACCCTGGTATGTGCGTTGAAACCATTCATTCAAAATATATCCCAGAAAAGCCAGATCTAAAGGGCAAATTTACCTCCGTCTGTGTGAAAAATGTAATATAAAAAAAAAGTTTAATATATAGTCTTTGCCTTTCACTCTATTTAAAAATCTAATGTGGGAAAAGAAATAACTAGTTAGCAATATTAATTATAAAATTTTATCATGCACATTTGATTAAGTAGTTCTCATTTATCTTTTTTAATCCTCATTTATGTCACCCTAACTACATCTCCAATCAAATACACCCTTAAATTCATTCTCTTTTGGTACATTTTCCACATGTTAGACGCGTTACAGAGTAACACGATTTTTCACATAGAGCTAATATACTGTGGTGACATATCATCGTTCAGCAGAGCAGGAACAGAAACTTCTCAACTTTGTTTTTGACTTTAAAAATTATTACCATTTTATTTATTATTCTAACTTTACATTTTATTGGTGATCTGCGTAAGTAAATATGGTTGGCTGTAAATAATTTATTTAACTTTTATGTCGTGTTGTAAATAAATGGTATTTTTCTAATTTGTCTTATGACCAACATGCTCAACACATAGCAAAAACTTATATTGGTTACCCAAGGACGTGATTTTGAAAACTTCATCGTTGCTAAACTCTGTTGAAGTCATCGGAAATTGGGGTACGTTTTCGCAATAATAAATATTTTACTATTCGCCTTTATATTTAAAATGGCTAAAAAGGAAGATGATTCTACTGCATTAAATCTCGATAATCCAAATACTGAAATTAATCGAGTAGCAGTTAAGCCTCCAAATTTTTGGCGAAACAAGCCAAAATTATGGTTTTTACAGCTTGAAGCGCAGTTTGCTAATAGCGGTATTTTTCGAGATTCGACAAAACATAATACCGTCGTTGCTGCGTTAGACGAAAATGATTTAGATTGTGTTGTTGATATATTGTCGAATCCTCCTCAATGTGATAAATACGATACAATAAAAAACGCTTTGCTAAACAGATTAACTGACACCGAAGAATCGAGATTAAAAAAACTATTGAACGATCTTGAACTTGGCGACAAACGCCCATCCGATCTCTTACGGCAGATGAAAAGCTTGGT
>OU015492.1:119411324-119421324 GCA_907164885.2 Dolomedes plantarius
GCTCTGCGCATGTCCAAGGAGAGTTGGCGCGCTGAGATTCCCGCGAATTTGGGGAGAGCGGGAATAGAAGTCGATGCTATCAGATGTGTTTCGCCACGGCTCTAAAAAAGAAATGGCGAATAATGAAATGCGTAGATCTGGAGAGGTGGTATTATGACATTGAACTGAATAAACTCTACTTAATTTAGACGATGCTGAGTACTTTTTGAGTGTATGCCTTCCCTCGATGCCATGGACTATAAAACAAGAAGACTGCAAACGACACATTAGCAGGCAAAAGCCAACGCCTGTCCTATATATATATATATATATATATATATGTATATATATATATATATATATATATATATATATATATATATATATATATATATATATATATATATATATATATATATATATATATATATATATATATATGTATATATATATATATGTATATATATATATATATATATACTAGCTGTACCCGTCCCGGCGTTGCTCGGGCAATGTAATTACCAATTTTTTAGTAGCCTTAACCCTTTGTTAATGGGCGTCGCTGTCATCCTTTTCCTCACCATGATACATTATTTTACGTATATAAATTTAATCCTTTCTGGCACATTTTGGCAAAATTTTTGACATAGGATTACTAATCGAATATCACTGCAATAGTAATCGATTTCCTTGAAAGCTAATATATCACATCCTCCACATGCTGAAATTTATTGAAATCTTCATAGATTTTTTCCACAAATACACCACAAATTATATGATATTAACTAAGTGCTGGCCAAAAAAATTACGGCATTACTAAATGTGATTTTTTAATCGATTATCACTGCAATGGTAATCAATTTCCTTTAACCACACAATCCCTCATAGAAAACAAACGCCCCAACACATCACGTGCATGACGTCGAAAAACTGGTTTCCTCCTATTTTCACCCGCTTCACCTTCGTCCGGAAATGAAGAACGAAATCTCCGATATGAGATTTCTCGCAAGAGTTTCCGAATCATAAAATAAATTATTAAAAAATAACTACAATTTGTAAATTAATTTTGGTTCTGGCTTTCGAAACTGTGATGTCTAGGGTCTCTGAGATAAAAATTTCGTAAAAATGTAACGACATTTACGTATCGATTCGACAATTTGGAAAAAAGGGTCACGGACAAAATCGCGTTTTTTTCCGAAAAACGGGTGCGTACAGGCGATCGAAAAAAAATCACAATAAATCGATAAATTAAGACAGACAATTTTAATTGTGATTTCCGCATAGTGTCATCTTTCCCGTATAGGCTCGTCCGAAAAAAAAATTCTTGGACGGATACGTTAGGATGTACGGGGCTTTTGCTCGTCCGGGAGCTCCAAATCGCGACTAAATATTTAATTACGGAAAATGTAATTAAAAAATCGAAAAAAGGGCTTCGAGGTGCATAATGAGACCTCGGGAGGCATCTTCGTGTCGAATCTCAAGACTGTCCGACCTACCGTCTTTGCGCTGCGCCGCGAGCAGACAAAAACTCGGTCACACACACACAGACTTTGCCTCTTATATATAAAGATATATATATATATATATATATATATATATATATATATATATATATATATATATATAGAGAGAGAGAGAGAGAGAGAGAGAGAGAGAGACAGAGAGAGAGAGAGAGAGAGAGAGATATCTGTGTGTGTGTGTGTGTGTGTGTGTGTGTGTGTGTGTGTGTATGTATGTATGTGTGTATGTATGTATCCATAGTTTTCAAATCTCAGCCTTGACTTCGGACAAGCGAGAATTGAACCAAAGACCTGGCGTATCGTTTCCAAAGACTTTCAAAACTAAACTATTATAAATTTACTTTTCTAGTCTAGAAGAAGATATAATTTATAATAAAAGCAAAAAGGAATTAAAAATTGTAAAGCTAAAAATAGTATCGAAAATAATCGTGAAAATTCAAAACTAATAATATGACTGAAAATTTCTAGAACAGTCAGATTAAAAATTTCAAAAATTAAGGATAATATAAAATGTTTAAAATTTTTATTCAATAATTTTGCATGAACATGAAGGATTCAAAATTAAATCCAAACAATAATTAGTTAAATTTTGATCCGTGATAATTTTTTAGATATGAAAAAAGGGGATGACATATACCTTGATAATAGACATAGAAGCGAAAAACTGGACTTTTTATCATACAATTCTCCCTTTTTCACCTTGATATGCTTTTATTTCAATTTCTAAAGTATAGAAATCAAACCTAAATCATATAATTGAACACATTTCTCTTAGAAAATACCTTTAATATTTTATCATGTAAAAGTATAAATACAAAGTCCAAACACTTATGCTTAAACTTGGGTTCATTACGAGAGTTTTCAAAATATATCATTCTGATTCATTAATAGTGGAGCATTAAACATAATTTTATAACCTTTGTAACAATCACTGGAAATACGCAAACCATACGGTAATCTGCTGAATGATACAAATTTATGGTAAATATCTAACATATTTCCCCCTCTTTCCTGAATATTTATCAGCCTCAACACTAAATCATCTCTCTGTGTTAGAATTTAGTTATCCATTCGACATCCAACAGCAACCGTATCCTAGTGCTCGATGTGTTATTCTGTTTGTTAACAGATGGAAATGCTGCGATTTCCGCGTTTACTCTGTTCAATAGATTAAGTCGAAAAGGAAAGTTAAATGAATCTTCATTAATATATATATAAAAACAATAAACATCAGGAGAAATACTAATAAACATGCTCTGTCATTCTTAAGAAAATTTGTTTATTTATTAATTAGTATATATATATATATATATATATATATATATATATATATATATATATATATATATATATATATATATATATATATATATATATATATATATATATATATTAGGGCGGAGCGTAAAAAAAAAAGTTTTCGATTTCGTTTTTGCCCTAGTGTGGAAAAGTTGGGTACTGGTGGGTAGATCACGTATGCAAAGTTTTGGGAAAAACAAAAAATTTCTTCCGTCGCCACTTAGGCCGTGATTTTTAGCAGATTTTCACCATACAGTTAAAAATATTCGATTGTTTTGTATGCAACTCGTCATTTTGTTCTTAAATAAAATACAGAGGTAATTCGAAACTTAATACAGAAAGGCAGCAGTGGACACACTGCGTGCAGAAAGGTAAAGAAATATTTTGGCATGTAAACTTTGTCAACAACAACTTTAGAAACGAAGCTTAAAATCTTCGTGAAAGACTTACGGAAATTGTTCGATATTTTTTCATGTAAGTTTGTTTCTTTTAAAAAATGTTCTTTCCCAAAGCATAAAAAGATCCCTAAAATGGAAAGAACTTTTCTTATAGACCAACGGGCACTTAGGCAAATGTTCATAGGCGCAGTTGACTTAAAAGAAACTGAAAGCTGAGGAAACGAGCGAATAGGAAGCAGAAAGAGACAGAAGCAGTAAGTCTTAAAATAAACGTTTCGCCATCTGTTACGCCATCTAGGCTCACATTTCCTGATCCAGATTCTAACGTGGATCCACATAACTTCGATAGTGACACAGATCACTTGAAGTCTTCCCCATCCACATCCAGGTTGACTCAATCTGAAGGGGAAAAGACGTTAAGATCAAGCCGATACCCAGCAGTAGCTACAGCTTGTGACAGAAACGGACTTTCAGATGCGGCTGGAGCCATCATTGCAAGCGTTTTTTAGAAGATTTGGGGATGATTACCAAAAAAGACATTTTAAAGGTAATTGATAGACATAAAATAAGAAGAGAGAGGAAAGAAATTCGGAAGGAATATCAGCAAGGAAATGAAAGACTGCTGGAACCACTTAAGGGACTTTATTTTGACGGAAGGAAGGACAAAATTCTAATGCAAGAGAGCGTAGGGGGAAAGATGTGCCAAAAAACAGTCCTGGAAGAACACGTTGCAATGATTAAGGAACCTGGAAGCAAGTACCTTGGAGACATAGCACTAACTTCATCATCATCTTTGAGTATTTCTCAAATGATGCTGCAATTCATGGAGAATAAGAATATTGGCATTCATCAACTAGTAACAATAGGGTGCGATGGAACAATGGTTAATACTGGCTATAAAATCGGCGTAATTCGTCTTTCTGGGGAAGCCATTGGGGAACCCTTGCACTGGTTTATCTGCCAGTTACAAGCAAATGAGTTGCCACTCCGATATTTAGTGCAGCATTTGGATGGTGGAACTAGTGACCTTAATGCATTTTCTGGTCCTACTGGGAAAGCATTGGCAAATTGTAAAAAAACCCCAGTTGTGAAATTTGTAGACATTTCGAGCGAATTTCCAAAAATCTACATAAATGATCATAGCACACACAAGCGATAGCTTTGGGATATTTGTCAAGCTGTTACAAATAGAAACTGCTCATCAAGTTTGACACAAAATAACCTGGGAAAATGACTCATGCACATTGGCTAACAACTGTAAATCGAATAAAGTGTTTATACATCAGCTCGTCAGGGCCTTCAAACCAACTTCAAACTCTGGCAGAGTTCATCATGAAAGTGTGCCCACCTATGTGGTTTACAGTCAAATTAAATCCATATTGCACGTTTGGTCCACGAAATTTGTGGCAGACTCTAAACGTCTCACGCTATCTTAAAAACGATTTAAAGACTGTGGTCGATCCCATTATCCAGAGAAATGGCTATTTCGGCCACCCGGAAGCAATAATCTTGTCAATGATCACAGACGACAGACAGTCCATTGCAGAACTTGGACTACGTAGGATTTTACGAGCAAGAAAGGAAAAAAGGAAAGAATCAGACACTACAACATTCCGTCACTCAACTTCGGGGCAGTTTCATATATAGACCTCATTGATTGGCAGAAATGTAATTTGACGGAATCCCCAATTGATAGAAGAAAATTTGAGAAATTTGATTTCCAGTGGATAGTCTGTAGCTCAACACGTGGGAAGCCTAAAATTTCCTTGCCACACCCAAATGCCACACAGTATAGCCAAAGATGACAAAACTGCAAACGTGGCCACTAACTGGTGTTTTATGACGGTACTGCTGTTTTCTACACCACGATAGGCGTACGGCAAAGGCGCCTTAATCCCCTTTCGCAATATATGCAAGGCGAGGATTCCCTAGTAGGGATATGTTTCTTTAATTATCAATTTTTATAATATCAATCATTTTTTAAATAAAAAAAATTAGTCCCTGCAAAAAAACATTAACATGATCTCCCTTAATTTGAACAGAAAAAAAATATTCAGACAGTCGGAAAAAAATGTAATTATACAGATAGAAATTAAACATCATTATACACTACAGGCCTAAATACACTAACAAAAGTTGAAAGCTTTTATATATCTACATTTAAACCATTTATGAGTTGAAAATAATGTAAAAAGCAATCAATTTATATCTGAATCATTTTTCATGTTAACAAAAAATTACTCCTTGCAAAAAAAACATTAACATTATCTCCATTAATTTGAATTTATAATAAACCACTAAAAGTCGGACTCAAAGAGGAAAAATGTCAAATTGTCTTTAGGAAAGTAAAGAAATTTGAAAAGTAAAGCTGAAAAGTAAAAATGTCACTTTGTCGAATGCTTGTTAACCAAAATCAATTAAAAAAGTAAGCACAGTATAAATAACATTTAAAGAAACCATGTGAAATGTTATACACATCTCCGAATTTTAGTAGATTCAGCCTTTCATCATTCTCCTACTACTAAATATTAAATAGTAAAAATGTCAAATTGTCTAATGTTTGTTAACAAAAATCAATTTAAAAACTAAACACAATATAAATAACATAGAATTAATAACAATATAAATATCATAAAATAAATAAACGGCATTGTTCCTCTTATTTGTGTCTTTCAAAAGGCCGATATAAATTAAATTAACGCTTCTTGATCTGTGGCTTGTCCATTCATGTTGTTGGCTTGAATGCTATATTAAAGTCTGTATAGCGTTGATAAAATTCACTTGAGTCTTCTTTCACTTTTCTTTCTTGAAATATGAGTTTAGAGAGCCTCAGGATATACTATATTTTTTGTTCTTCCATTTGGAGCTAGGATGTAGAGATTTTCGGCTTTTCCAACTCTAGAACAACCCACATAAAGTTGACCATGGGGGAAACAGGGTTTGAGAAGATCGAGTCCAACTACTTTCAGCGATTGCCCTTGTGCCTTGTTAATGCTCATGGCGAAACTTAAACGGACAGGGAACTGAAGTCTTTTAAATTGAAATGGTATATCCGAAGGGATGATTGATATCCTGGGAATAAATACGAATTCGCCTGCAGAGTGTCCTGTCATAATGGTGGCTTTAATCACATTCGGCATCAGAGTCTTTACAGCAAGTCTTGTTCATTGTAGAGTGAAGGTGGATGCAGATTTCTGAGCAGCATAATTGGTGCTCCAATCTTCAGCTCTAAAATGTGAGAGGGTACTCCAGATGGCTCCAACGTATTTAAAAATTCTGTGGTGTAGTGTACCGCTTCTTCTGTATCACAGGTGGTGTCAATCGATTTGTAAACGTGAGCTTTACCTGGCCATTCTTGTAAAAGCTGCTAATTGATGACGTTGACATCTTCGGTTCTTGGGGAAAGGATTGCTCTTTCTCACAGCCATGTGTGACCAGTGAAGTGCTGGGCCACATTTGGAAACACTGCCTCTTTCAGCTGTTGTTGAGTTGTCACAATCATCCCAATCGTTCCCATGGCTATACATCCTGTATTATCAGCAGTATTGGCTCCATTTCCAAGTTGTAGAAGGTTATCTGCAAATTGTTGGGCTGAGGGATCACCATTGACATTAACTCGCATGTTTGTTGAAAGACCAAGTCTTTCGATGCCATTCCACACGTAAGACGATTTTAAGCAGGCCTGCATTTCATCCGCCCTGGTTCCACGTGAAATAACCGGAAGTGTCTGTTGAAAGTCGCCAGCCAACACCATAGTTACGCCTCCCGTTCTGTAATTGTTACTCTGATGTCCTTCAATGTGACATAGAGTGCTTCGAATGCGGCTTTGTGGGTCATGTTGCATTCATCCCAGACAATTTACTTGCAATGCTTTAGAACCCTTGCCTTTCCTGAATTTTTTGAAATGTTACACGTAGGAGTCTCTGTGTTTGCTAGATTTAAGGGAAACTTGAAAGCCGAGTGAGCTCTCCTTCCTCCTGTCAATAGTGTTGCAGCAATGCCAGAAGAAGCAACAGCCAAGGCAATCTCGTTTCTGTGTCGCAATTTAGCCAAAAGAAGATTGATTAAAAAAATTTTCCCTATACCGCCCGGAGCACCCAAAAAGAATATGCCAACGCGACCATTGAAAACTGCTGTTGTGATCTTGTCAAATACTTCCTTTTGATCTGGGGCCATTTTCGGCTCATTTTCTTCTATGTATGTTGCGAGTACATTCGTATCACAATTTCGCTCCATACGTTCCTCACTCGGCAGAACTGAATCAAGGTTTTGATTGGGTTGTGGAAGTCCAAAGCTCTTTGTGTCCGATCCACCTATCAATATAATCTTGTCCTCAATGCAGATTAGCGCTCTGTTGAAGATGTCGTCACTGTAGTCCAGATCGATATTCTGCTGTTCCACGCGTGCTTGGTGCAGCATGTCTTCGGGCAGGTTCTCCTTATGATTCATCCATAACTGTCCTGGAGATGACATGGAGCATGTATTTAGCATTACAGCAAACAGATTCCGTAAAACCTTTGGTGATCGAGATGCAGCCGCTTCTTCGAGTGGATTGTTCCAGTGGTTATCATTCTCCAAAAGTCCTCTAGGCTGGCAGGCCTTTTTGTAAGTTTCACAGAGCCGTCCCTGAAATGTTTTAAAATCTTCAAATGATTTTTGGACTGGTACTTCATGAAGCAGGTGGCGCGGGTGGCACTCTGAATTGTTCGTATGTACGGTGTACACCCGGCCCAGTGCATCGCTTGACCTTATTCCTGTTTGCTAAGGTACAACGTGTCCTTGTTTTCGACGGTTACATTTCTTGTTTCCATTGTTCCAAGTGTAGTATTTTGGAACTTGGTTGTACAACAGGGTGCGTGCAAACTCATCTTGGGTGCAAAGTCTGAAGAAAGACTTGAGTGTCATTTCCTTAGGCGTTTGGGAACGTTCAGCAGCGTTTTCTGATATGAAGTAGACTCTCTGTCTATTCTCAAGGTGGACGCTCAGATGAATCACTGTTTGGTAGCGCTCATGAATAAGAAAGTTGTGTATTCTCCATACTGCTTCATTGCTGCTGATATATCTTCCCATTTGATACTGGACAATTTCATTTATGTCATTCTCGCCACTGTTCTCTTGAAAAACAACCATGTCCGATCCTTTGTTAATATACCTACAGACATACTTTATGGGCTTAATAGAATTGCAATACTCTACGTTGATATGGGCATTGAAAATTTTTGTTAGTAGAGGGCAATACGGGACAATCCAAGTATTGTTTATAGACATTTGCGATCCTTTATATTTGATGTCAGCGTTAAATCCCCCGTCTTGTGGTGATCTGGGCCGATAAAGTGGATATCCATTTCGTCCTGTTTGCGTGTCTTTAAATAATTGGCGCGGGTATCGTTTAGTGCAAATTCCATCTTTCATGCATGGAGAGGTTGTATTTATGGATCCGCTGGGGCCGTGCACCATATCCTTAGTTACAATTGAAAAAAAGTCCCAGGTTTCTTGTTCATTAGAGATTTCTGCACTGATAATTCAGCCACGCGGTGAACGCGTACGCAGTCCTTCAGCCAAATCAGAATGTGAGCGTGAGGCAGTCCTCGCGTCTGCCACTCTGTCGTGTACATATGACACTAAACTTCTCCAAAAATCTTTGCCTTTGTAATGAGACTCATTAGCGTTTTTTTTTGTTTCTGATGAAATACTCTTGCTAACAAATCATGGCGATCCTGTGGTTTTTGTCCAACAAATTGTTCTTCCTGTATCTCTGTCCAGTTTAGATTGCAGGTGAAAGTGATGAAGAGGTCTGGTCTGCCGTAGTTTCTCACGTAGGTCATGGCATCTTGAGTACGCTCGTGCATGTACCTTGGACCCCCTTGTAAAGCCGGAAGGCAAGATGATCAACTTGCCTATGTCGGATATATTTCCATCATTCATGACCGCATCCCTCAAATGAGCATACTGTTCAACTCTGAGAGTCCTCTATGTACGTCCTTTATTCGTATGTACTCCTCTATGATGTCCTTTATTCGTATTTACATTAGTCTTTCCGATTCAATCTTGGCATACATATCAACGATAAATTGGTGGAACATGTCTTTGCTTCTCAGTAATGAGTTGAAATTTGAAGAACATATCATCATCCTGTAAGCATAGAATTGCATAGCTGAAATCTTAGTTTTGGGCATTCCTGTAGTTGGATCTTTTAGTCGCAGTTCAAAATGATATCCATCCTCCGCCTGCCAAAAGATGAGGGGATACTGTAGTGCATCTTAGGACCAGTGCGTGTTGGGAAATTTTTTGAGGGTGCCACTTCTTTCTTCTAAAGCTATGTCTCTTGTCCCATACTGTTCACCCACCATGATGAAAGCGACTTCTTCTGTTGCGGGGGCGTTGAACCGCCCCCCCCCATGTTCATCGTGTGGGGTTCTGTCATCTACGATCACCAATTCGAATTCCTGGGTAATCTTATCCATAGCCGACTTAAAGTTCTGGATGTAACAGTTGTGATCATGCAGCATACCTTGCAACTGTAGTACTATGTCTCGTCTGGTTTGTGGCTTCTTTTTACAGCGATACTCTGCTTGTTGTGTAGCGTCTCCAAGAAAGTAAATTTGCAAAGATTTAGGCTCTTCCCTCGGTAGAGGCTGCAGACTGCCAATGCAGTGATAAACTTGACCCTGTACTTTAAATGTAGGCATGTACCCGGGCTTTCTAATTTCTTTCGTTGTGCCAAAAGAGGTCATCTGGAAACAGGAATTGTAGCTTCTTATATTAGAAAGGAAATTTTTAGCTTCTTGAGAACTGCCACTGAGT
>OU015492.1:119426324-119508824 GCA_907164885.2 Dolomedes plantarius
ACAGCTGAGGCTATCTTTATTTATGATATAACCAGATTTCAGTCTTAAAATCGATAAACTAAGCAAATATTTATTATTATTACACTGCTGGCCACTGTAAATGCAACACCCTGAAGGTAACATGCAAATAACATGAAATTTACAACATGCTTTAGCGGAGGTGAGATATGCAAATGATTAGAATTTCAGCGCAGACGCACATCACGCGCTCCTGTGGCGCCACTTCAAAGCGCTATTTAAGGCGTGGAGATTTCGACGAATTCAAGTTCGGCAATTGTGTTTTTCTTGTGGTTTTTTCAAAAAACGATCAATTATGCCTCGTTGAAAACAGCGATCATCTTTTCATCAAGTATCCGAGTTCGACAGAGGAAGGATAGTGGCCTAACGAGATTGTGGATTATCTTTCAGGGAAATCGGTAGTCGTGTTGGACGAAACCAAACAACTGTAATGCGGATATGTGATCGTTGGATGCAGGAGGGTAAGACGGACCGGCGTGTTCGATCGCATCCACCTCAGCGCACCACTTCACGTGATGACAGGCAAATTGTGCGCATGGCAGTGACGGATCGCTCAGTCACATCACGAACCATAGCAAAGCACATGCACTCTGTAACGCATCATCCAGTGTCTGCGTGTACCATTCGACGCCGTTTACAGCAGAGTGATCTGCCCGCAAGACGTCCATTGCTTTGTGTACCCTTGACGCAGAACCACAGACGTCTCCGCCGCCCATGGTGCGATGACAGAAGGATGTGGACGGCAGAATGGAATGAAATTGTCTTTACTGACGAGTCATGCTTCTGTCTGCAACACCACGATGGTCACATTCGAGTCTGGAGACACTGTGAAGAGAGGATGCTGAACAGCTGAGTTATGCACCGCTACACTGGTCCTGCACCGGGTATTATGGTATGGGGCGGTATTGGATATCACTCTCGCACACCTCTAGTACGCATTGCCGGTACTTTAAACAGCCAGCGCTACATCTCCGAGGTGTTGGAGCCAGTTGTCCTTCCTTACCTTCAGGGCTTGCCCACAGCCATATTTCAACAGGATAATGCACGACCACATGTGGCACGCATTGTCCAACGGTTCTTCGTCAATCGCCAGATTGAATTGCTTCCCTGCCCGCCTCGCTCTCCGGATCTTTCGCTGATAGTAAACATGTGGTCCATGGTTGCTCTACGATTGACCCAGATTCCATCCCCAGCTGCCACAGCAGATCAACTTTGGCAACGTGTGGAAGCTGCTTGGTCTGCCGTACCCCAAGAACTCATCCAAAGTATCTTTGAATCAATGCCGAGGCGTGTGGCAGCGGTGATCTCCAACAATGGCGGCTACTCTGGCTACTGATTTTGGCAGGAACCACACTTCACAGAAGTCTACAAATTTAATCATTTGATACTTGGTCAACATGTTATCTACAAAATAAATTTTGTTGTGATATCTCTTGTCTTTCTTGGTTTTGCAATTTGGGTGGCCAGCAGTGTACATGTATACTCAATAACATTCGTTTTAATTAACATGAAGAGCTTTGTTTTTGCTTGCTGAATTCGAATTTTTCAATAAGAACATAAAACTTTCAGTGCAAAATTTAAACAAATAATGAAATAAATCTTACGTTTCTACTAAGGTGAGTCGAATGAAAACATTAAAATTGCACTAAAAGATCGATAAATCGTGTGGTTGTTCTGTAATATGGCAACTGCAATACACATGTTCAAAAGAGTGGCTAACAAGTGGCAGCGTGAAGCGGGTACGCTACCCGATGATTAAGTAGTGGTATAAAATGGCGACTTAGCATGAAATGGGAAACAAAGGTGATCAGCGTTCTGTTACTCATTTTTTGAGTAGCTAAGGAATAAAACAAATTGAAATACATCGCAGAAAGATAGCTCAGTATGCTTTAGCTTCTGAAGCAAATTAGTACGTTTAGCAGTTTATTGTGCCATAGCAAATTCGTACGCTAAGGCAATACATTCGGACGTTTGCTCCAGTAATGGATTAGCCATAGCTCCTCACCAAATCCGGAAAAAAATACCCCCAACATGAGCGGTAATCGTTATTTTGTGTTTTTTGGGGGATGAACAAAATGTAATTTTGGAGCAGTACATACTTAACCCTATCAGGGGCAAGAACCTCCCCTGTTTGCACGGTGCAGATTTTTTTCCCGAGTTTTTTAACCTAAAGAATCTTGAAAAATTTTCTGATTAAATATTGCAAAATGCTTTTACTTATTTAAACTGATGGCAGATGGCAGCACTGGCCCTTTTCTGCTCATTTAACTGGAAGTCATTGAATTCAAGTTAAAAAAAAGACTAGATTTAGGCGTTTGCACAGTGAAAACGGAGCCCTTCAAAGGGTTAAAGGGAAAACAATGACTATTTAAACTTATACAGATCTCCTCAAGGATCACATATAGCCTAGAATCAGCTACAAAGGATGTGGACCTCTCACTGTTGTTGTTTTTTTGGAACATGACAATGCTCGACATTTTTCAACACGTTTAAGCTATTTTTCTCTCCCAGGATTTGAAAAGTTAAGAGTCTTGAACAATCACCCTATTCGCCAGACGTCAGTGTCCACGATTTTCTCGTGTTTGGACAGCTCAAAGTGACAGGAGATGGGATGCAAGACCGACGTTGAGGTAAATCTGGCAGTACACAAGTAGCTACAATCACAATCTAAAGAATTTTTTCAAGAAGTATTTTTTCAAGAAGTTCTGGTACACTTAGGTTTAACGCCATGGAGACAACGCAGAAAACTGATGAATTTGTTTTGAATTTTTATTTCATAAATTGAAAGATGAAAAATATTTGAGGTCTTCATTTAAATCTTCTACGCAAACATCCAAAATAATAATACAGTAAAACAGTCAACTTAAAAACGTGTACAAAGAAATATATATTTTTGTTGTTATCTTGAAAACAAAAGTGCTAAATAATAAATATCCCATTTACTTTAATAAGTGATTGAAAGATAACATTTGAATATAATTCTGTTCGTCAAATCGAAATTGTCCCGAGACAAATTGTGGGTGACATTCTGTCCCCTTTCCAACTAAATTGACATTGCGTAAAGATAAATTTTAATTGATTGTAATAAATGAAGTAGCTGCGATTTCCCGATAATTAGGTTATCAAGTTTGACATATACCTGGACTAGACTGTAATATCCGGTACGTGTTGTTCAGTTGCTAAAAATTCAGCATGATTTATTACATGAGGAATTAAGGACGACGGCCGTGTAGTGAACAGGCATTTTCATTAATTTGCCATTTTAGAGCAACGATAAGTGAAAAAATAACCATTTAGATTGATAAGTTTTTTCCCACTTAATGTAAGTTTCCATATAAGTTTTAATACGTTAAATAATGTAAATGTTTAAGCATATATGTCCTGAAAGTAGGAAATTCATATAAAATAATAACGAATATTTTGGAACTGTACTTCAATCGCGTACTTTTGAAATTTATATATATATATATATATATATATATATATATATATATATATATATATATATATATATATATATATATATATGTGTGTGTGTGTGTGTGTGTGTGTGTGTAGAGAAAGAGAGAGAGACATTTCGATAGGAGAGATGCCACTAGTAGGTGATGTTGGCAGGAATGTACAAACCATGGCCGAACACAGCGTCAAGAAGAAAGCGGTCGACCTAGAGAAATGACAGTTGTACGCTATCAGCGCCAATTGGACAGAATTTGCCAAGATATCCCTCAAGAGGACATCCGCCACCTCTATCAAATAATGCCAATCCGAAAAACTGCGTGCATAAGGGCCAGAGGTGGACCAATGCGCTATTGATTTTTTCACTTTTTGAAGTTCTATCTTTAGAATAATTTATACAAATTTTCTCAAAATTGTAGTCATTTATTTTTCTGTACGTTTGCATCAAATCTACCATATTTCACCCCATTCCGATATCTCCTTCTTGGTGCGTCGTTTTTTTTTTATCTAAGAGTGTATATATATATATATATATATATATATATATATATATATATATATATATATATATATATATATATATAAATATAAATTCTAAATCTTTTACTTATAAAAAAAGGAGTGTTATAAAATTTTCACTACATATTTTTAACAAATGCTGAACAATGTCCTTTTGCTTTTAAAAGTGGTAACTAATCTTATAATATCGGAAATCGCTTGAAGAATGTTTAAGATTAATAAGACGTAACTAATTACTAAAGACGTCATGCACTTAGCAGACAATTTCATTAAATTCTTCTTTTGTTCAAGAAACGATAAATGACGAAACACCGTTTCTGCTTTAAAAAATATTTAATTTCATGTCTAGTATTTTGCATCGGATATATAATGTGTATTTAATGCAAAAATTTTAACTAAACAATGCTAATATTAAAGAATTTTTGTCCAGAAAGTCAGAATTATATTTAAAAATTCATACAATATCAATAAACATTCACAACTCTAAAAATCGTTTTCATAAATTTCCTGATCATGTAAATATATATATATATATATATATATACATAGCTCAAAACAATTAGCGAAGAACATGGTTTTAACGAAATTACGCAAATACTTACACCAATAAGTAACATACAATAAATCATCCATAATTTAAAGCCTAGCAGGAAACAGAAGAAGAAAACTTCATAGGCTAATCAAAGTTCATGACGTCAAAAACCAGAAAAAGAACATAAAGGCGGAAATTGGGATGTTGCAGAAACGTCTGTTTCACTGCCTTAACTGTGAAATTCGATTGCTCAGTTATTCTCTTTGAGAAAAGGTGACTTGAAAATGTCTCTACAACTTGATTTACCGGAATCCATGGCATGGCGTATTATAGCCAGACTTGAATCCTGTCAAACACAACGTAGTGTCTCGGACGCTGTTGGAGTCGCCAGAAGTTTCGTTGAAAGGCTGTGAAATCGATTCCAAGAAACAGGGAATATTAGACGTCGTCCAGGGCAAGGTCGGCCAAGCGCAAGTACAGCAACTGATGACCGTTATATACTGTTAACAGCTCGTCGAAACAGAACAGACAATGCTACTCACCTGCAAAGACAGTCGCTCTTGGCAACAGGATGAAGGGTGTCCAGCCAAACAGTACGTAATAGGCTTCATCAGAGAGGTCTCTATGCACGTAGGCCAATGGTCTGCATTCCGTTGACCTCACGCCACAGTGCGGCCCGAAGGAGATGGGCTGCTGAACATCGAGATTGGGAGCAACATGATTGGAGCCAAGTGCTGTTTACAGACGAGTCCTGATTCAGTCTGGAGTGTGACACCCGACGTGTTTTTGTATGGAGGGAAAGGGTCACTCGAAATAAACCCACATTCGTTCGTGAAATGTCACAATAAAGACCACCTGGTTTTATGGTATGGGGTGGAATCAGCATAGGTGGTCGTACGTACCTGT
The DNA here is from genome assembly GCA_907164885.2 of Dolomedes plantarius. NCBI lineage: Eukaryota > Metazoa > Arthropoda > Arachnida > Araneae > Dolomedidae > Dolomedes > Dolomedes plantarius. The sequence continues at coordinate 119,431,756 of OU015492.1, forward strand.
ATATGATTCGGAATGGTACTTTGACGGCGCGAAGGTATGCAGACGAGATACTGAGACCTCCTGTCATAACTTACGCTGCAGCCATTGGAGATTCCTTTGTTTTCCAGCATGATAATGCCAGACCGCATACAGCTCGTCTTGTGGAGAACATGATTGAAGCTGAAACAATACAGCGTATAGAATGGCCAACGTGCTCTCTTGACCTGAATCCAATCGAGCATGTTTGGGACATGCTCGGGCGACGCATTGTTGCGAGACCAAGGCCTCCTTTTACTCTCCGAGACTTGAAGATTGCACTTCTTGAGGAGTGGACAAGTATTCCCCAAAGTCTTATCGATAACATCATCGCATCCATGGAAAACAGATGTGCAGCAGTCTTAACTGTTCGAGGAGACCACATGTCATATTAAAAATCTTGCATCATTTCTAAACAATACCTTTTTTTATCGTTTACAGGTAACTAAATTTTTGCCCTAAATAATCTTTTAGTGTTTTTTCCATATTTTCAAAGAACTAAAGCTTAATTAAAATTTTTTTACGTCTTTTGTCTGCATTGCGCATTGATACGCGGTCCATTTTATGCCAATTCGCACGGTTTTCTTAACTTATTTGCTTGCTCCCCTAATTTTTTTGAACAATGTATATATATATATATATATATATATATACCCAACAAACACAAAGTCATCGGGCCGGGGTCGGAAGGTTCCGGCCAGCCGATTTCACCACTGCCGGGCCGGCGCATTAGGTCAGTATCGTTTCCGTCACGGCTGTGTCCTCTCGCCCGCGACTACCCCGTCGACTGCCGGGCCGCTTCCGGTAGGATTCGAGCCATCGTTCATCCGACTGCGAACCGTTAGGCAGCCGCGATTAAGCCATCGATGCGGACAGATAGCCGGAGCGTAACCGGAGGTTGACGGGCCGGTTACGGGAGCAATAATTGGTGTCGACATACCGTCATCTACCCATCTCGTAAACAGCAATGTGCCGTAGGTCCGGGCATCATGCCAGCATTCTACCAGAATCGGACCGCCGGCAGTTTTTCAAAGTTTTTCGTAGGACCCTTTCGTTTATATGCTTATTTATTTCATTGACGATTAACCTCTGATATCAACCCTTTCACTTTTATTATTATTATTATTTTTTTGCCTTCATATTTCTAGTATTCTAGTATTCAGTTTTGCCTTATGTATTTTTAGGTATTGCCAAATACTGATCTTTGTTATTACCTAAAAATTTGCATATGAATCATTAGTTTACTTGTTAGAACAAAACCTCATTTCGTATTAAGATACATTTACCCAAATTTGAAAGTTAAGATAACATTAATACCAACCATTAAAGCTAAATCATCTTTCCATTCGATCTAAGGTTCCAGTTTTTTTTTTTTAATTTAGAATGAGATTATAGTATGTAAAACAGTACTACTTTAATAATTAACCCAAAAAATTTGTACTTCCCCAGTATAAAATTTATTAACATAATTCGATACATTTATCTTTCAAACCTGAGTAATGTGTAGTGTGTATGATGAAACCCATCTTTGTGAGCTTGTGAAAACTTGCTCAGAAGAATTTATTTAAATTATTTTTTGGTGTAGAGTTAATAAATGCTCTACAGATAAGAAAATTATTTTTTGCATAGTTTTGTGAATTAAAGAGTAATTCATTAAATTCTTATAAGTCATTTTTAAAAAATATTTTCTTTTATATTATATTGGATTTTCAATATCCAACACTTGATAGTACTATTTTTGAGAAATAGTACAATGATAGTAATATCTTCTATTGTAATTTTGAGAAATAATTATAGACACACATGTTTTTAAATACAGAAAAGAGCTGGTTTAAAGTAAAAATAGTTTATTTAGAAAGTACATAGCACATTTACACAATTTTTTTCTATATTTTCTACAAAACAGGATCCTTTTGCTGTACCTCTGGCTCCATCTTTACAGCATCTAGGGAAAAAAAAGAGAAAATCAGTTCATAAATTTATGTGAAAGGAAAATGACTCCCATCCCCAGATATAATTTATGAATCAAAAGAATTTATTTAAATTATTTTTTGATGTAGAGTTAGTAAATGCTCTGCAGATAAGAAAATTATTTTTTGCTTAGTTTTGTACATTAAAGGGTAATTTATTGTTGTAAAAATAGTTGATTGTTGAAAGTAGTTGAAAAAATTCATTGTTGATAAAGTAGAATTAAATAAATCCAATTACGAAATATAAATTCTGAGACAGGGGTTTAAAAAAACTTGATATAAAACAGCACCCAACACATGAGTGCAGTTTTAAATCTGTTGTCATTTTATTGATAACTACTTCCAAGAAGTAAATTCCTACCACATTTTTTTTGTAAAACCAATTACATACCGTGAAAACTACATCATGTAAAAAATATTTACTTGATTAAATAAATATACTAATAGAAAATAGTTATAAAATATTTGTAAAGAGTATTCCCCTTTTCACTAAATTTCTCTCTGTACAGTAGAAAATCCAACCATGTCGATTAATTTGTTATTATAGATATAAATAAAATAGGGTAGATTGCCTTGATAAGAGTACAATAATAAGTTTTTAATGTTGAGCATAATTTCAGCTCAACATTGAAAGCTGAATCAGAGACTTGTCTAGAATGACACCAAAATTTCCTCTTCACTATTGACAATAATGCTGTTGAAAGTAGAGAAACACAAGAATAAAGATTGAATGCTAAGTAAAACATTAGCATACAAAATCTTAAAACTTCTAAATTTGATTACAACATGCCATACAGAGCATTAATACAGATGCTGGGTCAGATTTAGAAATTAAAGATTGTATATAGTATTCAATCTTCATTCTTGTGTTTCTTTACTTTCAATGTGAGAGTGATTCTCGATAGTGAAGAGAAAATTTTGTTGTCATTCTAAACAAGTCTCTCAGTCAGCTTTCAATTATTGTACTCTATCAAGACATTCTAATCTATTTTATTTATATCTGTAATAACTAATCATTTAATTGACAGGATTGAATGTCGTACTGTACTCAGAAATTTAGTGAAAAGGGTGAATACTCTTTAACTAATCTATTACTATAAGAATGAATAAAGTAAACATTTATTATATGATGTAGCTTTCACAGTAATTGGTTTTACAAAAATTGTGGTAGAAAGTAATTTGGGATACTAAATTCTGCATAGTATTTTAATAGAGCATATCTTTTGTTACTAAATTGTCAAATTATGGTGGAGATCTGTGTATAAAGTATTTTTTATTTGCGAGCAGCTGTTATTAGGGATAACCACAGTAAAAAAATATTCAAAATATACTATTTAGATTCAGTAATTACTAAACAATTGTTATGATATATTGTTTGATTAGTCTAGGTTAATTTGAAAAATGAGGTGGGTAATATTGACTAGCTGTCAATGTTGAGTGAAATGGCATAGATTATATTATAAAGCGTGAAGAAACACTTAGACTTTTTGAACCAAGCTTCTAACCCAAATTTAAGTTTTTTAAAAAATATTTTGCTAATGAGAGTATTTTCACAGATCTTAACAATGGAATAGAAAACCTGTATAGTCAACAAATTCATGGATAAACGATTCAGTTCTAAAAGCAAAAATCCTGGTTTCTGTATACTCTTGTAACATGATTATTATAAAAGTATACAGAAACCAGGCCTTTTGCTTTTAGGGCTGCATCTTTTATCCATGACTTAGTTGACCATACAGGTGTTATGTTCGATTCTTTAGATCCATGAAAATATTTTCAATTTTAAAAGTTTTATTAAATTTTTTTTTTAATTTCTGGTTAGAAGTTCGGTTTGAAAAGTTAAAAGTATTTTATTGCATTTTGTAAAATAATCTATGCCACTGCACTCAACTAGAGAATAAAATTAAGTTTTAGCAGTAAATTTACTTTTTTAGCAGTAAATTTACTATTTTTTAAAAAGTAACATTACATTAACCAAAAGGTATTAAATACATGACTTTTTTAAATACCTCATTGAATCTTGTGTATTACCAGCAGCAATATTAGACACTGTCCAACAGACTTTCTGAAATGAATAAAAATAAATATATAATAACACAAGGCAAGCTGTTAAATTATAATCAGAAAAATTTCTCCTCACATGAATTTTCAAATCAGATTGAGTGAAAATTACTCATAATGGAATATGCACTGAGCATATAATTTAATACCAAAAATTGCCTGGTGATTAAAAGTTGAGAAGTAATCAGACTTTCAATGTGCTGAATATGTTTAGCACAATATTTAAATAAGACTTTAATATACATGAACTAGATTACTACCTCACAAAACTTCCAAGAAACAATTTCAACTTTCCATATAATTTGGCTTTCCATAAAACTCCAACTGATGTTTAGAATCAGTTGAGTTATTTTTCAGGCACAACTTTATCATCATATTTAATTATGAAACTTTGAGAAAGTAAAGACAATTTACAATGCATTTCCCCCCATTTTTTTAAACAGCTAAACAAGATGCTCAGTGGAATTTTAAAAAATTTAGTACAATCAAATATTTGACAAGGCAATAAAAGAAATTCTAAGCATAATGCAACAATTTAAAGAACAACATAAAACAGATGCTGTCTATGATTTTTTTCATTAACCCAAAGCTCATGCTTAACTTGAAGAGTTCAGAATCAATGGGGAGAAAAAAAAGTACTAATCAGAATTTTTGAAAAAATTCCAGTTGACATACCATATACGAGATGAGGTACTAGTTCCCAGACATACACTTAACTAAAGTTTAGATTTAATGAGTTTCTAACTCTTAATTTTAGGATAGTGAAACATAGTTATGTCTTAACTGGCTAATGTGTGTATGTGCATGTAAGAAAGCACATAATAGATATATTTAGGATAAAATATTAAAGATATTTTTTTTACTGCCTTCATCTCTAATAACACAGATAAAAGTGATTTCAAACACGATACAAATTATAAAATTAAGGGGCTAGGGTTTGAAGTCTAAGCTTCGATTCATTTTCGAAAACCTGTGTCAACGAGATGTTGTATTGTGACCCAGACAATTGGCGAAACTTTCCAAACCTATTTTCAATAATGTCGGTTTGAATTTTTCCTGTTAAGAAATATGCCATCCCCAATTCATTGCAACAATATGTTCACATTTCAAGTACAGCATGTGTAGTGTGAGAAAGTGTGGTATATGTTTTAGTTAAAAAGCCAGAAGTATATTTAAGAGAATTCCAAGTATCAAGCCAAACTAAGAATTTTTGTAGGTACATAACCGTTTCATTGGATGAATTAGATGACAAAGACTCACAATACACATCTCGTTTATGACCCCCTTTTAACTTACTTTACACATTCATTATCTTCCACCATTTAATAATGATTGCAATATATTCAGATGTTTCTAAACAAAAACGTTCATCAGTATGTGTAGAAAGCACTTTCAACCCTTCAACAAAATAGTCATTGAAAATTTTAAGGCATAGTTTTACATTTTGTCTCTCCATAGAAGATGGAGTTTTTAAAAGTTAATCCAAACACATATTATGTTTAAATATGTGTTTGGATATAATTATCCAAACACATTATGATAACACTATCTGTCCATCCTCTAAAGAATGGATACTTTTAATGGTTCTAAAAGAGGCAGTTTTAGTTAAGTTATGATCATTAAAATCAATAAAATGCATACACTGACCATAATTCTTCTGATTCAGCCAATAATTTCTGACACACTTCACAATGTGTACAGGATCAAAAATATAAAATAATGGTCTATTAGGATTTGAAGGATGATTACATAATATACTTAAACAAGGGGGGTAGCAAAATAGGATATTGTTTAATAATAAAGTCAGTTGTTCAGTCAAGAAGTCAATTATTGTATTTTGATGATGAGAAATTTTATGTCTTAGAACATCAAGCTATTCAATTACCACATTTAATACATTTTCACCATCACTCATTACTGTTTTCATTTAATCCAAATTCTTTATATAAGTATTAAGACTTAAAATGGAATAAACATGTTTAACAGAGAGAAAAATTTATGGCATGCATAAAATTAAATTTTACCAAAATTTAAAATTACTTAGCCCATTAATTAATGATCTAATACATCCAAAAGCAATTTCCTTTTTACTACTTCTGTAATGAATTATCAACGAACCTCTAACAACTTATCAGGAAATTCTAAAAATATTTTTAAAATTTTAATGTTAACCATTAAGAATAAATAAAGCTTGGCACTTCACATTTTCATAATATAAATATCATTTTTCTGTTATTATAAAAGACTCTGTAAACCAGGCGTTTTGCTTTTTGGAACTGTATCTTGTATCCGTGAATTCATTGATTATACAGGAGTTCTATTCCATTATTAAGAAAGGGTTATTTCATTCACTTATCAAACACACATTTTGATATAATAAACCACAACTCACAATGAATGTCTTATCTACAGTTTTATAAACAAACTTTGTCCATGAACAGATTTTATATTTTCTAAATAAACCTTGGTATTTTATACTTTTATAATATAAATCTCTTTTTTTGGCAAGAGTTAAAGACTTTCTCAAGAGTCATGTTAACTGAAATCCCTGGACTGCACTTTCTCACTCATCTAAAACCTTAACAACAAGCTTCACAGTTAAAAAAGAATAAATAAAGAAAATCAATATTCTATCCACAAATTATTGAGACCAAAGTTTATGAGAAAGTTCAGATTAGCGTCTAAGTTAAAAAAACTAATTTGAAATTTTTAGTTGTTTAATAAATATTTTTATAGTTTTTTCATAGAAAAATTTAATTAGTTAAAAATAAATCTAAAAAAATATTAAAAACAGTGATTTTGGCCACAAGTCCACTGCTGAAAATAAAAGTATAGCTCGAGAATAAAAAAAGGTAGGCTCAGTGACGTTAAACAAAAACCTTACATGAGTTATGAGATCCAAGTGGTATTTGTCTTTCAAGCCCGAAGTTAGATTCCAGTTTCAAAATTCTGTAAAGAAACCAATATTTTCTTATAATGCCATAATAAAAATTTAATGGTTTATCAAACCAAGAAGTATTGAAAAGTACGAGTTCTTTATAAACTTGCTTATCACTAATATAAAAAGGGGAAAATAAACTAATTTTACCCTTTATATATATACTTTAAGCCAATAAGTTCACATTTATTTTGCACAGCATGACAACAAAATAATTTCCAAAAGACCTTTAGAGATGAACAGCTTATAGATAGTTATTGAGAACATTCTCAGATTTATAAAAACTCTTATCGTATAATATCTATTACAATAAAGCAATTTTTTTTATGTACACATTCTGATAATCTACAAATCTATATACTTATAAATATATAATTTAAAAACATGGAATGCAAATTAATAATTTAAGAAACAATTTATGTATCTAAATAGTCTATTCTGGAATAATTTTCACTGCCCTCATCTCTAATAACACTGATAAAAGTGATTTCAAACACGATACAAATTAGAAAATTAAATGCACGTGGCATCTATATTGACACAAATTTAAAACTCCAAAACGATCTAAATTTCCAAAATTTTGAAATAAATCTGAAATATAAACCTGTAGTTCAAAGACCATATTTGAATGAATTCAGGAATACAATGGAGTTCACATACCTACAAAAATTAATAATTGTTGAAAATATATATACACTCAATTGCAAGAATATATACACTCAGTTGCAAAAAGTATGCACCATTATGTTATTCCTAAAGAGTGAAATTGTTTTATTTTATATCTTCAGAGAGAGTAGAAATATAATCTAAATATCAAAGCCAGTTCAAAATATTGATTAATAGCAATTGAAATTCAAAATGTTCGTTAAATAAGCTTTTTATTTAATGAGATATTCAAAATAAAAAAATGCTCCAATATTTGCTATTGTTTCAATATTTACTTGACATGTGGATACTGATTAAACAATATTTTGATCTGGTTTTGAAATTTTGAATATATCTTTACTCTCGATAGACAGAAAATAAAGGAATTCTACCCAGTAGGAATAACATATACATATATAGCAATTGAGTGTACACATAGAACATTATTAATAGAATTTAAAAAAATTATATTTTAAGGCTATTAAGATTATACATGAAAAATACCTATTAGTGTTTAGTATTTAAATTAAAATATATAATTATACTAAATACATTCTTTTAAATTATGAACACAAAAATTTTAAGAATATTTGTTCTTAATTTCTTTATAATGTATAAAATGCACAGTATTTTATAAAGATTACTCAAAACACAATTTGATAAGGAATTCAATAGATCCTTTTGTATGATTTACAAGTTCATTTTTAGAATCTTTTATAATGTGGAATGTTTTTGAATCCATCTTTTAACATTTAGACACGGATAATTTGTTGCCTATTGATACCTGCAATAAGAACATTGTCCATTTTCCTATTAAATATATTTTACAATTTTTCGCCATTGAATACTATGCAGGAATACTATGCATTGAATACTATGCATGAATTTACTATGGAGCAATCATGTGTAACTGATTTATCAATCCAGTAGTAAAAAAATGTTTAATTTGGATTAACATAATAAAAAAAATTTCATTATAATTTTCTTTCAAATTTCTTTAAAGAAGTAAAATGAAAAATATTATACTGGAAATGAAAATACATTTTTATTTTTTCACCTATGTAGATTTAGAATTGATATTTGTGTCATGTATTTTATACTTTCTGAAGGATATAAAAATCTAAATAGTGCGTACAAATTACAATTCTAAATATTAATTTAATTAGCAAATACTTATATAAATAAATATAAAAGTTCAACTTACCCTGAAAATTTTCTCTGGGTATATTATATCCACTTTTGTCCTTCTTAAACACGTGCAATGTTACGAATATGGCGCCAGTCATACGAGAGGGAGCTTTGAGCTGCGTATTATCTGTTGCCCATTGGTCGAGGGAGCTGCCATTCAAACTATACGACGCCTTTCTTCTCCGAAAAAAAACAATGGCGCTGAGCGATCAGTTTGAATTCAAAGTTAGTTAAAACCATGAAGCTACAGTACTCTGTAATTTCATGGTTAAAACAATGGGGTGTTCCGCAAAAAAATAATCAAACGATTAGAGTGAATTAAAGAGAAATTACAAAGATATTACAATTATTAGGTCAACTTAGAAAATACTTATGAAGTGATAACATATTTTGGTAGCTGAGAAATTTCTTTTCTGTTTTCATAAGCTTCTGGGGAGCTAAAAAACACAGACGACGACTTCCTCCCCCTCTTTTTTAAGTGAAGAGTAAGTTTTTAAGTGAATTGAAGAGAAATTACAAAGATACTACAATTATTAGGTCAACTTAGAAAATACTTATGAAGTGAAAAAAGTTAGAAATCATCATGACAGGATCTCTGGTTCCCTCTCCGAAGTTTTAGGGAATTTTTAATTTTTAAAGTAAATTTCAAGCTAAAACTTTACTACATTATTTATATTAATCATAGTAATTTAATAAATTAAACTCTAGGAAGTTCTAAATAATTAACTAATTCATGACTTAAATTTTAAAATACAATCTTTTAAAATTTATCTTAACCTTATTCTTTAATCTTAATTCCTACACAATCAATTTCAAATTTGCTATGTCACATCTTTTTTTTCCCTTTTTTTACTATTTATCATACTTGTTGAATCAATCTCAAAATGAATAGAGTGCCCCGTAATTTTCTTACCGAGCCTATAGCTCTCTCAGGTACTTCATGAGCTTAGACGGTCTATTGTCTATATCACAACACAGCCATAGTGTATAGCATCGCGTTTAAAAATCAAAATCAAACCCGTTTGAAATAAATGCTTGAAAATTAAGCAATTGCAAATATGTTTACGACCAACACTTAACATTACTGCAATTGGATGTGATGGAACTGCGGTGAACACTGGATTGAATAATGGCGTGATTCCTTTATTTACATTACATTAATGTTTTTCTAAATATGTGTGATTTGTTTATTTTAACTGTTAATTTAAAATTCCTTTTCTTTCATTCAAATGTGTATTATAAGAATATGTTACTGTAAAATTAATACAATGAAATTCGAGAAAAAGTTCTACAAACTTAGTTGTTTCATAATGGCATCTAACAATTAGAAATACTTAGAATATGTAAGTTTCCTGAAAAATATATTTTGAATATTTTATCTACAAAAATATATATTATTATTTTAATATACTATAAAAGAAATTTTAAAAAATACAAATTTTATCACTATTTCCTCTCTTATAAATAAAGAGTGGTGCAACAAGGACCCATTTTTAAGTAGATATTTAATTTCTACAGTAATATATAAAAATAAACAATGAAACTAATTTTTATCTGTTTTTATAAGCTTCTAGGGAGTTAAAAACATACACACAGAATACAATCTTTACATACAAAGAAAATTATGTGAATTTTCACATAATACAATTATACAATTTCACATAATACGTCTCACATAATACAATCTTTACATACAAGGAAAATTATGGGAATTTTCTGCGTAAAAGAAGTTTCACAACAATGAAATAAATATTTTTGAAAAGTCTGTTTAATTTAATCTTCGCCTTCCCTTTCAAATCCATAATTCTGATGCAGATTTCTGCTACTTCTGGTTACGAATCGGAGCATCAATTCCGGGACGGTTTTGGAAAAGCGGTTTCGAGTCGATTACCATCCAACCGTCACCGGCCCTCAAAAGGGTACACAATACGGGATTCCCCGTCGGAGATTCGTAAGTCACCCGACCACGGTACGGATAATTTCCCCCGAGCCTATCGTTCTGCCGGCGCCTCCAGCACCGGCCCGTCAAGTTGCCGTCAGTCTTGTGTTTGTTGGGTATATATATATATATATATATATATATATATATATATATATATATATATATATATATATATATATATATATATATATATATATATATATATATATATATATATATATATATATATATATATATATATATATATATATATATATATATATATATATATATATATATATATATATATATATATTCTGTTGTACAAACCCCCCCCCCAAAAAAAAAAAAAAATTAAATTTTTTTAATGTTGAATTACCATACCTTATTTGTATTTCTGAATTATTAAAAACATATGACATTAATAAATATAAAAATAGCAAATGTTAATTGTTCCATAATATTTGCTTAACGTACTTAAAATAAAAATATTTATAATATCTTTAGTATAATTTAGTCAATACAAAAATTATTAAATAATTATTAAAATGAACTTTGTTACCTATTAAGAGCATAAATATATTGCCAAACAGCAGCAGCCAAACTTAATTTGAATATTTATATAGGGTTATTCTTTTTTATTGCAATTTTTCCACAACCAGATAGTAACATTGTGACAAGCAGAGGGTGACAAAAAGGAAATCCTAAACGTATAAGAATTATTCTATTTTCTTAATGTTTGAACAAAAGCTTCTGTCTAACTCTTAGACTAACAATCCATTTTATTAAACTTTTTTCCCAGGACATTTTTTTCCTTTTGTCCACTTTCTAAATTAATTTGCATTATTATTACATTCATTTATATTATATTAGCATTCTTATACGAAAAATATATCTATGAAAAATCCCGTCTGGAAGAGAAGAGAACACATGTGCTATCTCTGTTCAAGAAATTTTCATAATAATCACACTTAATACTTAATATGTTATATAAATATAAACCTGAATTACATAACATTTAAAGAAAAATTAAGGAAACTCATCTCATCTGTGCATATAGTATCTAAATAATTAATATAAAACAGCGCAAAGACAGTGGGAGATCTGATAATACACACTATTTTAAATCCTTTCATTTGCGAAGGAATATGTTTAAGCAGAAAACAATGCCATCGGCGAATGGGTATGTAATTTATAGCATATTTAAATGGCCTTATTTCAAATTTGTAGATGTTGAACAAATATAAGGGAGAGAGTGAGGTAACATTTCTAAACATATTTTCATGATGCGTGTGACAACAAAGGTTTTTGAAAAACTTTATTTATAAAGGATATAAATTTGTGTTGGTGTAATAAAAGATTCTTAATGAATTATCTGTTTATCTACCTAGCAGAAATCTTACTTTATGACTGTTTAAATTTTACTTTATATATACATATATATTGAAGACTGCAGTATATTCTAGTCAAAATACAATTCCTAAATATATATATATATATATATATATATATATATATATATATATATATATATATATATATATATTTATGTGTGTGTGGGGGGGGGTGTGGGTGTGATATTTAACAACGCTTTAGAAAATACAAACAATGCAACAATTTAATGTATACTGTTTACTTTAAAATTTTAAATATTGTGTATGGATTTTATGCGTAAAAGTAAAATTTGGTCTTTCAGTCTTCAAATAGTGCTCTGCATATTCCTGAATCCTTCATTAGTATAATTACTCTTTATATATTTTTAAATGCATAGCTTAATTCAAATGTTCTCCAAGCCTTTCAGATTTTAACTGATAAAATATCCTAAGGGTCTCTTCTGTGCTATATAAAATATAATCTTGCTTTGAGGTCTCAGAATTATTTTGGTACTGACAAGATGGTTTCCTGAATTTTAGATCTGCGCCATGTCGCTAAGTCAATATTGTTTGACTTTAAACTTTCTTCAAGTGTTTGTGTTCTAGAACAAAGGAGGACGATAGGCTTATCACATCCAACTAAAGGGTATTATTTTAAAGAATTAAATTTTCAAACTTCTCTGAAACAGAGGCGTTCGTAAATTTTTTCTTCAATTAAATTATTTTTATTTTATTGTTTCTCCATTTAAACAACTGAACTATCTAAATGGAGAATTTAGATACATGATGCATTTCAGTTTTAAATCTTACACCTGTGATTAGAGAAAGAAAGTAAGACAAGAGCTATTACGAGTTCTTTGGAATAACAGTTATTTCACTGTTACTCTTAACATTCGAAAGATGGGATAGTAAAATTTTTCGTTGATCTCGATTTCCTTTTTCTAACAACTTTTGATGGATCATAAAAACGGATTCGAAACGCCTTTATACAGAAACCTTTATATTTAACTTTATATTTAACTTAAACGCCTTTATATTTAACTTAAATGTAACATGTTTAAAGATAGAAAAAAAATTGTAAAATACGTATAGATAGCGTTTTTTCAGGCACAGTTATTTTAAAACCGAAACTTTAAGTTTCAGATATTATAAGCAAAATATGAAGTTGCATACTTATACTTCACTAAAAAGTTTTTCTAATCACATATTGGAAACTTCTTACGTTTATAAATAATCTACGCTGTTTCACGGATACGCTGGATATTTAAAACTATACTCATTAAAGGACCTGAGTTACCCTAGTCGTAAGGCATTGGGCTTTGGGCGGAGGAAACTCAGTCGGAATCCCGACGAATGCCTTTGAGGGACGCCGTTTGCACAGTGAAACGCCTAAAACTAGTCTTTATTTCACTTGCATTCAGTGTATTCTAGTTAAATGAGCAGAAAAATGGTTATTATTGCCATATTTTTTCAGTTTCAAATAGAAGTAAAAATATTTTCCACCTTTTAATTGGAATTTTTTTAAAGATTTTTTAGGTTAAAAAAATCGGAAAAAAACCTGCACCGTGCAAACGGTGGAGGTGGTTGCTCCTGAAAAGGCTAAACTCCTTCGTGTCTGGGTCAGATAAGAACACATTAAATCTGTAGGCTAGAAATTCCTTCCACGATGTCAGTTTGTGGGGGAAGGTATTAAACCTCCAGATGCCGCCCCTCGTGTTGACGGTCAAAATTATGTTGGCGCCAATTCGGAGTCCGACTCTTGTCCTAACATTCTAAACCGGAGCCGAATTCCTCTGCCCGTTGCTTTCTAAGGAATTGCTACAACTGGTCTGAAAAGCGCACCAAAAAATAATAAAAACCCATAAAATTAATTTGTTGATTATTAAAACTGATTTTTAAATACTTCATTTTGAAACAGCATTTCCATGAAACGCCGTATGGTATGTTAAATAAACGTAAAATAAGTTGTTTAATTATCGTATAGTTTTAAAACTGGAGTACTGTATTTTTCTATTTAAATTTTCCCAGCCCACATTTTCTCCTTTTGAGACATATGCTTCTGAATACATGTGGGTGTTTACATGCATGTGATAAATTGGCGTGGATAATTTAAACTTTCTATAATCACTCAGTTCTCGAACTCAAGCTATTAGAAATTTATATTCCTTGAAGGTGTCCTTTGAAATATCACAAATATTGAATATTAGTCTACATAATAAATGGCTTCTACAAATATTGATTAATAAGTTTTAGGAAAAATAGTGAAGAGAAATATTTGCTGTGAGATGAACTACTTAAACTTCCCTTTTGAGTATTTTTAACAGGTTATCATACTATAATTAATACGGAAGGAAATTAATAATATTTATAAATATATATTCAGTAGAATAGGTTAAAAATTCAAAAAGGATGAGATAAAATATGTTAAATTGAAGTGTCGGTAGTTAGTCAAAATCTATTTTTTTCCCAGCAGTTCTAAAAGCAAATCATTAATTTCATTTTCTCTTTCGTGAATTAATTCTTAGGGAAGTGGAAAAAGTTATATATTTTTTTACCCAAAATAATATGTACATATCACAAAAAATTTCAAAACATTTTTTAAATGAACCACTCGAAGGAATTAACAAATGTGGAATAAAAAATTTTAAGTTTATATTTTAATCGGCAATAAAAACATTATGTAATTACTCATGGAAGTAATTTATAGTGAGATTTCGCCATTACGATAGAAATGTGTACTTTATTATGACCATGCTGAAAAAACCTTGGTGTTTCATGAAAGTATCGCCTTTTTCAAAATTCACAACTCTTCACTTCGTTTCATTTTTTTTCATAGAAGCAGGACATTCGCTCTTTCACATCACGAATCAGCTCGTTTTTACACTGCGGTGGCCTTTTTTTGTTCGCTCTTTGGTTACTGTATTACCGAGTCCATTAGGGGAAGCTCGCCACGCTAACCATTTGCATAGCAGTTACATGGGCGGCATAATCCATACCTTTTCATAATAAAACTTCTAGCTGTGTAGCAAAATACACAGAATACATGACAGTCGTTATATATAAATCAGATCGTTCAAAAATATGTTGACCATGGCAGGAGAGGATTGATTTTCTCTCTGGGATAACTTGTACTTCCTACGAAAATATTAATCTAAACCGTAACTTTTTGGGGGTTTTATTTCCTAAATACACACTTTCATCAGTTAAATACATAGGGTATCTTTTATCTGGCTATATTTAATAGTAAATGGCAATAAAAGGTAGATGGTATAAAAAAAAACTTGGGGGGGGACACAAGCCATGTCAATGAACATAAAGTAAACTATTTCAGAACTGTTTTTATACACCAGCCGAATACTGTCGATTTACAGTTGTCCTGATAAAAATATATACGCACACACTTGAAGATAATAAAACGTACCACTCTGCGACAGGATGGAATAAGTTGGGAAATTGCAACAGTTGCACGCAGACACAACTGTTCCATAACTAAAAATTGAATAAGTTGGACAGCTCACGGTCACATACGCTTCTATTTGCCTCACTTGTACAACTCCTAGTTGTACAACTACAAATCGATAGTGCATAGCTAAACTTAGATATATATATATATATATATTGGAGCTCAACACTGAATAGAAGATGTTCTCTACGATCCGGAAGAATTACCGTAAAGTACAAAATACTATTAATAAATTAAAAACATTAAAAATCTTCATAAAGAAAGTAAAATTTCATTTTTTTGGAAATGCATTTTTTATATTATGTCATAATTAACTGTATTAAATATGATAAATAAATGATACTGTAAATAAGAATTTATAAATGATACTGAATCACTATCGAAAACTCAAAAGCATTTGGGATCATCGGGGAAGTTTAAATATTAAGTAATACTTTGCTGTTACATATATTCTCCAGAACGGTAATGAGGTGAAAATTGTGTCCCATATACAATAACAACCAAAAGCGATCCTTATCCTGTGATAAATCATTATGGTGTTATATCACCATTTATTTTAAAATATGTAATAATCAATATCACTAACTTCTGTTATACTACAATATTCAGCTTATAAAAGAGAGCTGGGACATGTATGCTAGTAAATTAGACAATCTTCATGAGGTTAATAATTCTATTTTTATGGTATTTAAAATTACTTTTAAAATATTGTTTAATTTATTGGTATTTGACGGGAGAATTTAAATGCTAGTAAAAAAGCCATCAGCCGAAACAATATTATAAAGGAGCACATTAGTCCACATATTCGTATGTTGATAGACATGAATCTTCCTCAATATAGACATCTATTTCAAATTTAGATTTAAGCCTTCATTAGCCTATTTGTTAAATATTTTTAATACCATATTACACATTTAAAACTAAAGTTTTGTACTAGTCCTAAAGTTAGTTGTCAGAGTACTCAAACAATTTAGTATTACACTTTCGAATGTCCTTTACTGTATAACTGATGAACACAGATAGCAGTCGAATCTGCTAATGCATCTATTGCATAAATACAATTGTACTACTGTAGATTCTCGCCACTCGTGATTGATTATTTCTCTAATTGTATCTAATTTAACTTGTTATCCTCGGAGGGGTTAAATCTCTGTTCATAATATATTATATACTGATGCTATTAGTTGATCTGTAATGCGTTTATTTTTTCATTGATATCGAGGGAGAATTCAGATACAATGGAAGGGAAAATGTATCCAAAAGATTTTATTATAGTCTTAGTTGCATGAAAGTTAAACAGTTATTAAAAATCACCAAATATATACACTATTAGATATAAAAAGAAATGACGCACCAAGAAGGAGTTTTTCCGAATGGGAGGAAAATCGGTAGATCTGATGTACAGAAAAACAAATGATTACAATTTGAGAAAAATTGGATGATTCATTCAAGAAAAGGTGCTTTACAAAGTGAAAAAATATATAACGCATTGGAACACCTCTGGGCCTTAAGCAAGCAGTTATTCGGCTTGGCACTGATTGATAGAGGTGGTGGATGCCCTCCTGCGGGATGTACTAAGTTCTGTGAAATTCGCGAGTTAGATCATCATAATCCCGAGCTGGTTGGAGGGCCCTACCCATAATGCTACAAACGTGCTCAATGGGGGAGAGATCCGGCGTATTTGCTAGCCAATGTAGTGTTGGGCAGGCACGAAGGCAAGCAGTAGAAACTCTCGCCGTGAGTGGGCTGGCATTATCTTGCTAAAATGTAAGCCCAGGATGGCGTGATATGAAGTGCATCACAACGGATCGTAGAATATCGTCGACGTACCGCTGTACTGTAAGCGTGCGGCCGATGACAACCAAAGGGGTCCTGCTATGAAATGAAATAGCACCTCATACCATCACTCCTGGTTGACGGCCCGTACCGCTGAAGAGAGACAGGTTGGTATCCCGCCGGTCCGGGGCGTCTCCGGTCACGTATTCGCTGGTCATCAGGGCTCATTTCGAAGTAGGACTCATCACTGAAGAGGATTCTACTCCAGTGACATTCCAGGTTGAATGTGCCCGACACTACTAAAAACGGGCTTGTCAGTGTACAGAGGTCAATGGTAGTCGACAAAAGGGGCACTATGAGCTCTGCCCACTTTCCCTCAGCCGCTTATGAATGGTCCTTTTGGTCCCTAAAGCACCAGTTGCACGTACGATCGATGATAATGATGAATCTGGGACTGTGAGTGCCGCTCTGATGATTGCTCGGTCCTCACGTTCTGTCGTTTCTCCAGGCCGACCGCTTCCTCCTTGACGCTGTGTTCGACCATTGTTCACCCATTCCTTCCAACATCGTCTAATAGAGGCATCGCTTCTATCCAAATGTTTAGCGATTCGCCGATTGCACCAACCGAAACTTCTTTGAGACCAACTACACGTCCTCTCTCAAATATTGACATCTGCGCATGTTGCTCGTGCCCGTGTATGCGATTCATAGTTATTGTCTACCTGGGTACACGGAATGAAATTCGCAAATAATCTATGACCTGGAATCAAAATATCTCCTCTTTAATTTCCTATCAGTTGCGCACTGTTTAATACACATTTGAGATGTGTACTTGTGTCTTCCCTAATCTATGTGGTTTAGGCTTAAGTGCCTCCAAGTGGATGCGGCTCTAATGATAGTATAAGCTCGTATGCTTTTGAGGAATTGAAACTTTATTACGTATTTTAGAAATTGCCACGTATCAACCCCAGCTCAGGTGAATTAAGCTTAAATGCTTCCACGTGGTTGAGGCACTAATGCTAGTGTTAGCTGTTACGCTTTTGAGGATGTGACACTTTAATACCTTATCGAGAATTTGCCACGTGTCTACCCCAACTCAGTTGGTTTAGGATTAATTGGCACCACGTGATTACGGCCGCAGACTGAGGGGTAGTAAACTGCCCTTGCTAATTTGATTAAATTTTCAGTAATATATTTATAAATATTTATTAAAATTGCAATTATATAATTAGATTTTTGGTAATATTGTAATTTTTTATTATTATCTATGGTAAATCACATTTGTTTGCTGTATTGAATATGTTTGTGTTTTGTACTGCCACTAAATGTGTCCTGTACCCTGTTTAAAATAAATTTAAAAAAAAGTTTTCTGACGTGATCAACTGGAACAAGGAATATAGGGACTTTTTTTCCTTTTTGGTATTTTTCCAACTTAAGGCGTTGGTGTGTTAGTATGTTTAATAGTTATTTTTGTTGTTGCCACCCTATGGGAGGTTTCAGTTAAACTTAAATTATTTTATTCTTGGAGGTGTTTGTTTAGTGACCATGTTCGTCCTGCGGGTCATTTTGGGCCAGTGGGAATGCGGTCGAGCGTCTAGTCATCAGTTTATTTTGCCGATACGCGAAAGCGCGAGGGGCTGTGTTGTTGTTCGAATTCCTATCAGTTGAGCAGTTGAGATGCGCTGCAGCGTCACATGTTCACTCATTGGCTGCTAAACTTTATGTCCAATTTTCATTACCCTTTCTTGGTTTCCCTTCCGTCTTTCTTTGGCTAAGAGTATATATATATATATATATATATATATATATATCCCACATGATAAATTTAAATTAAGGAGCAAAAGTAAAAGTTTTCTTATGCAATTAGGAAGCAAGTAAGTCTAAATCTGAAGAGTATATGATGGATTAATACATCTTCAACTCAATTTAAAAATAAAATAACTACTTTCTCGAAATTATTAAATCACTTAAAAGAATAATAAATTTAGATTTAAAGAATGTAACCATTTTAAACTGTAACACTGGAAATTATATTAATTTATTATTACAATGTAACATTAATGTAGCATTCAACCTTACATGCTGGAGATGAAGTAAAAACAAACTGTAGAATTTTCTACGCAAGAGCTAATAAATTATGGTAATAAAATGGAGCTTGAGGTATGAGTGCGAGCGATGTCCAACGGCAAAAATCATTCAACACTTGATTGAATTAAGTACTTACCAAGACTTACTTTATGAGAGCTCCAAATCACTTAGTCAAGCCTTTTACAGAATAATTACGCTCATTTATCTGCCTTAATTTGGCGGGGAAAATTGGATCATCCACTTTCAATACCTACACAGAATTCCAGTATACTTTCCCGCATAACTTTTGGTAATATTTCGAATCTTTCTCAACGTGTCACTTCTAATAGTTACCCAAGGTAGGTAAAACACTATTATTACCTCACTTGATGCACTTATATATATATATATATATATATATATATATATATATATATATATATATATATATATATATATATATATATATCCCTTTGAGTCCCAATATTTTAAAACTCATTCTAAAAATATAAAATTCCTGAAATGTACTCATTTTATGTCTAGTATAAAGGAACAGAAAGAAAAAAAAAATTATTTATTTATCAAAATTTTAAATGATTCCAAATGGCATCATTAGGGATTAAGTAGTGCATGAGTTAAGCATAGATTTGATGCCATTTGGAATCATTGGGAGTTGATGCTAAGTGGAAAAATGTAAATATTTTAATATATTTTGATCTATACATGTATCTGAATTAAATATTATATTTTAATGGATAAATAATATATTTTTATGAATTTTAATAATGTATTTCAATAATATATTTTAATTTATTTTACATGAAATGTAAATTTCGGATAATTTGTTTTAAAAAATTACCAAAATGTGATTTTTACACAGATTTAAAATTGATAAGAGACTAATTTAAACATTATTTTTTTTTTACTTACATCTAAAATGAAATTGATTTTAACTTGTTTTTAGATTTCAGCTGACACTCAAAGATCAAATAATTCTTCCTTTACTGGGATAGGGCTGAAATCTATTGGGTAAAGGAAAACATATTTTTGATTAGCTAAATGTACAAATATTTTAATAAAATTTATTTGATATCACTGGCAGTTCTGGTGGCTGAGAAAAAAAAAATTGTGAATATCATGATTCCAATTGGCATCACTGGGAGTGAAAGGGATATATATATATATATATATATATACACACACACATACAAAAAAATATATATATATATATATATATATATATATATATATATATATATATATATATATATATATATATATAGTTAAAATTGTTCGCATAAGAGGGCCTCCATTGTGTATTACATTTCTACAATCCTGACTTTTTTTAGTAAGTCATTTTCTTCAATGTTTGTTTTCATAATAATCTCCTTTTCATAATTTGAAGATATGAGTCCCACACAAATTAACGCTCTTTATTAATTAAACAAGTTATTTTCATCTACGGCAGCTTTCAGAAATACCTCCCTTCCATGACCCCCGGTCGCTAAATAAACTAACTGAAGCTAAATATAATGTTTCCATCCAAACGCAATTCATTTCTGATCTTTCTAGGCAGAAATGGATGCTGCTCTCAGATATGGACAAACATGCTCCTAGCTATTAAAATTCGAGTATTTTAAAAATTTTTGTCTATCAAAATAACACCTTTTATAGTTTTTTACATCGAAACTCTGTCCTAGAGTTCTCGCAGAATCCCCGCAGCAATCCAGGCAGCAATCCACGCAGTGTAAAATTACTTTGTATAGCTGAGTAGAGTTGGTGCAATAGAAGCCAGAGAATGGTAACGGTGGTTGGCAGATAGTTATCATGGATGCGTACGGAACAGAATTTAATTGCACCATACGAACTTAATTTTGAAAAGCCCGTTCCTAATGTAAGATATTCAGATAGTTGTTCGAATATTCTATGATGTTTGCCGTACGCCAGTTTATCTGATTTGGCTAATTTCTTATTATTTATCTGTATTTGATTCTCTACCGTATAACTTAAGTTTACTGTAAACATCTGTTATCGTACTTGGGATCACTATTTGTAACAAAATAATATAATTTATATACAAAAATTTAATATCGATACATTTTTCTACAGAAACCGTTATTTAATTTAAGATTTTGAAGTGTTATTGGATTAAATGTAACAATGTAGACGCCATATGCATATCACAAAAGGGCTAAAACCACTCTGATTAGTAAAACTATAATTCCTACATATCCTATTGCATTTGATTCCATCTCATATTTAGCTCGGCGTTCAAAATGGATTATTATATTATTTCCTTTCTGATTATAGTCTGATCTTATTAAATTATGATCAGTTATCATCTGCATTTACACTTTATTTATAGAGGTTAATTTTACTGTAAAATTCTTTATAGTAATGAAGATAGCTATTTGCAACAAATCAGTAAAACTTATATTCATTAACTGATAACAGATTGCTTATTTGTATAGAAATAGAGAGAAAATATAAAATAATGAAGGGTTTTTAGATTGAATGTAGTAATCCCTACGCCAAACGCGCACCACAAAATAACTGAAACCGCTGAATAAGTAAAATTATAATTGCTACAAATCGTGTGACATTTGATTTTAACCAAATTTATAACACGAACCAGAGAATGTCATAGACAGTTGATAGCTAGTTATCATGCATACATATAAAAGCGAATATATTTCCACTACCGTAAAATGGGGTGAGATTGTGCCATGAAGCTAAAGACACAATCCATGAAGCTCCTGTAGCTTCATGGATAGTGCCAACACGGAATTCAACAAATCAGTGCTCTTTGGTGGCTTGTTATTGAAGCTAATTAGTTTTCCCGTTTACCACGCGGCAAAGGTATTTTGGTATAAATGAACAAATGTTATCACGCTCCTCTGATACAATGTTTGTGACTCCCGCAATTTTACTTAACAATTCACTATTTTATCCCTTTGTTGCAATCTGTGATATGTGTTGGTTCTCGTGATATAAAGAATTAGATTTACGCACTGATAAGTAATATATTTTTATTCACTTACTACCTAAAGTCTTACGTGTGAAGTATCATTATTGTGCCATTTTTGATTCTCATGGTATCACATTATCATTAAAATAAGTTCACTTGATAGGGTGAGATTGTGCCACCCTATCAAGGGTTATCGATGAAGGGTTAAATATGAATTCGATATACGATGATTTCGATTTAATAATAACACGGGGGTGTTAGGCAGGTTCAAGGGGAAAGGAAAAACTTCGATATATAAATTAATTTGATATATCGAAGTATTATATATATATATATATATATATATATATAATACTTCAAAATATAGTATAATGTTTCATCAGTGTTTGTGCATTTATATTTCAACCCATTGATAGTAGGATACGAAATGACGACGAAAATTTATCCACTTTCATGGTATTTGAAATTCGTTACGTAATCCTCAAAATATTCATTAGCATAAACATCAGTTTCCTTTGTGTTCTGAGACTATTCTTTGTCTCAATCAAGAATATTGCTTTGCATGTTAAACAGAAACACATTTTAAAAGATATAGCTTTTCTTGTGTAACTATAGAGACAATTCTACTAAGAAATGATAATCCATTACTTTCTGGGACGGCATCCATTCATTAGTACCACTACTAATTATGAAAAATTGCGAAGCAAAATTCCTTCCTTGAGCTCCTCAGCATGATCAGTCCGTGTCTAGACTTCCGTGAGAAACGATTTTTCATAATTTCTCCGCAAAAATGATTGCTTCTGTTAATTACAAGTCCTGATGGCGTTGTTAGGTTGGTCTGAATAATCAAACCTCGAACAGTTTTATTGTTAAGCATAACATTTTAAAGATTGTTCTTGTGTTCATTTTTACTATTATATATATATATTTATTACTATTATTATTATTATCATTTTAGATATGTAGGTGTATACTTGGTTTAACGTACTAATATCAATAGAAAAAATCTTATATTATTGTTTGGATTGGGAAGTCATTTTCCCATGGTTTATGGACTATTGCTTACATTTTGAAATTGAAAGAATCCGTTATAAATTACGTGAAAAAATGCGTTATTCGTATTGTGCTAGTAAACAATAAAATATTGAGAAATATTAACTATATGCATAAGTGACATTTATATGACATTTTATGATGGGTTGAACTGTATTCGTCTGATTACTTGTTTGTATCGTAATAAATATAAATTAACAGTAGAATCTCAGTAATTCATTATAAACCCGATGCAAATTGATATCGAATCCAATGAAATAGGATTTGTCGCAATTATAGTTATACTTAACAGAGCGGTTTCTGTGTGATACCCTAGGGGTTATTTTGTTCTATGCTTATGACTATAACAGTCTTACATCTAACCTAAAAACACATAAAATATTTATTTTAAATAACTACTTCTGTATAAATGTAACATACGTTTTCAGTTAATAAATGCAAATTATATCAATTTTTTTATATATAATGTGTTTTCAAATATTATTAAATGTTTATAGTAAAATTAACTTCAACGATAAAATGGCAAATGCAGATAAATAATCAGAAATTACTTATATCAAATTAAATTAAATGAGGCAGAAATCACAATACGCTGTATCAAATAGCTCGTAATCTCCACATACGAACGGGCTTTGAATATTAACTAGGTATAGCGGAAATAAATTCCCTACCATGCATATCCATGATAACTAACTGCTAACCAACGATGTCATTCTCTGGCTCTTGGTACACCAAATTTTCACTCAAAATAATTTTCACTTCGTGTACTCTGTGACAGAGAGCTTCAGGAAAGAATTTCGGTATCTCTCCCCCCTAAAAAAATAAATAACTGTAAAATGTTTTAAAATACTTAACTTTCATATCTAGGAATATGACATTATATGCATACTCGAACTAAATATATATAGGAATAGAATCTAGCCATAATTGCTCCCAGAAATTAGATGTTAATTGCTTTTTGGGGTATGCATTATATTTAGCTCCAATAAATAAAGAAATGGCTATATTTATGAATATCCCTATTTATATATATATATATATATATATATATATATATATATATATATATATATATATATATATACTAGCATTTTTGCCCAGCGTTGCCCGGGTAGATATATAGATATAAAATTGTTCATGCATTCCATCAAAAAAATACTGGGCTGTACCCCCCACTCTTCATGTTCACCTGGGCAGACAGAATGCGCTTAGCGCGTTTCTACTGAAATGATATACCCAGTATTATTTTGACGACAAGCATGAAAAATTTTAGATCTGTATATCTAGCCGGGCAAGCATTCTTTAAAAATAATTTCATTAATTTTCTTATGCCTTAATATAACGAATGGACTAATTGTTCGGAATGAAAGTTATGTGTCGTTATGTTTCTCTGTTTAAAGAGCTTTTGCTCCTACTGCTTAAAATATCCCAAACTCGAAAACATTTATCTTATCTGATTTCATGGAGTAAGTAATTCAAATACATATCGTATGTTATCTCTGTTTCGCGAACTTAGGTGAAAAAACTGTAGAACTCTTAAACTTCTTCCCATTTTATGATCCTCAAACAATTAATATATTTAGATCAACAGAAGGCTTCCAAAAATTGGCCATGGGACAAACTTAATTTTTTGTTCTTTCTTTTTTTCCAAATTTTATTAAGTTCTATTAGTTTGAACGCCATTGTCTAAAATTGTCTAAAGCAGCGGTTCTCAACCTAGACTCACGATTCCACTGAACCTAAGAAAAATAAACACCTCGTCCTCCCCCCCCCCTATACCCCCAGAGCAACTCTAAAACCACCCCAGATCATACCCCCGGGTATCGAATTTGAAGGGTTGTGGTTAAGGGGCTGTATCCACATTTAAGAGGTGCGCTTAGGGGCACAAATATCATTAAAAATTAATTTTAAAAAAACTAATTGAGCCCCAAATTTCGTTTATCCTGATTTAAGTTTCTAGGGTCCAAAACATTAACTGTGCCGAATTTGGTCCCGGTGGGTGAAACAGTCTAACATTCTATAGCGGACAAACAAACAGACAAGCTCTTATATATATATATATATATAGAAGATATATATATATATATGATGTTGTAGCTAATGCCCCTGGTTGGGCTGATTGGGCTGATTGCGGAGGCTCGTGTTTTGAATTAGCACAACAAGGGTCGGATTCCGAATTCGCTAAATGACCGGTCCCGTAATTTTGAACCACTGAGTCAAGTCACGAAACCGGAACACTTGATTCCTAGCCTCCAGAAGTAAATTTGAGAACTTGGAGGACATTGGGGGCCACGGCCTATTTTTATGTGCCCCAGCCAGCATTAGTGAACACAGTGCTGGATTTACAGTGACGAGCATCGAACCAGGGATGTTCAGATCACTGGCTCGCTGCTCTTGCCAACTGGGCCATCGCGCCCGCTATAAATAAATTAATATATCTATATCTATATATATATAAATCAAAGATGCAAATCAGATAAATTGACATATGGCAGGAATGACTATAAACTCGCACTGACAGCTGGTTATTTTCGCTTGGGAACAGGCTTTTGAAGATAAATTGCGTATAGAGGAATTAAATTCGCATCCGAATTAAAATCTACTGTTTTGAAATACTCGAAATTAAATACATAGGTATGTGGCCAAACGTGTTCCTAGAAATAGCAGAAGTTAATTGCTTTTCTTGGGGAAAGCATTGTATTTAGCTACAATTATTTAATTTAGAGAAGACGGATAAAGTAAAAGAAGCATTTCTAAATGGTGCCATAAATAAAAATGACTTGTTTAATGAAGTGGGGTAATTTTTATGGATATTTTGTCGTTAAGATACGAAATGTGGAACACCATAAGAACAGTAAAGATAACGTAAAGTAATGAAGAAGTAAAAAAAATGAAAGTAAAGAATGAATAAATAAAATAAAGTATGGTAAACAAATCTTAAAAAAATAAAGAAAGAGTAATGAAAAGAAAATATAAATATCAAAGTAAATGTAGAAAGAAATGAATTTCGTAAAACAAATTAGATTCGTAGTGATTAAAGGCAAAGCATAGTTATGGCCAAAATTTTTGTCTACACAGTTTCTGAATTTTGTCTGTTTTTTTTTCAGTAATACCTGATGAAGCGCGACCGGTAATTGTACTATGATCTGTAAATTTACTTAGATTTACAGTGTTTGCTCAAGATTAACGGGGTCCAGGACACAAAATTGTTCGAATTTTCGAATTTTATTTTATTGGATTAAAAGTTTTTTTTTTCTTTTACGCTTAAAATCACGTTTAAATCATGTTCCTATCTTAATTAGAACAGGATAAATTATAATTATTTTTTTTGCAACATTCTAATAGTAGCCAACCCTTGTTTAAACCTGTCAGTGCGGTTTTCTGCATGATGACTTTTTCCCCATTTCTCGTTGTTAAATTGTTATAAGTCAAAAACCGTTCAAGATAAATGGATGAAACTTAGAAAATGTCTTTTTCAACTATTTTACTTTAATTTTGATTCAGCAAATTTGAAAAAATATTTACTTTTGAAAATATGGTTTTTTAAAAATAAGTTAAATAATTTTTTTGCAATTTTTAATTTCGATATATTTTTAATTTCTTTAAAATTTAATATTTTAAAAAATGCTGAATCAAAATTAAAACATATATTTTTGTTTAATTAAATGAAAAAAATTTGAAATTCGACAAATAATTTTTCGACTTATAAAGATTTTAAATTACCCCATTTTTATTAAGATTTTTAAATTTGAAATTTTTTTAAAAACTTTCTGAGAAATTTTATGGAGTGATTTTGTTTAAAAATTATATGGTTCACCATCACAAGAAAATTAAAAATTTTAACTCAAGAAATAATTTTTTTTATAAATGTGTCTCGGACCCCCATTAAATACGACAAACAAAAAATTCATAAATATTCGTTAAATCAGTATAACAAATTTACAGGATCTACATTTTATGTTAATATTTCTTACAAAATATGCATTATCATTTATTTCAATTATTTTTGACCTCGTTTGGAAGAAAGTATAAGGTAATTCAACGCACGTGTAATTTACATATTTTTTATAAGAGAGATTCTTAAGTTCCAATAAATCCCTTATCAAAATGTTTGTTATGGTGACTTCATAATTCAATAGCAATGAATAATTTCAAATAACTGTGTAAAAATTTTTGCATTTCACTTTCGGGTTGGAAAATATTCACACAACTTCTACAACATGAAGATATAAATATTGCACGAATTATTTACATATTCTTCACACACAACTTAATTTTTTTCTATTCTAGATATATATATATATATATACATATATATATATACATATATATACATATATATATATATATATATATATATATATATATATATATATATATATATATATATATATATATATACATATATATATACATACATATATATATACATATATATATATATATATATATATATATATATATATATATATATATATATATATATATATATATATATAAGAGCACTATTTTTTGGAAAAAGTGTGCTGAATCTCAAAAGTGATTCAAATCAAAAAATATGGTAGGAAAGTTTTTATACAATCTATTTCTGATATATATTGCTCTCTTTTTTAATGTAATGCTACATATCTCCTTACAACATGGGAATAGTTAAAGAAATCTGAATAAATTAGTATGACTCTATCTAGAAAATAAATTGTAACGATTACGAAGAAATAAAATCCATTTTAATAGTTAGAAGATATATTAGTTGATACCATCCTGGTGATTGATTTTTAACACATATCGACCAACTTCTGATATTTTTTATGACGTTGTAAAATGTTATTTAATTTTTAAAAATAGTAAGGGAACATGGAAAGTATCGGATAGTAAGGGAACATAGCTCGGAACATGGAAATGTTGTTGTTTCTAATACCCCCTGGCCGAAAGTATTCCAGAGCAGGTCCATATAGCCAAGCGAGCTGAAGGGGTGCAGCCCCGGTTTATATTAGCTACACCACTTTTGGAGTCCGGGTTAGCTAGGTGCCACCTCAGTTATTGACCGAGGGATCCCATAAGCTACATCCTGGGTGATCGTACCCTCTCCCGACCCCTCTAATAGAACAGAGGGAAGTTCCGGTTTACGTATTTACTGTTCCCATATCCGGCATAGAACAATATGTTAATAATGGCACTTGTCGGGATTCGATTCGCGCGCTCTCAGCCCCGAAATCCGATGCGCTACCATTAGGCTACCTATGGCTACATGAAAGTAAATGTCATTGGAAACATTATTTATTTGGCATACTATCGCAGAATTGGGAATCTTTGAGGAAACTGCATTCCACTTCGTTGTTGTATGTGATGACTTGTTTTAAGTAAAATTGTCTCAAGACTCTGCTTAACTTGGTTAGAAAATTTATTGTTCGAATCCCTCTCCCTAAGGCAGTGCGACTATTTAATTTTATATATATATATATATATATATATATACACTCATTGACAAAAAAATTAGCGCACCAAGAAGGTGTCGTCAAAATGAAACGAAATTTTACATACGTAATGACTACTTTGATATAAGTAAATGATAAGAAAATCAAAGAAAAAAGATAATTTATTTCACAGAAAAGGGAAAAAGAACGGAAGAGTTAATACTCCGTTGGACCCCGTCTAGCGCGAATGCACGATGCGATACGATCGGGCATTGAGTCATACAAGTTCGGTATGATGTCTTGAGACATTTCGTTCCATATTTGCTGTAACCTTGCATTTGGTTCCTTCAAACTCGTGGGATGCCCAACTCGTCGTCCCAAATGATCCCAGATATGCTCGATTTGAGACAAATCCGGGGATCGGGCAGGCCAAGGAAGGGTAGTAACAGTGCGGAGACAGTCTTGTGACACCCTTGCCGTATGAGGCCGAGCATCGTCTTGTTGAAAAATGGCTCCTGGGAGCCGTTTCATGAGTGGCAACACATGTGGTTGCAGGATTTCATGAACATACCGCTGGGCTGTCATGGTGCCACGGAACAATACTAGGGGTGACCGTGTATTGTAGGCAATGTCACCCCATACCATCACACCAGTTGTGGGAGCGATGTGTCGCTGTACAGCAAGGCAGGATTGGAGCGTTCACCACGGGCTCTCCACACACGAACACGATTGTCATCACTTCCAAGATTGAATCTGGATTCGTCGCTAAAGACGACCTGGTTCCATTCCGCTGCAGTCCAGTTTCCTCGTGCGCGGCAAAACTCCAAACGGAGGCGTCGATGGGTGGGCGTCAAGGGCAGCACACGTAATGTTCGCCGCGATATCAACTGTCCTTCAGCCAGGTGCCTTCGTATGGTTCGAGAAGACACAGAGGCCCCTAGTGAAGGTGCTACCTGTGCCTGGATGGCGGCCGATGAAGCAGTTGGCTGTACGAGTGCATTTCTTACGATGTGGCGGTCTTCTCGACGACTGGTCTGTCGAGGGCGTCCTGAGCCTGGTCTTCGTGTACATGCCATCTCTCGGGTCCACTGGTCCCAACACCTCCTCACAACACAATCAGAGCGGCCTAATTGACGAGCTACTCGCCTAGCTGACCACCCAGCTTCCATCATCCCGACGATTCTCCCCCTCTCAAACTGCGACAACTGCTTATATTGTCTTCGAACACGGCGTAATGGTATTTATATCTCAGCTCTTCCTTTGTAAATGATTCAGCACACTCAAACAAGCTTTGGTTACCTGTTTTATACTCCACAGAGTACGATGTTCAACGCCCTCTACCGGCTATACTTAATGTGCAATCACGCTGCATTTCTAATCATTTGCATATCTCCCCGACATGTACCTTCATTGCAAGTTTCGTTACGATCCCGCAATTATTTCTTCGTGCGCTAATTTTTTTGTCCATTAGTGTATATATATATATATATATATATATATATATATATATATATATATATATATATATATATACAGGGTAGTCATAGAAGATCTTTCCGATTTATGGAACTCTAGTGGCTGTTCCCTTCATTCTGTGAACGGCAACAAAGTGGCTGTCATGGTTACGGTTATAGGTACAACAGTGGAAATTTTCGAATGACAACGCCCCCTTTTTCCCGTCGCAAAATGCTCAGCGCATGCGAAAATCCTAAACAGTGTTGGAACGGTACGTGTATCACAAAAAGCGGACGTGTTATGCACACACAATAAAGCATCTCTGCGAACAGCCTTTGATGGCACCTTTGAGGAAAATATAGAAACCAAAAAAAATTTGTTTTTGTCCTATCTGTGTTGTCATCAGTGATTGATGTTTTGCATCTGTCATATGGAAATTTCCTCCGCGCAGCCTAGTTCGTGTACATATTGGTCATTCGCAGAGCTGTTTTTTGTGCGTGCATAACACATCCGTTTTTTATGATACACATACCATTCCAACATTATTTAGGGTATTCGCATGCGCTGAATATTTTTCGATGGGAAAAAATGGGCATTGTCATTCGAAAATTTCCATTTTTTGTACCTTTAACCGTAACCGTGACAGCCGCTTTGTTTCCGTTTACAGAATCCCGATCTCATACCGCTGAATAACTATATGAAATCTCATCCCAATCAGTTTAACGGAACAGCCACTAGAGGTTATTTTATGATCACCCTGAATATATATATATATATATATATATATATATATATATATATATATATATATATATATATATATAGGGTAAGTATGCCGAATATTAGGCCCCTTTTGATAAACATATATAATTAGGAAAGTAAGTGAGGGATTATAGTACCAACTTGATATCATTTTAATGCATACATTTTACTACATATAACAATGACAGAAAATGAAAATAACCTTACAAATTTCTTGTATGAAATTATAAACGCAATTGTTCAATTTTTATGGGGTCAGAAAAAAGTAGCCCTAATATCAGACCCCCATGCTACAACTCTAAAAAGGAAGTAGAATTACTGAGAAGTTCGTAAAAAACAAAACTTTGCACAATAATTAGATAACAGTTACCTATATACACTAATAACTGAAAAAGAAAAATTACATTTGAAGCAAATTAATTGGTTTACACTACAGGTTTTGTTTACTTTTTGTTTTTAGATTGAAACTTTTCAGATTGTTCACAAATAAAAAGTTCGTCAGCTGCACAATCTTCATGGGCCCAACTGAAACACCTTTTACATTGACACCACTGCTCACCCCGCTTGTCTTCTAAAAATAAACAACCACAAAAAAGGCATTCAACGTCTTTTTCATCAATGCTATCATCACCGCTGTCCAGGGGAGAAAATTGTTCATCATCTTCAATTGAGCTGAGATTACCATAGCTATAATTAGGCTTATTCGTTATCTGTTTTTTAACAAGTTTTGTATTTTCACCCATATTTAATATCACCTTCTTGTAAGGACCCCTTTGGCTTTTCCTTATCCCTTTATTATTTCCATATACTCTTTTTAGTCTTCATCTCCGTTTTCTTATTTATCCTTTGATTTATTTTCTTTTAGGTCTTCTTTTTTTTTCTTGTAGGGAACAAAGTTTTTTCGAATATGCTGCAGTTTTTTTGTTTAATGCTATCAATCAATTTATTTTTACTAGCTGAGTGGCAACCCGATGTGTTTCATTTCTTAAAGATTAAAAACCATTTAATCACTTTTAAAAATATATTAGAATTTTTAAAAAAAGGAAATAATAATTTAAAATTTTCTTTCTCAAATTTCGGTTTTTGGCTTTTGAAATTATTCTTTCAAATTTCCGTTTTCAGATTTTGCTTTTTAGACAAAAATAAATTCATTCAATTAGAAAATATTCTAAAGGTTTTAACTTCTCATTTCCTAAAACTAAAATTATTTCTGGTACTTTAAAATTATTTCTGGATTTCAATTATTAAATGACTCTTTCTGAACTAATATTTTTCCTTTTGGCAACTGAGCAGAATTTCTTTTGAAGAGTAGAGTTCCTGGGTCTATTGACTTTAACTCCTATCGCAAGATTCTTATTATCAATGTATATGTGCTCAATTGAAAAAAATATTAAGTAAAATTAAATTTAAAATTACCAGTTGCATTAATAAAAAAATTAAGTTTAAAACCTTCAAAAAGTAGAAGGGTAAGATCAATTTTAAAATTAGAATTATATTAAGATTAAATAAATTAAGATTAAAATGAAGAAATAAAAACTTTTAAGAAAATAAGTTGATATTAATTATAAAGTTATGGAAAATATGGCCCTCAGCAAACAAGATGGAACGTTCGCATAATAAAAGAAAAAAGGCTCTATGCAGGGTGAAACAATTCTTAATAAGATGATTGCAGAGTTCCGCGGGGGAAAAACAAATAACACCAAGATAGTTAAAATTGGAAAAAGCGGCACCACCTAGGACCGAACACACAACGGAAGGTTTACCAGGCCAGCACGATAGCACTGCTCCACGACAGCACATAGAGTTCAACAAGATGGGATGTATATTGCGGTAAGGATGAATGTAAATATTAATCTCGGGTAGAAAAAGTTCTTAAAAAAATAGAGAGACAGTTCTGACGAATTCTGAATTGGTGGTGGAAGAATCCTATCAGTTGCTCATTAATTAGAAACAAATTTTACAAACTTGCTGGATTTATTAGTGAGTAAAATAATAAGTCGAAAAATTACGAACTCGACATTCAGTTAAAAGTGACTTTTGAAAGTGTGCTCTTTTAGAATGAAAACTTTTTTTTATTGAATGTATTTGGTATATTTTAGAACATCTAGCAAATGCCGTAAATCTTAAAATTGGCATTAATAGATGCAGAAAACCGATATATTTGTACATCAACATTGTCGATTTCGTGAAATTCGGAAAACTGTTTTGGGGAAAAGGCAGTGAAAAACATTTTTAAATTTATAAAAATGTGTATATCCTTAAAGATGAAGAGTTGTAAAACACATGGAAATAAAAAAATTGTCGATTGGAGGACGGAAAAATTGAATTTTGCATGCTGGAAAATAGTGGAAATTTGCGAAACGGAGCTGGCCCACCCGGAATGTCAGCTGTTTCACCTCTCCTCTCCCATTGAGTTCGACGGTTTTAAATGAATAATTAAAAAAGTTTAATGTTTTGAATGTTGAGGATAGCATCAGTGCACGCGTCTCGGCCGTCCGCGTATATCGATACCAGTTGCGATATCCTGCTATGCTCGGTTCGCGCGAATGGCCCGTCCCCGTGTCTGCTGACTGACAAACTAACATGTGTTTACCTTCAGCTGTTAATAGTATTAACAGTGTTAATAGTATTAACAGAATTATTAGTGAGTAAAATAACAAGTCGAACAATTACGAACTCGGTATTCAGTTACATTAAGATACTATGGCGATCAGCGCGGGAAATTTCAGAAGTGAGTTTCGCAAGTACGCTTTTTTAGAATGAAAACATTTTTTTTATTAAATGTATTTGGTATATTTTGGAAGCTGAACATGTATCAAGTGCCGATAAATCGTAAAATTGACATCAATAGGTGCAGAAAACCGAAATATTTGTCAATCAAAATTGTCGATTTCGTGAAATTCGGAAAACTCCTTTGGGGAAAAAGCTTCGTTTGCAATAAAAAACATTTTTAACCTTATAAAAATGTGTATATCCTTAAAGATGAATAGACGTAAAACACGTGGAAATAAAAAAAATTGTCGATTGGTGGACGGAAAAGTTTAATTTTGCATGCATGAAAATAGTGGAAATTTGCGAAACGGAAAGGAGCTGGCCCACCCGGAATGTCAGCTGTTTCTGCTCTCCACTTCTTTTGAGTTGGGAGGTTTTAATTTAATAATTAAAAAAGTTTATATATATGAAAGTTGAGGATAGCATCAGTGCACGCGTGTTTGCCGTTCGCGTATATCGGGACCAGTCGCGATAACCTGCTATGCTCGGTTCGCGAGATTAACCCGTCCCCGTGTCTGCTGACTGACAAACTAACATTTGTTTACCTTCAGCTGTTAATAGTAAGACTAGCTGAGTGGCAACCCGATGTGTTGCATTTTCGATTTAAAATGAAATGGTTTTATTTCTTAAAGACTGAAAATTGTTTAATCACTTTTAAAAATACGTTAGAATTTTAAAAAACGTAATAATGATTTAAAATTCCCTTTTTCAAATTTTGGTTTTTGGCTTTCGAAATAATTCTTTCAAACTTCCGTTTCCAAATTTTGCTTTTTAAACAAAAAAAGAAGCTCATTCAATTAGAAAAAAATTCTAAAGGTTTTAACTTCTCCTTTCCTGAAACTAAAATTATTTCTGGTGCTTTAAAATTATTTCTAGATTTCAATTATTAGATGACTCGTTCTTAACTAATAATTTTTCATTTTGGCAACATGGCCGAATGTAAATAGAAAATCTCATGGACAAAAAAGTGCTTAAAAGAAATAGAAAGAAAGATCTCAGGAATTAAAAATTGGTGGTGGAACAATCCTCATCAGTTGCTCATTATTTAGAAAAAAATATCACGAACTTGGTGGAATTATTAGTGAGTAAAATAATAAGCCGAAAAATTACGAACTCCCCAATTCAGTTACATTAAGATTCTATGGCGATCAGTGCGGGAATTTTCAAAAGTGAGTTTGGTAAGTATGCTTTTTTAGAATGATAACATTTTTTTATTAAATGCATTTGGTATATTTTAGAAGCTGAACATTTTAGAAGCCTTTTAGAAGTTAATACCGATTTTAAGTTTGGATAATGAAGTGACGTGGAGGAAATTATCAGCACAAAATGAGGGAAAATTAGCGAATTTCACTCTAAATATATTTATGGTATATAATAAAATGAGGCTAATGTGCGTCATTGGAAAGAGTTCGCTAGAGTTGAAAAACCTAATTTTATTAGAAGCATGGTACAAGATGTAGATATTTATAAAAAGTTTTAAAGCAAGGAAAAATTTAATTGAAATTACTTTAACACTGACAAAACAATCTTCGTTAAATTGTTTTCTAATTTTCTATTACATCACAAGTTGAAATTTTAGAGGCTCTGGGTCAAAAAATGAATTACAGTCAATGAAGACATTAATGGAATTTCAACAAGTGTTCCCAAAATTAAACTGGATCATGTATTGGACATGGCTGAAACTCAGATTATTGCGATACAGGAAACCGAAGATAAATACCTCTATTAAGATTCAGGGATATAATATTTTTCAATCTGGTAGACAGAATAAGGTGGAGGATGTCTTGTATTCCTCCGAAGATACATTAGCTACCAGAGTATAAATATCAGTAGAAGAATTATAGACAACATCAACCTTGAGATCCAGGGTATTAGAGTTACCTGAATAGGTAAGCCCCTCAACATGTTTAATATTTACCATCCTCCTGATCTTAAGAGTTTACCCAACGATCTACAAGATCTATTTCTTGCAAATACCATCTGCACTGATGACCTTAAAGCTAAACACCCTGCTTGGTGTTCCTCCATTACAAACTCGAGAGAAAACGAACTACTGAACATGATTGAATACAAAAGCTTCATAGCTCTTAACGATGGTACTCATTATCCGTATAG
Source organism: Dolomedes plantarius (assembly GCA_907164885.2). Lineage (NCBI taxonomy): Eukaryota > Metazoa > Arthropoda > Arachnida > Araneae > Dolomedidae > Dolomedes > Dolomedes plantarius. The sequence goes on from OU015492.1 coordinate 119,467,712, forward strand.
TTATAATTCTAAAGGACTATTGATTTAAATATTGTTAGCCCTGATCTTAGTTCTAGCTGTAAATGGAACATTCTAGAAAATAATGGAAATGATCATCTTCCAATCTTAATCCAGAGGCAAACAGTATACACCAATAGTAAGAAACGCTGGAACTTAAAACGGGCAGACAGTCTCTTATTTACAAATGTTATTGATAATGAGGTCATAGAGAAGCCTCTCACTGATAATCTTGATAAGAACTGGCTCACTCTAAAAAAGATAATTTGAGCTTCTAGACATAACATTCCTAAAGGTAAAGGGAAGAACAAAAGGCCATATTTGACCTGTAAATCGCCCTTACTCCAGTCCTTGTTGGAGTACAGAAGAAGACTTGTCGACGGATTAGATTCTGGCCACTGCAATCTGGTTAGAAATAATTTAAACAAAGTTAATTCAAAATTAAAGAAGGTGTATGCACAAATAAAGAGGTACAGATGGAATTACCTTTGTACCTGACTAGATTCAAGATCGTCTAATGACAAATTGGGGAACTTTGTGAAAAATATAAGTAAAGAACAGCCTAAAGATGAAAATTGTTACACGATTCTGATCAAGAACGCATAACATTATAAACAAATATCTAGAGTAAAAAAAATAGAATGGTAAACATAAATGGAAAACACTACTAATGACAGATGTAAAGATGCCCCAAAATACAAATACAAGGGAATATTGTTCGTGTCACAGTCCCTGACAATTTCACATACCACAGTCTTTGGAATGTCTTCGAAATCTTGGACGTGCACAGTTTTAATAAGTAAACAAACACAAAAGTTTTTATTTCACAATTTATAGTTGTTAAATATTGGATAGTTCCTTTGGAGATCTCCTGGTTTTAATCACTTTAAAAATATTATTGCTTGTTTATTGCTATTGTTCACACTGGATTATTTACTTTTCTCTTTAAACAAAACTTTTAAATTTTTTTATCATTGATTTCTTGCTTTAACTTGTAAGGTATACACAAGATTCGATTCACAAGAATCGAACTTTTGAGTGAATCAAAGAAGCTGCTTTAGATATGCTAATTTCGGCATACGCGCTTAGTATAAATACTACGCAGCGTCATTATTAAAAGAGGGAGAGGTTGTTAAGGTTAAAAAGGTGTTATCCTGCGCTAGTGCTTAGCGGGCCAGAAGTTTACGTGGCAGTACTGCTGGTTTGACTTACTGTTCGTGAGTATAAAAATATATTGTTCTTGAAAGCTGTGTTTATACATTCCGCAGTCGAGACATCAACGGAGAGTAGCAGTGCTTGTGAAGCTGGGAGAAGAATGGGGATTCCGGCACCGTCGATTCGACGTATTTTCACGGAATGCTGAATCTGTATTCGTACAAAATCCAGGCACTTCACCAATTATGAGTGATGATGAGAATTTACTGTTATTATCGGCAGATACAGATACAAGACGAAACTTTGCTACCTGGGCTACATTGGTTGTGGGGGTACTTAAAGTCTCGTATGTACCGCGGCTCCCCAACCCCTTTGGTGGAACTGAAACATGCCATGCGACAGTCAGTCGCAGCTATCGATAGCGACATGCTACACTTCGCTATAATGGGCGTAGAAATGCGCCTCACTTGCTTATTCCCTTGTGCTGGAGGTAATGTTGAACATTTGTTACTTTAAAATAAATGCACAGTCTCATGTTATGGTGATCTGTTTGATTTTACGCTCGTATTTGCCTGATTTTCATAATGCGTCTCAGTATGACGTGTGAGCGCTCTCTTTCGGTTACTTTTTGAAACTTTTTTTTTTTACATGGAAAAAAAAATCCAATGTCCCTCTGATCCTATTGGCGGAATCAGAAAATTTTTCCGAGCATTACTAATATTAACATTTAATTACGAACTTTTGAACTTTGAACGAATTTATGACGCACCCGGTATATATATATATATATATATATATATATATATATATATATATATATATATATATATATATATATATATATATATATATATATATATATATATATATATATATGTATATGTATATGTATATATGTATATATATATATATATATATATATATATATATACATATGTATATGTATATGTATATATGTATATATGTATATATGTATATATATATATATATATATATATATATATATATATATATATATATATATATATATATATATATATATAAATTTGTGGTTCAATATAAAAAGGACGCCTCTATAAATGTTTAATGCATGAACATAATCTATTATCTACTATATAGGGTATTTTAATTGTCGATTTTCTGTCTTTAAAAAGTAATTTATGCCTTTTCATAAAGAAAAATTCATGATCGATCCCTCAAAATCTACAGAATGTTCCACTTTCGACCAAATTTATTCATGCATTTAAATTGGAAAACATGTATTATCATGTCGTAACATATGACAACTGGAAGATTAGTGTCAGGGAATTTAAACGAAACTATTTGTTTCAACGTTTAAACATTTTCCCCTCTTTTCAGCAACCCAGGAAATGAAAAAAAAATTTAAACTTTATTTCGAGTATTAAAAATACCCCTTTTCTCTAATAAGATAAAACTCCCGGCTCTGTTAGCGATGTATGTTCAAAGCGAAAGTGACAACTCGCATTGTCTGCACACTCAATCTTATTTCTCTTTTCCAGAGGAGTCCCCAATTCACTCATGTTTGTGCCCTTTCTGTCTCTCTCTCTATGCACCACCCTTTTTCGGAATGGACTGAACCTATCTCTCACACAATCGTCCGCCGGTTTTCCCCCGCTTTCACTCCATAACTGTGACTGCGTCCGTTAAGGGAACACAGTTCGCTCCTAAACTCTCTCTCGGAAAAAGTTCGTGGAAACTCGGGAAAAGTTCGGTTCTTGAGTCGGTGGGAGAGACTGTGAAATGCATGTTGGAAATTAAAAGACACGTAGTTGTGCGACTGTTTTTAAAATGAAATAAAACTGATGCCAATTTTTAATTTTAAAATAAATTTTTTTAAAAAAATGTGATAAAAGGAAAATTGCAAGAGAGAAATATACTTCGCATGGCTCAGTTGTAAATAAGTTTACTTTGAAAGAAACAGAAAAGTTTTTATTAGCCATGAATATATGTTTTGGATTTATATTCCTGCTAGCGTTAATCAGGACACATGCTTTGGATTCGGGAAATGGTATGTAAAGAATGTGCTTATAATGCATTGTAACGATAAATGTATTCAGTTATAGAGTATAAATTAAAATGCGGATATTGATGATTACCAAGACAATTTATGTTTTATGAATCATAAAATTGCATGATTAAAAATTTTATCATAATAAAATTGTTAATTAAATATGATTATTATCTAAAATATTGTGTTTGGAGAATCGTTTAAAGAGTGGCATATCACATTTCGGATATAAGGTGTTATGACATATTTTTATACAAAATACTTGTTAAGATCTGTATATAAGATGATTTGAATTAATTATTTGGCATAGTTGAATAAGGCTTTCTTGCATAATATAATACAAATGTAATCTTATAATTTAATAATGTATATTTGGTTCCTGTATAATTGCTTTTAGTGCATTTAAAGGATAATAGTGATCGAATTTTCATTATCCCAGCGAAGATTAGCTGAAATGTACAATATTACCCCTTTTAAAGAATTTATATAAATATATATATACCGTAGTTTTAACCCTGGAAAGATTTACAATGTGTAAAATATTATCGTACAATCTTAAAGTTATTTTTAGCTTATTTTTTACGATTAGAATTCAAATTTAAACTTTCATTTTTTTTGTGAAGTAAACATTCATGAAAATAATTTTTTAAATATATAAATTTATTTTTAATCGGATCCCCCAACTTTTAACACTCCCTTGTGTTTCAATTTGCAGAAATTTTTAACTGTTTCTAAACATGATAAGTGATGGTGGTAGTTAATTTAACGAAGTGTTTTATTTAAAAAAAAAGTTTTATATAGCTAAAAAAAATTTTCCTCTTTCTGAAACATAACTTTTGGCTTATCTTTGATAATGAGTTAATCCTATGTGTATAAACAAATTTTCTACTTGAAGAATATTACAGCTTTTTTAGAATTTTACACGAATTTCATTTAATTACATAGCAAAAAATGAACGCGGAGATAGATGACACCTTTAAACTTTTAATAATCATTTTTCATAATAATGGTGACGGGAAAGATTTAACAGTAATCCTTTTCAGGAAGTTTGAGTAAAGCTTCTGTCCTGGGGCAAAGTAATACATTTTTCCTTTATGTCATTACGTAATCAATATACTGTTACCATAATATATTTTTCTTCTATCAAGCCAGCCATCAGAGAATATGTTATTTAAATGTGTTAAAAAATTGGAAAGTGTAAATGTATGTCTAAAATGAAAATTTTCGTTATACCGAGACATTTTATGTCTATTGAGTAACGTATTCTTCTATTGACTAACTACTTCTATCTACTAACTTCTATCTACTAACTTCTATCTACTAACTGAATCACTTTCTTCTTTTTTTCTCAAGTTTAGAAAATTATAGTGACTCTTAGATTTTCCCTTTTAGAATTCAGTTAGTTCTTAAAAGTTCTAAAAAATTAGGTAGCGATCAAACTTTACAACGTATATCCCTCATCCTACTTTATACTATAAATAATTAATAAATTTAAAAATTAATACTTTAATTTACCAATAAATTTATATTTTAATAAAAAAAATATGTAACACTTCTTCTGATATACTTTCATTTTATTATAAAAAATAAATTATGCCCACCTATCTACACATATAAGGGTTGCTCAGGATAAGGAAAATTGACATTTTGCATAATTTAATAACTAAATTTCAAGTTTTTTCTTTTCTAACATTCTATCAAATATATGTTATTTATTCTCTTTTGAGCGGCTTCTAAAAGTTTTGATTTCAATTGAATATCTAAATAAGACTAGTAATCGTTTAAGGTGTCTAAAGTAAAGGAAATAAATTGTATTTCACTTGGCATAGTTATTTCTTTTAAAAGATCCTGCTTCTAATGTTTCATCGGTTTTTTTTCTCTGATAAATGATAAAACTGCTTTCACCCTTAATCGCACTAAGCGAAGGAATTATATTCTATAGCAATTGCTCCCAAATGTGGAATTGTATTGATGTAAAATGCATTGCAGTTTCATAAGTCTTTTGCGAAATGTTGAAAATATTTAATCATTGTGTGACTAACGGGGAAAATGTATATCCATTATCAGATTAAAAAATACCGATGACACATTGGTAACAGAATTTTTTCAGAGAAATAACTATGCAAAGAGTAATGATAACGTATTTAATTTTTTTTTAATCCGATCACCGATTACGGTTGTTAATTTTGATATCAATTCAGATATTAGATTCAGTTAAATATATAAAATGACAACAGTAATTGTTTATGGAATCTAGACAAAAACAAATCCATTATCATTACTCAATGCATAGTGATTTCTCCAAAAAAATCCTGCAACCAATGTCACATCGGATTTTACTCGGATAAATGGTAAAACTGTTTTCACCCTTAATCGCACTACGATTAAAAATATATTACACATCAGTTGCTCCCAAATGTGGAATTGAACTCATGTAAAATACATGGCAGTTTCAATAGGTCGTTTCCAAAATGCTGAATATTTTAAAGCTGAGTTTGACTAAGGATGAAAAAGTTTTATCATTTATCAGAGTAAAAACTGGTGAGACAGTGGTACCAGGATTATTTTATTTTAGATATTGTATTTCAGTTTCTTTAGATTCCTCAAACGACTTCTAGTGTTATTTTATATATCAATTTTGATATTGCACGTGCAGTTGAATATCGAAAATAACACTCGTATCTGTTTAAGGGATTTAAACAAGAATAAATACCGCATTATTTCACTTTGCATAGTTACTTCTCGTAAGAAATCCTTGCAAACAATGTCTCATCGGGTTTTACTTTCCTAAACGATTAAACTATTTTCCCCCTTGATCGTTGTACGCTTAATAATTTTTATCATTTCTCAAATGGCCGTTTGAAACTGCTATGCATTTTTCATAAATTCAGTTCCATATTTTGGAGAAATGTTGGATCTAAGGATTTTAGAGATAAATCAATTTAGTTTATATATAAAACAGTTCCGTAACTGACTGACTGACTGACTTATAACACACAGACCAGACCGCTGGAATTATAGGGTTGAAGCTTTTCATGGCGATTCTTCTTATAATATAGGGGTGCACTAAGAAATATTTTTGAAAAATTCTTCTTAGATGTTTTAAAATTAAGTTTTTAAGTTGTTTTAGTAACTTCTTTAAAGTTTGCATTGACAATAATAATTTCAGGGTTATAAAATTTATATCACGATAAATATCATAAAAATTTCTTTAAAATGAAAATTTTTTAGGATCTTTAACTAAATTTTCTGATTTTTGGTGAATTTTTAAATATTAATTTTTAGAATTTAATTAATTGCATTCTGATCACGTGATTTCTTTTTCTGGTACTTTAAATTAATTTCAATGTCAACAACGTTAGTAAGTCAACAACGTTATCGTTATAACAACGAAATAGACAAATATATTTCTTTCTTGCCAATGCGGCAGACGATTGGACATTATAAAAAAAACATTAAAATACAGTAAAATATATGTTCCTCAAACTGTACTACATTAACTGTACTATATTTTTTAGTATGTTCTATTAGATTTAATTTTAATATTTTCTTCTACATTATTTTGTCAATAAAAACATCTCTTACATTTTTTTATAAATATACTTTTATGTTTTTTTTTACATTAATTGCATACATTGATCATTATATTTATTATATATATATATATATATATATATATATATATATATATATATATATATATATATATATATATATATATATATATATATATATATATATATATATATATATATATATATATATATATATATATATATATATATATTTGACATTAATTGCATACATTGACCGTTGTATTTAATTTGAATGTACTCCGTAGCGAAGTTTTCAACTAGTTTTATATAATTTTAGGTTACTTAAATTATTTTAAATATTTTTTTATATTACTTCATGGATTTTACTTCTTAGCAGAGTCTTAATTTACAGAAAAGTTTTATTCCAACTGAATTTCTAAACTAACGCTAGTAATTGTTAAATCAATCTGAACAAAATTAAACCCATCATTATTACACTCTGCGTCGTTATTTCTCTTAAAGAATCCCTCTACACTGGCTGACTGGTTTTTACTATGATAAATGATAAAACTGTTTTCACCCTTAATCGCTCTACGCTTAAAAATTTTGAGCATTTCACAAATGACCTTTTGAAAGTGCCATGCATTTTTCATGTATTCAATTCCACATTTGTGAGAGTTGTGGAATACAGAAGCTATTAGAAACAAGGAATTTTCCCAGGATGCCACAGATCGCGTTCCGTGAAGAAATGTAGCTTCCAGTCACATTTTAAACGGTGGATCATTAAAATGTATCTAAAAGTGCAGGTAGTTCATAATTTCCAATAATTTATAAAATATATAGTATTTAGATGAATTCAAAATTTTGCAGCAGTTTAGAAACGGAGCGTTTTCAGAAAACAGAACGTTGAGCTGCAAGATATCATACATCGTGAAAGATAAAATTATATATAATTATTATTTCTTTTAATTTTGCATTATTTACAAAAATGTTATTTATCTTTAGAAATTACACTAAAGTAGGCGTGGTAATACTACTAAGTCAGAAGTATGTCAGACATTGATGCATTACTTAAGATTCTATCGTATTCTTTTCGTAGTGGATCAAATATATTTCAGGATATTATAAGCAATATTTCACATGCATCTGGGAAAGTACATTATTGTACTGCGCAAATTTAGGAATTTTATTTCGTACATTCATTAGTAAAGGGCAATTGGTAATAATGTATTTTCTTAATGAAATAGTATTAAGGAGAATATAGGTACATACGTTCTTTTCCCAGATATTAAAAATCTATCGATTTAATTTTATTTAATAGTTTATGTCCTTTCTTCTGGAAACAGCGTAAAATTTCTGAACGTATCCTATTAACCAGCAATCCCCACTCCAAAGTATAAAAATAACTTTTTTAACTATATTAAGTTCCTTTACACGCAAGGCATTTAATCAAAACTTTCCTTTTAAAAAGTGAACATTTTTTATCCTGTTCTTTATTTCTTAAGACTTATCAGTGTAGATCATAACATGGCCTAAAATATGAAAAATAGCGCATCAACCTGTAGCTTTAACTCTTTAATACGGAAGGCATTTGATTAGAACTTCAATTAAAAATATGTGAACATTTCTTTTCCTGATTCCGAGTTTGTAAGACTTATCACTGAAGATCATAACATGGCTCTCATCATAAAAAGTAGTGTTTTAACCCTTTATTTTAAGTCGTCTACACCCAAGGAATTTATTAAAACTTCCTAAAAAACTTTCTTAATTTGAACATTTCTTATCCGACGTTTCAGTTCAGTGAAGATCATAAAGTGGCTTGCAATGTAATAAATAGTGCATCAACCTGTAAAGCAGATGGTTTTCCAGGTGATACCGAGAAATCCCAGTGGTAATATATTAGAAGGTAATATAGATTAATGTGAGAATCTGTGACCCACTGTAATCGCGAAAAATAAGTTGGTGAACTTAACATCTGGTCAAGGTATTTCTGGAGTCTCCCAGGCGGAAGAACATGTCAGGAACTTTTGCGAATTATGTCATGGTTTACGGGTGTATCTCATTGTTGTTTCATCTATATGGATTTTCTACTTTTCATTCCCACTGTATTTTTATCGAAAAGAAAGTATTATTAAATTTTGAAGGCATGTGGTAGAACGCCCTATATAGGCTGAATGCAATATAATTAGCTTTCACAAACTATCAAATGTTTTATTAATTTTCACCATTGTTTAACCATGAGAGTAATTGTTAGTTTATTTTGGGGATCTCGTTAGCACAAAAAGTTTGTTCGTGCTCGTTAAACAATGTAAATATATCATCATACTATACACACACACACACACACACACACACACACACACACACACACACACACACATATATATATATATATATATATATATATATATATATATATATATATCTGGCTGCATTTATAATTTAACAATGAAATTGGTTCATACGGGCTTTCGTAGGGGAATGCGAATGCAAAGTAAATTCTAAGAGGAGGGCGGAATCACTCTTCTCATCTGTATTTTTAGTAGCACTATGAATCTCTCGAAATATAAGCGAAATAGGATATAACTTAGTCATACGTTTCTCTATACATAATGTATATATGCATTCTCTTAAGTTTTCGGTTAATACTGTGTGATGATAAGCGTTATTAGCTTTCACGCTCCGGGCTTGGTTTTGAATTTCAACTAAGACTTGAACGTACCCGTGTTATCTCCTTTATAATACAGTTTCTGAACATGTGATCCACGGACCACTTGGGAGTTCGTGTATGAAATTCTGTGGGTCCAAAAACTTCAAGGAAGATTCTCGCACTGAAACTCGTCCGTGGGGAATATTTCATAGTTAAAATTAAAATGAATGCATGCATTAAATTTAAAATCAAAAATAGAAACAAACACACAGTATATATTAAGAATGCATTCAGTCAGATGTACATATGTGAAGTAGTCACTTTGTAAACAGTAACTGGGAAATTATATCTACAGTTTTCGTGTTAATTATTCCCAATAAATGATTAAATGATTGATTTGGGATGCTTCCCCGTATATTGTAAATACTACAATTTTGTGTTCATCCATGTTTGTTACAATGAATCCTGTTTTTTATAACATTTTTTTAAAAGGTATTCCTTTAAGAGTTTAGTCTTCGCATTCTGAGATTTTCAGCAATAGGGGTCTCTAATTTTTACCAAATTATCAAAGGGGTCGACGGCACTAAACGAGTTATGAACCAATGCCTTATAGGGTTAGATGTCGGCTCTACCTATAATGCGTTGTCATAACATTGAAGCAAAACAATCGGGATTATGTAAGGGCATAATTCCCTTGGGGGAGTTCTTGCTTCATTGGTAAAAAATTTAAATTTTTGAATTTCGAATTTTAGATCAGTTTTGAAGAGAAATATCCATTGAGTCTTAAACAGAAAGTAAATGCAATTTATCACTACTAAAAGCTGACATTGTTCCACTCGTGAAAATGATAGTCAGTGACTACTTAGCGTTCATATATAAATTACAAACACTAAACCATTTACAACCACAACCATTTACAAACACTTAAGAGCTCATTTACGACGAAGGAATTTTCTTTCCATGACTCCTTTTGAAGTTTCCTGGGATTATCACAAAATTTATCTGTGCTTTTAGTTTAATGATACCATGTGAGCAGAGAATAACTGGCGTCATTTCTCTAATATAAAGAAAATACTAATCTCAAGAACTTACAAGACTATAAAAGAATATACTGTTGTTAATAATGATGAGTCTTTTAAATTTGCGAAACATTTGCATATTTAGAGTGAAAATTCTGATGAAAAGACATACTTAGTAATCTAACCACTTTGTATAAAGATGGAAATTTAAAACAAAGATACATTTTCTAAAAGCTATTGTTTCAGAATATAACACATGAAATCTTTAGCGTTAATTTATAATTAAACTTATAAAAAGAAACTTAAAAAAAGAAGTTTTAAGTTTAAAGTCAATATAATTTTATACAAGCTGAAGAGTAATTTTTAGTCGCGTCCTTTATCTGAGTTCTTTATATCTGAGTTCTTACAAAGATATTAAACATGCAGATGTGTAGAGTGAATTCCTTATCTTCACAGAAGGTATTTCACATATATGCATTATATATATGGTCCGTCTCATCTGACTATTACTGCTTTTTGATTTTCAATCTTTTAATTTACTTTTGGTTGCATGTCGACTCGCGGTTAAGTATAATTTTAGAAGCTTCAAAATTATCTTTTCCTCTTTTCCATCTATGCAATCTCTTATGTTGTACCAATTTATGACCATGTTCGCAGTAAGCGTAAACACTTTTTGAACAGCAGCAAATGTTTATCTTTAGGATTTAACCAATGTCTAGACAGGAAACATTTCAAAATCCCAACATTACCCTGGGACTTCAATTGCGAAGTGTAATGAACATTACTTTTCAAAATCCACACTGAAATTTACAGTATTAAAATAACGGGTGCGTGTAATGTTTCCGTTCTAACAAAGAAAATTACAACTGCATATTTGGGGTATTAACGAAACTTAAATATTAATACCCCAGGAATTTAATTTACTAAGAAATATGAGGATTCATTACTAAAAATTGCGTAACGATTGCTTACATATGCCCCTTTATGGATTCGGCTATTCTGTTTGGGGATCGAAATGCTTCTGAATAATTTTTAACAGAAGCAAAATTATTTTTAAACATTTTGAATCACCCATACTACGCACAGGTTCCGCGTACCTAAATCAGCGGGGCACATTTTCTTTCCACCGGAACAAGTTTTCTTTAAATAAAAATCCCTCAACCCCCAATGAAAATTTATTGGTAGTAAGATTTTTTTTAATTACGAAAATGTTAACAAAAAGGCAGATAAAAGAAAAAATGTAGAACTATTTAGAAAATCGATTAAATGTAGATTTTAGGTACATATTTACTTCCATAATGGCGGTTAAAAAAATACCTCGTTAATTTTCTGCATTTGTTTTTCGGCATATCTCATGTGATTAAATACTTTATATTTAAAAATAATGTGTATTTGTATTTCATTAAGATAAAAATTAACAAAAATCAATATAAAAAAAATTGCATGATTTAAAATGATTAGCATATTTATAACTGTTTTTTAACTAAACAATTCATCATAATATAAATTTACAACTATCCGTGACCTCTCCAATTATTTTTGTGACTCCCAGTAAACGCACCACTGACTTAAAGGAGTGGAATTATAATAAGCGAGAATTTAAGTCTCTTGCGTTCGGGGTGAATGTAACAAACAGTTCTTCTTTAAAAGGCAAGTGTATCGGTTGTATTTGTAATTGAAATTCACCTAAATTGATGCTGTAAACGGCAACGAATGATAGATATAATATATATATATATATATATATATATATATATATATAGCGTGGGTGTCCCAAATATCGTCCCTGTGCCTAATATCGCCTACTCGTTTTTCTAAAGTATGATTCGTGCTATGTATGAGAAAATGCAGTAACTTCTTAGTTCTGGGTTTGTACTAACAGCACCGATAGCGACAATGCTCTTATCACTGACAACAGGAACTACATGGCGTCTGAAGTTTTTTTGGCTGTTGTCTTCGTAAACTTTGGCTCCAAAGAATCAGAATCCAGTGAATGGCCAGGTAGGTGCATCCAAATTCTCATTTTGCTTATAGTATTTGAAAGTGCATTAAACCGAGACTTTGCTAGCAACGCCTTTTAACAGGTGCTCCTAATTTCGCCTGGCAGGTGGTAAGAGGAACAGAGGTAGGCCATATTAGGAACCGCTCTGGAGTTCACTGGAAATTCGAAATTTTCGAATTTAGCTACATAACTCAAACTGGCACTGGTTTTGGAGCTGGTTTATCTAAGGATACCAAAGGAGGGAATAGTTCTTAGGGATGTTCTTCGAATTTCCAGCCTAATCAGAAACTAAAAAGTGGAAGAAATGTCAAAAAAAGTTAGAGTAGGCGATATTTGGGACACATTCCTTATATATATATATATATATATATATATATATATATATATATATATATATATATATATATATATATATATATATATATATATATATATATATATATATATATATATATATATATATATGTGTGTGTGTGTGTGTGTGTGTGTGTGCGCGCATATGTGATAGAAGTTATATAATTACGAATAAGTAATTTATATAACTTAACTCAGGTATACAATCATATAAATCAAAAATATGATAAAAGAGAAAAAAAGTAGTTTCTCAAATTTATAGATATTTAATTTAATTTTATATGTCTGGATTTTTTTTTCCGAAGTACAAAATATTTTAATCTGATGTGAACTTAAAAGGGAAAAAGTGACTGATGAGTTGAAGTAACAAGAGAGAATTCTAAAAAAGAGATAATTTTTTTTAACGATTCGCTCGCTTTTCCAGACCTTTTTTTTATTATTCGAGAGCAGAGATGTAGTTCGTGTAATTATGTTAGCAGATATGAGCCTTCACTTTTTTTTTTCACTGGGGAGGAATTAGTCGTTTTTCATGATACTTACTGCTTCAAATCTTAAAAGCTTTACGGGGGAACTTTTCAGAACATGTCAAAGTTTTTAAATTAAAATCAAAATGAACGTTATATCAAATATTCATTTAGATGAAAGCATTTCAGATTTTGTAACGAATTTTCTAGGTAAAAAAGGAGAAAATAGAAATGAGAATTTTCCTAAAAAGATAAACTATTTATTAAGATATGGATTTAATCTATAATTTCTGGGTTTATTGCAGTTTATATATATATATATATATATATATATATATATATATATATATATATATATATATATATATATATATATATGTGTGTGTGTGTGTGTGTGTGTATAAATATAAGTAGATAGATAAAGATAGACAGTCACTGATCTGTGTATGATGGAAATTAATCATTTTAGATTAAGTAATTTATATAAGTGATCATGGGTATGCATTCATATAAAATAAAAGTATGACCAAAGAAAACGAAAGTATCTTCTTAAATTTATAAAATTCTAATTTAATTTTATACATTTGGAATTTTTTTCCGGTAGTACAAGATATTTTAATATGATGATTACTTAAAAGGGAAAAAGTGACTGATGAGTTAAAGGTAAGAAGAAAATTTTTAAAAAAGGAGATAATTTTTTTAATGAATCGCTCTCCAGACCTTTTTTTTAATTCTGGAGCAGAGATGTAGTTCGTGTAATTATGTTAGCAGATATGAGCTTTCCCTTCTTTTTCTTTTGCAATTCGGAGGAATTTGGCATTTTTCATGATACTTACTGCTTGAAGCCTTAAAAGCTTTACCGGGAACTTTTTAAAACGTGTCAATGTTTTTAAATTAAATTCAAAATATACGTTGCATCGAATATTCATTTAGATTAAAGCATGTCGTATTTTGTATCGAATTTTGTCAGTTAAAACTTAATACATAGAAACAGGAATTTTTGCAAAACAGATTAATGATTTATTAACGTATCAATTTAGTCTATTATTTTTTGGTTTATTGCAGTTTTTTATATTGTATAGAGGGAATCAATACATCGGCCCATAATCCCTAAGATTTAAAATCATAACCCTTCTCCGTACACTCATAGACTCATATTAGCTGGATGATGGCCGAAGGGCTAGGGCGCTGGCTTTCGGTACCAGAGTCTGGGTTGAAATCCCACTCTTGGCATGGACGTTTTTAGCTGTTCGTGATCAGCTTTACGCAGTAGGTCCTGGTATAATGAGCCCTCGTGTAGCAAAAAATGACTTGGTGCTCTAAACCAAGCCTAAACCATACAGTCATAACATAAAGAGAAGTATTTTTGAGCTTTGAATTTCAGCTGGTCAATACGTGGGCACGACTGTTTCGCACAAACTCATGTATAGAATAAGAGGTTGGCTTATAATTTGCGTTTGTAAATCAGAATTGAGTATTAGAACCATTGCCTCATAAAATTAGCATAATAAAATCGGTCAATCTCTCTCTCTCTCTCTCTGTATATATATATATATATATATATATATATATATACTTTCATAATAACATTTTATTAGTGATTAGTTTCCCATTAAAATAATATGATTTTGTGTTTAGTTGAGATTATTTTAGACTTAAAAAGAACTATGATAATTTATTACATGTTTGTTTTATCTATTGGCATAAAATTTGGAAAAATCGAATTTTCAAATTCTTTTGATGTTTCATTTGATAAAATCAAGTAACTTAATGATTTTTAGTTTTTCCAGAGTTTTAAATAATTAAATCACCATCCACATTTATAGATTAGCTACAGTTGCATTGTGCTGTCCGAAAAGTCTTTGTTATGAGGCATTCGGAAATTTTTGAATACGAAAATGACATTATTATGGATGTCGTTTAAGTATGAAATACAGTTTATTGACTTAACGAAACATATTGTTTTGGGAATTATAGTTCTACTGTTGAATACTGCATTTTCAGAATTATAAGCATAGCAGAAAACAAATTTTTTATCGATTTCCGATGACAGAAAGGTCGATTATAACATGTGTGTGGTCCAGTATGTTAAACGACGCAATAGGTTCTTCAAAATGTACAAAAGGATGCCCATTAATAAAAATGAAATTAACATCGTTAAAACATTGCATTACGCAATTTTGTTGCGTTGTTGTAAAATTCACTCTCAGCTTTAGTGAGGTTAAATACGAAGTTGTGAAATACATTTCGTGTTGTTTAAGTCCTACCAAATAAGCGGGGCAAAATCACTTAACTTTTTTAATCTGGAAGAGTGCCGTTGCTCATGTTAAAAAGTCAATCTACCTAGAGAAAATAGAGAATACAATTTGGTAGCGTCTTACGGCGGTTATACACACAACGAACGACCGTTAACGGAATGTAACGGTCGAATTGGGCCAAATTTCAAAGAAAGAAAATTTCCAATGTGACGTTCGGATTAAAAATACGGTTGGCCGTCCGCAATAACAAACCGAATGATTGTGCAGGCGTTCTTTCATTTTCGTCCAGGGAATTTTGATGAATACAATCAATACTATACACCGCAACTCAGTTTCTGATAACGAACAACGACATTAATTTTCCTACTCGAAAAGAAATTCCCAGAAAAAAGGTGAAATGATTCCAAGCTGTACAGATAGTGTGAACGATGGCTATCGAAGAGTAACGAACTTCCTTTGATGTACAGCCTAATATGCAACCCGTGGCAAAGGAAATCAAATGAGATCAGGGGGTGCCACGTACAGACTTAGCGAACAACTTTGTTACCCTTCGTTTGCTGTACGTATACGCGCCTTTAGAAAAGCAGAAAATGTGAAAATGCCCATTAAAATGAGTAATTCAGGAAATCTCTGAGGAAAGATATTTAATGTTGGACTGGCATTAATCTGGTACCAGAAATTACAGTAAATTAGTGCTTGTTGTGAAATGTTTTTGCTTTCTCTGATGCAGGTTCACCCACTTAAACCCATTTTTTTCGATTTTACTGTACTTTCGTTTCTTTCTAGTTGTGCTTTTTCCGTGTTTCATCAGCTATTATGTAACAACCTAAAATATAAACTCGATTTCTTTCACAGAATTTCAAATTGTGCTACGAAGGGATCAATGGTTTTTGATCGATTGTTAGCCAACGTGGCACCCACGCATGGGACAGTTTTCTCATTTCTAAATGCTAAAGCAGAATATTATGTTCTGTGTCTGGTTAAACAATAACAAAATAAAAATATCCCCCACTTTTCCTTTTTTATCTTACATAATATAGGTATTTTCAAAAACATAGATCTCTCCACAACATAAATATTTCCAATAATTTCAGGCGTAGTGCCTCAGCGTATTGGTGACCAAACCTCTCAGTGTCACTTGTGTTCATTCAAGTATTTTGCCTCTTGCAAAGAACTATTTTATTAATACTCAGAAATCATTTTTCTCTATTTTATGCGCAGTAACAAGAAATGTACGATTAAAATGGCTCACAGTCACAGATTATACGTTGATTCTCTTTGCTATTCAACATTCATATTTTTTGAAGCAGGCTAAATGGCATCAACAATTTCATTGCAGTGGCGCCATCTCTCCGATTTTGCACGTACTTATTAATCGACCCTCTAATGTATGAGCGTGTATAAGTAAATATTAACACATTAAATATATGCCAACGATGACTTCAGTATTCACTGGCATTAAAATTTTTGAAGCAGGTTAATTGTTAGGGCATCAACAATTCCAGTACAGTGGCGCAGTTTCTCGGTTTTTGTACGAACTAACAGAACGACTCTCGTATTTATCAGCATTTGTAGTGTAAATACGAAAACATCGTTAGCAACGTTGCTAGCATTGACTTCTGCAAGATTTTATTTTCGGATCCGGGAAAATTTTACTTCTCTTGGAGTAGTACTTTACAGAAATGAAAGTTCTCAGATTTTATTACAATTCGACATAAAATTTTAACGCAATTCTTGTTGCAGCAAGAGCATCTCGAGGTATGCATTGCAAAAGTATTAATGATCAAAGAAATGCTTTAGTTCGAAATTGTTTCTGCTTTACAGAGCAACGCGTCTTTTACTCTTGGAGCTCTTTTCTTTTAGTCATGTCACATTAAAAAAAAAATCAACATTTTTGATTTTGTTTTAATATAATCTAAAACAATGAAAAGAAATCAATGATAGCCCCATACAAGAGTTCGAAGATAACTTACTAATAAGACAATATTTTATAGCAAAAAAGTTAATATAAAACATTTTAATAAATATTCTATCGAATTTAGTAGAATTGCTAGCGAAAGGGCTGTGAAAGATTTCTATATTTGAAAATAAATGTGTTCTATATCTATTGAAGTAGAATAAATGTCAAATACACTAGAAAATAAAGAATTGGCCTGCTAGTAAAAGTGTATTACGACACAGAATTCGAAAATATCTATTTCAACGAGGCGTTTTCCCTTGCGGTCAGTCGTGATGTTTATGTGGCTTGATGAACAGATTTCTGATTATAGAGAAAGCATAATTAAGAGTACGTTCAGTGGCTTCGGGAAATTAATAAACGGTTTCCAACTTAGCATCGCTTATTCGGGAAAACAATAATTAGAATCGATTTCATTTAAGGGTTCTAATTTAACCGCAATGTATACGTGAAAATGATTGGCTTGTGTCAGGAAATTACGTGGCTGGTCAATTTTTTTAAATGCGAATATTGTAAAATGTAGTTCCTATTTCTAAATATATGAAGCAAAGAAACACACACACATACACACACGCACACACACACACACACACACACACACATATATATATATATAAATATATATATATATATATATATATATATATATATATATATATATATTACTTCTGTGAAAAATTATTATACGATATATTAACAATTTTTACAGTATATTTTTTGTGCAGTTTTATTTCACTTCGTTTGGTAAATTTCCCGAGTAATGGCCTTTCTTCGATTCAAGTAGAAACGTCAAATGTTTTCAGTCAATGCATAACATTAACGTGTCTTCATATTTTCCTAAGTAGTGATTTCTCATTTCCGTTACAAGTTAACAAGTAACCATAGTTTCGTAAAAAGTTAACAAGTTGTTAATCCTATTGACTATATTATAGCTATACCTTCCGTATAACTAGTCCGTACACTAATTTGTACTACTAGTAGTCGTATGAGAGAATATATATATTTTGTCTGACATAGTTATAGTAACAATGATATATAAGCAGCTTATTAAATATATATATACATATATATATATATATATATATATATATATATATATATATATATATATATATATATATATAATAGATAGATAGATAGGAAGAGAGAGAGAGATGAATTCAGTTGAAAGATAAATAAATCAAACTTTAAAAATATTTTTTATAATTAAAAAAAAACAAATGTAAGATAACCTATACAAAATATTTTTATCAAGATACCGTGAGATAAGTTTCAGGTATATCCTTTGTAATGTATGTAGCATAACATGAAAATTTTAGTTATTTCTGAAGAATGAAATGTGAGTAAAATAAACTATGGTATTCTACCTTTTAATAATACTATTTAAGAGTGCAAATTCTTAAGGCATCAATGTTTCCAAAAGCGCTATTTTCATCAAGAACAAGAAGAGCGACATTCAAAATGAAACTACTCCATTATCAATTTTACATTTGTACTCAACTTTGGTAAAATGCTTGAAAAGGTCAGGAATATTTTTAACGGGAAAAATGCCAATTTAATTTTAATATGCTTTTGTTTTTGAAATGTCGCTGCAATTTAATAATGAATGCTTTTCTAATTGTAATGTACTGCGAGAAATAAGCTAATTTAATTTTAATACTATTTTTTAAATGTTACACTTATATAAAAATGAATGTACTATTAAGTTTTATGGTATTATCCACCTAAAATATTAAACTTCCGTAAACTCGTTTTCCTTACGATATTAAATGCGAACCTTTCTGGTCGATATATAAATTCCTATCCAACAGTTCTTATTGGATAATATAGTTCCTAACGATTTTTCACAATCTTAGGCTAATTGCTTAGCGTAATTTTTCTTATTATACCTGCCATTTATCCCTTAATCATACGTTCTAAGATAAATAGGAGTGTAGCAGAGATATCCCAGAATAAGCTTCGGTATTTACCGTGCAAAGTAGTCCAGAAGTTTTTCATGCAGTCGAGAGTTGAAGAACACTGAGCTTGGCAGTAATCCATATCCCAGTAAATTACAGTTTTACTCATGTATTTGAATTTTTCTTTTTTAGCTATTTCTTCAGGATATCCGAATTTTTTTTTATACTATAAAGGGAATTGTTCGGAAAAAACTGAAGCAATTTCTGTATGTATATATATATATATATATATATATATATATATATATATATATGTATGTATGTATGTATGTATATATATATATATATATATATATATATATATATATATATATATATATATGTTACAGTCAAAACCCGAATTAACTAGCAAAAACGCGTTCTAACTGGGAGCGGTCGGGAAAACGCGAATTAACTACTAAAAACAAGTTCTAACTAACAGCGCTAGGGAAAACCCGATTTATTCGGGTTTTGATGGATTTGTTAGACAATATTATTTGTATCTATCCAAAATTATTGTATAATTTCAACAATATCTTTTATAACAAGTTCTAATGTAAATCCAACTATACTTAGTAAAACAGTTTTTGAGGAAAGAACCTATCATTGAAGAAAAAAATATTTTTTTTTGGATATTGTTTAACACAGTACCATTATTACGAATTACTTATTTCGACAAGGCAAACTACTGTGATACTTAGAATCGAAAAGAGAACCATTTTTCATACAGAAATAATCTTTGAAGGGCAATCTTTTTTTACAAGAACAGCGGACGAACCCTTATCCAGTTCTTACAGCTCCTTTTCTTGCTGCTGTTCTCTGCGAAATTTCCTGATCCGGTACTCGCTCTTGAGTCAAGAAAATTTGCGGCGATACATCTAATTCAGATCTGAAAGTCAGTGAACATGATAAACTTTTGTATTAAACTTGTACAAAAATTGCACATTTCTAGTCTTGGTTTGAAGTCAACTCTTTAATTTATAAACATAAAAAACTAATGTAATACCTAAATTTAATGCTTATTCATAACACATACAACTAATAGTTACTACATATAATATTTAATGGAACACTGCTAAATTTCTGTGAACAATTAGCTGCAGGGGTGGATCCAGGGGGGGGGGCTATTGGTGCGATCGACCCCCCCCTTACAACTAGTGAACTAGATGCATTGTGCCAAAATACTATTTATTCTATTATAATTTGAGAAAATCAGTTTTTCAAACTGATTCAACCTTTTTTTTGCCCTCCCCCCTCACGAAAAAATAATTTCTCCGGCTACGACCTTGTCGCCCCCCCCCCTAACGACTTGTTCTGGATCCGCTCCTCATTAGCTGTAGTTTACTGTATAAATAGTTATAGAATTTAAAGTTAATTTAAATAATAACCATATATTTATTGAATAAATACTGAACTAATTAATTTTAAATATAATTTCTTACCTCGAATACAGTTTGATCAGAACTCCATCTCTCGCACCAATTTTGTACATACCATCTTTATTTTCTTCAAGCACTACACCGATCAGATTTCGTAAGTACAATCTTGCTGTATCAACATCTGGAATGGGAACAACAACATTATCTCCAATATCAACCTCAGGATGTGTTGCATCGGAGATCTTTTTAATTCGCTTTGCTTGTTTTATTAAATTTTCTTTGCCTTCCTTTCTAATTAGAAAAATGTTGGTCGAATTACTAGGAAGCATATACTACCCTGATTGTTCTTGTTCAGTTTCTTGCTCTTCAACATTCATGTCCTCTAAAATTATCTGAAGTTCATCCTCGTTTTGGATATTTTTTATAATATTGAATGGCAAGGTTGAGGTTGTCAATCCAACTCTTGGTTTAATCCCAAACATAGCTTTGTATGGTGATTGCTTAATTCCTGAATGTAAAGCTCTGTTTTCATGAATTGGACAAAACGAAGACCATTGGACCACTTTGCAGTTTGATTATTTTTCATCCATGAAGCCAACATATTTTCTACGTCTTAGTTGGCCCTCTCAACCGAACCCTGAGACTGGCTGTGACGACGCTTCACATGAACAATCTTGAATTCTGGCCAATACGTAGATAACTGCTCTATACCGGAATTTACAAACTCTCTTCCATTATCAGAATGCAATAAACAAGGAGCCCCAAATGTCAAAAAGATATCAAATAGTTGAAAAGCAACTTTTTCCGTTCTTTTGCTCTGAATTGCTCGTAGGAACACAGACTTTGTTAAATGGTCCTGGTAAACCATAATAAACCTAAATTCATTATCTGCATGAGATTGCATGTCAATCAAATCCACTTGGCAGCGACTGTTCATTTCTGAGTGAATAATAGGTTTAGAAATCAAACCTTTCCTTTTTATATTTTTTAACTGTTGACATGTTTCACACATCGATAAAAAAATTGTATCATCTCAGTAGTTATGTTAGCATATTTTCTTGAAGTTTCAATTTTTAGTCTGTCTCTACCACCATGTTCTATGGCCACATGCACACTTTCGATAACATCAATAATTTCTTCAACTGATAAATAATATTTTATGGGCTTATTTGAAGAAACCAACTTTTTTACTCCACTGATTTCAAGAATGTCACACTTTTTAATCTCCGTTATTGAACAGAAGTCTTGCTAACGGCAGATTTGGCTTCTTAAACCTCTGATAAAAGAGTGTCGTATTCATCATTTGTTATAACATTGAAGTTATTTTGGCATGTAATTAATAACTATAATTGTTCAAGAAATCTATTTTTCCAATTTTTAGCGCAAAAAGCATTAAAATTTTCTTTACTCATCTTAAATAAATCAAACAGCACAAGCACGTTCCTGCAAGAATAAAACTTAACTACTGCGCTTGCTTTGAAAATTTCACAAACAATAAATCCAGATTTAAGTGGTTCTAACTAGGGATAACGGGTTTGCCCTAGCACTCTCAGTTAGAACGCGTTTTCCCTAGTTAATTCGGGTTTATATATATATATATATATATATATATATATATATATATATATATATATATATATATATATATACTCGTATATATACTTATAATGAATCCAAAGGAGAGATGTCGTACCAGGAAATGGAATACAGGCCTGGCTTCAAAGCATTTCGGTTCCTGGGTGAAGTCGTGAAGAGCTGCTGGAGAAGGCACACAGACATGAAGTCCGGAGTGAAAAACGTACTTCCATCGTCTTAAACTTATTTTGTTCTTGGATCACTCAATGGACAGCTTACAACATTTGTCGAGCCTTACACTTAGGCACGGATATAGCACATTTTTGACAGTCAAGTACTCCGGAAGCCGCCGGAGCTGTACATAATGGTTAAAAAACCACAGCGTAAAAACTACATGTTGCCAGGCCCGAGATCAGACACAGAAGTAGCGCGGAACTCTAGTTCTATGCCCTTGAGTACAGGCGCGCTGAACTTCCAATTAGTTTAAACGTGACACCTGACCCCAATCACGCCACATCAAGTTCACGAGGATCACGTCATATTCTAGAACACTTTTCTTATATAACCTGTAGGCGCGTGGCTTGCTTAAGGGTAAAACTAATAGATTAATTTGGTATTTAGGTCAAACTCAGGGAGAATGCTCTATTGCGGCAGGACAAAGTTTATGAAAGGAAAGGTTTGAAATCCGTTTCATATATATATATATATATATATATATATATATATATATATATATATATATATATATATATAGGGTGTCCGGGCTAAAGGTATCCAAATGTCATGGCTTATTTTTCAGGAACTAAACATTAGAATTTAAAAAAAAATTAAATAGAAAGAACATCTCACCAAATTTTAATATCAAACATAGATTTTGATCATAGCATTATACATTTCGATGTGTTTACCTTTGGTAGCACGGGAAACGTCTAAATGATAATCCAGCTTCCTCCAAGTGTTTCGTATCATATCAGAAATTATTACAAAAATTGCTTGAATGATACGCTTCTTCAACTCATCCACAGTTTCAGTTTTTTTTTGTTTATACACAACGGATTCAATGAATGAAGCCAAAAAGTTTAATAACTGCTGATATGCTACGAAACAGTTGGAGAGAACTGGATTACCATTTAGACACATCGAAATATCTGATACTATGATGGAAATCTATGATTTATATATATATATATATATATATATATATATATATATATATATATATATATATATATATATATATATATATATATATATATATATATATATATATATATATATATTAAGTATGCCTAATATGAGACCCCAGCTTATAGGACGTATGAAGTACTGGCGACTGGAGCGTAAAACAGTAGTCTACTAGCCGCTGCGCGACCAGCATGGTCGCTTTTAGATTTATATTTTCTTTTGCAAAACAACTCAATTGAAAGTAACATATGTAAGGAATGTTACCATTACTTGTCATAATAAATATACGTTGTTAAGGGGTAGTGAAAACTCAGACAAAAAATTTATAATCATTGATAAATTCACTATAAGGCTGATTCTAAAACATCATGATTAAAAAATGTGAATTTCCATTACTTCAGAACAGAGTTAAAGATAAGTCTGAGAAACCCAACACCAATGATTTTAAAAATTATATCTCTCACTGTATGTACTATTTTTCAAAACTAAGATATCTACACTTTATCATTACATCAAATAAGAAATCGTTGGGGAAAATTTTCACTTATAAAATGGAGTGAAAAATTCAGCAAATACTAAAATATAGTATAGATTATATTTCTCTCTGTATGTATTATTGTTCGCAATTCAGATATCTCCACTTAATCATATTAAATGAATACATTAAAATTATTTCGTGTATAAATTAAAATTATTCATGAGTAAAATACAGCAATTAAATTGTACCAAATTACGTGCTATCGTCGAGCCACACGCGGACAGCCGCTAATGTTTGCATCCGCTAGTTGCAGCCGTTGCCATTCGGATTGTAGAAATATCGTCGATTTTTGTGCCGCATACCTACGCGTTTTATATATATAGATTGCATCATTCGTAACCGGTGAGTCACTCGAGTGTCTGGAAGCGCACACAAATGTGTAGTATTGTTTTTCCTGAATGTGTGCTCCTCGTTTTTTTTTGCGTCACCATTTTCATTGGCTGTTTTCACCTTCAAGGTAAGACTCTAATTAAAACGGTTAGTATTGGATAGGTAGCTATAAATGTGGAGTGTAAACACGCCTGTTTGTTTTTAAGCTAACGTCAATCCTAACCTAAAAATTTCGTTGGCGTGTTCAACAACATGGTCGTGCCCAATATGAGACACCAAAGGATGCCTAATATGAGATAGGGTCTCATATTAGGCATTTTAGTTTTCACTCTCACAGGTTTGTTTCCTCTGAAGATGCAGATGCTATGACGCCCAGTTGAAATCCACAACCATGTAGCATTTGTGACAGTGTGGAAGGTATTGATCAAAGAACAAGTTCGAGCCAGTTCTTAGTGACTCCTGGAGAAATACATCCCTTGCCTACGTTACCTGAGAAAAAACCCTCGAAACCAAATGGGGCCCATAAAGCCGATATTATCACATCATCGCCCTATAAAAATAAATTGATTGATAACATTAATAAAACAACTGCAGCATTTTCGTTTGTTTCCTACAAGAAAAAAAAGGAATAGACATAAAAGTTGAGAAATCAAAGGATAAACAAGGAAAAGGAGATCAAGATAAAAAAGAATAGGATAAGGAAACAATAAAGGCAAAGAGGTCCCTACAGGAAGGGGAAAATTAAGGATGGTTGAAAATGCACCATTTGTTAAAAAACAGAGAAATTATAAGCCTAATTATAGCTATGATGATCTTAACTCATTTGAAAATGATGAAAAACTGTCTCTCCATGACAGCAGTGATGATAGCATTCATGAACACACACTTAAAACACACATTTAAAAGTGCTCTTATATAAAATATAGAGTCATTAAAATAACATTCGTAATTTCCTAAAAGAAAAGAGTCTTTGATTTCCCATGTGATATGTACTTCCATATCACTGTATTCTCACAAGTGGTCTTGTTTTCAAATATTTAAATCCCCGTCTTTCCAGCAGCAATTAAACGATTCCGTTTTATGCCTAAGCTGCAAATCTGACCGAAATTGCCCTTTCTGGAGTCATTAATATTAAAACAGGAAGCTTATCACATATTATGTTCCAATCCTTTCGGGAAGTCTGTTTTACAATTATTGCATAAGTAAGTAAGTCCACGCTGACATTGCATGAACTGACATTTACTATAATTAACGCTTTCTATAATAGTATGTGCCACGGAGAAAAAGTATCTTTTAAAACTCTTTTTTGGCAACATTAATTGGATCTTTTTTATAGTGCTTGTAAGTATAAAATATCATGTTTACATAAATTTAGCAAATTGCATTAAGACTTTTAGTTAATGAACGTTTTTTCATGTAATTATTAAACTTTTGTTTCATAATTACCTAAATATAAAAACAATAGTTAAGAGGATTTGCTTTAGATTTTTTTGACACGTTAACACTTTAAGCTTATCTTTTTAATTTTTTTTGTTTCTTTTAACAGTTATAAGAAACTAACGTAGTCAGTTTTTTTTTTAAATTAAGCTTTCTTAAAACTTTGTAATAATGATGTGAATTTTTTTATGCTTGGATCTTTCTGTTTAAGAATATATTTTACCATTGCATTAGTTTTAAGCTAGAATCCTGAATCTTCTTCAACAACGAATTTCTGCAGAAAATTTCTATTGACTTCACACGTACCACTCAACGGCTAATAAAGGAGTGAAATGATTATGCTAATAATGGATTTAATACTTTGAATTCTAGGCCCGCGGTAGCTTAATGGCATTGTGCCTCGGACGTAGGGTGTTCCGTTTGAATTTCGACGAACGCTATTGGATACCTACGTGTATAGACCAGATACGAATGCTTTGAATCTATAGACAGGAAAGTCATTGCACAAGGTCAGTTGTTGGGAGAAGGTGCGGGCTGCTTAGATCTGGCCCCTATAGGTGCACTATCAAGATTGATGTGGCAACAGAGGTTAGGGTTGGTTCAGATAAGCTGCGTCCCTCATTGAAAGAAACCAACGATTCTCGAATATAAAGTTGGAATGATTTTACTGACAAATGCCCAGTTAATTAGCCCCAGTTAAATTATCAGTGAACTATTTAAGTTTATACATATTTTAACAATTTCTTGTCACACGTATTCAATCAATCAATCAATATATATATATATATATATATATATATATATATATATATACACTGCTGGCCACCCAAATTGCAACACCAAGAAAGACAAGAGATATCACAACAAAATTTATTTTGTAGATAACATGTTGACCAAGTATCAAATGATTAAATTTATAGACTTCTGTGAAGTGTGGTTCCTGCCAAAAGTAGCCAGAGTAGCCGCCATTGTTGGAGATCACCGCTGCCACACGCAACGGCATTGATTCAAAGAGTCTTTGGATGAGTTCTTGGGGTACAGCAGACCAAGCAGCTTCCACACGTTGCCAAAGTTGATCTCCTGTGGCAGCTGGGGATGGAATCTGGGTCAATCGTAGAGCAACCATGGACCACATGTTTTCTATCGGCGAAAGATCCGGAGAGCGAGGTGGCCAGGGAAGCAATTCAATCTGGCGATTGACGAAGGACCATTGGACAATGCGTGCCACGTGTGGTCGCGCATTATCCTGTTGAAATATGGCTGTGGGCAAGCCCTGAAGGTAAGGAAGGACAACTGGCTCCAACACCTCGGAGATGTAGCGCTGGCTGTTTAAAGTATCGGCAATGCGTACTAGAGGTGTGCGAGAGTGATATCCAATACCGCCCCGTTCCATAATACCCGGTGCAGGACCAGTGTGGCGGTGCATAACGCAGCTGTTCAGCATCCTCTCTTCACGGTGCCTCCAGACTCCAATGCGACCATCGTGGTGTTGCAGACAGAAGCATGACTCGTCAGTAAAGACAATTTCATTCCATTCTGCCGTCCACATCCTTCTGTCATCGCACCATTGACGGCGGAGACGTCTGTGGTTCTGCGTGAAGGGTAGACAAAGTAATGGACGTCTTGCGGACAGACCACTCTGCTGTAAACGGCGTCGAGTGGTACGCGCAGACACTGGATGATGCGTTACAGACTGCATGAGCTGTGCTATGGTTCGTGATGTGAGTGAGCGATCCGTCACTGCCATGCTCACAATTTGCCTGTCATGATGTGAAGTGGTGTGCTAAGGTGGATGCGATCGAACACGCCGGTCCGTCGTACCCTCCTGCATCCAACGATCACATATCCGGATTACAGTTGTTTGTTTCGTCGAACACGACTACCGATTTCCCTGAAAGATAATCCACAATCTCGGTAGGCCACAATCCTTCCTCTGTCGAACTTGGATACTTGATCAAAAGATGATCGCTGTTTTCGACGAGGCATAATTGATCGTTTTTTTTTTAAAAACCACAAGAAAAACACAATTGCCGAACTTGAAATCGTCGAAATCTCCAAGCCTTAAATAGCGCTTTGAAGTGGCGCCACGGGCGCGCGTGATGTGTGTCTGCTCTGAAATTCTAATCATTTGCATATCTCACCTCCGCTAATGCATGTTGTAAATTTCATGTTATTTGCATGTTTCATTCAGGGTGTTGCATTTACAGTGGCCAGCAGTGTATATATGTATATATATATATATATATATATATATATATATATATATATATATATATATATATATATATATATATATATATATATATATATATATATATATATGTGTGTGTGTGTGTGTGTGTGCGTGTGTGTGTGTGTGTGTGCGAGTGAGTGTGACCGGATGTGGATATGTTAAATCCGACGACCGGAAATTTTTTCCACTATTTCAGTAGATGGTGGAAGGTGCGAACCTCCTAGATGTTATTCCTTGAGGTTTCCACGATAAACACTTAGCTGGCATTCTGATGAGAATGATGTAGACTTACCTATATGGTGCTCCCGGATAATAAGAAGTGAACAATTTCCGCGGTTCTGTGCAAATGTTTTAGGACAAGTGCCTCCAAATTAGCGAAAATAAAACAATAATAACGCTAGGGCAGCATTTCCAAACCCTTTCAAAGACAAATCTATCCCATTTCAGAAAGTTCTAAATAATTTACGCGTACCTTGCAGTGGCTGAGAAAGGAATAAAACAATTATGATAATAATATATTTAACATTTAATATCTTAAGTTCTTTTGAAGGCCAAACAAATAGTTTTCTAAACAAATGTTCCTTCGATGTGTTTAAAAAACACATAAATATCGTTTATTATAAATTTTCCAACCATTAGTGATAAAACGAATATAATAGAGAATAAAATGTGATTAAACGAATCAAAAACGAAAAACTCATTAAACGCCTTAACAATCATTTTGTAAGTTTTAAATCGCTCGGTTAATGACCGAAACACTAAACCTAAAGCATAATTATGGGAATTTATAGTAAAAAGTTACTGTGAAACAGTAACCCTTTCTCGCAATAAATGCTTTTGGAAAAAGAAAAAAAAGACATGGAGTTAGTCTCGATATATATTACTTGAAGTAATGGTATTTATCATAGATCTTTGCAAAAAAAAACCTTTTAATTACATAAAACAGAAAAAATTTTCCTCCGTAGCACCCACTATTAATTTAAACTTATTTATTTTATTTTATTCCTTTTAAGTATAATTAATAGAATTAGCAGTTTAACGTGGTCTAGTATAAAACAAATCAGTACTTAAAATAACAGACATTAAATAAAAGCTAGCCATTCGCAGCTGTAAGATGACATGAGTTCTAAAGCTGCAAGCAGCGTTGAACTTCATTTGGAGTAACTAAATTCGTCTAGATACGTCTAGTTAAGTATTTAGTTTAATCCAAGAAAATAGGTGCAAAACCTCGTTCACTAAATCCTTATGTTGATTGTGGAAGAGAAAAGGTGGATGTAAAAGCATAGAGTATTTGGTACTGTACCTTTTCAAAGCTTTCAAGTTAAAGGGAAAAAAATTAACCAGTTGCATACAGCAGATAAGATAACCTGGATAACAAAATTCAAATTGAGGTTTCTCTTTAAAAATGGGTTCAAATGAACTGAAATAAAAATGGATGTATGTTTCTAAGACATTGCCAAGCCTCGTAATATTCTGGGGCAGCACCTGAACTTTTGGATGTCGAAAGATTTACTTACCTGTCCAAACTGCATTTGCTTCAGATACTGACCAAACTGAATATTGTAGACAGAGGTCGTAAAACCTAGGGTGATAGGTGTAGGACAACAAGAGTAGACTATTTTAAATGGAAGACAAAAAAGACATTACTCGACAGTTGTTACATCAATGCGAATACTTGTGTATGCAACGTCGGTATATTCTAAGAATCACTGACTGAAGATAGAGGGGCATAACTCCAGGAAATCACAGAAACTAAAAATATGCATTTAATAATTTCTAAGAAATATATAGAAAACGATGCGATCTGATAGAATTAGCATGGTGGTGGAAGCAGAAATGAATGAATTAGCAGAGCGTCTGCAACAAAAAATTTCAAAGAGAACAACTAGATAGGCTAAACACAGAGCTTTTAACAAGGAAAGTATCGCACTTTGGCATAGCCTATGTAAAGGTTACAATTGTATGTACATGTAAATTGAAGAAAGTTTCTAGATTGCAACAGGTTGCTAACGACTTCATTTAATTTCATAAATCATTCCTCCTTAAGTGTATGTAAAGGTCTTTTCGATTACCACAAGCTTATGGTAATGGTTTATAGAATCAAAATACATGTTTAAAAGTTATACTTATTTGCTTCAAATAAGGTAAATTCATTGAAATATACAAAAATTGGCACTGATTGAGGAACTGAATGAGGGAAGTTATTCTCTTCCCATGGCGTTTATCTTCAACTGATTCGCGTACATTCGATAATTTAAAATTAGGAGTGACTGACTGACTGGACACCATTTTAAAATTGATGTCTTTCCAGACCCCTATTGTACCCTTTGTGAGGACCATGTCATTATGGATGGTCACCATATTCTTTACTGCAGAGCGATCCGTGGGGCTTCCTTGGACGAGCGGTACTGGGAGGCAAGAAGTCGAATGACACAATGACACTTTTTTTTTTTGTATTTCATTCTTTGTTTTGTTTATTTGATATTCATTATATTAAGTTCTCTACATTAGAAAAAATAGGAGTTATTTTGTTTTATGTCCATTGGATAGATCAGTTCCAAATCGGGACAATAGAAGTAATTCGGGGATCGGACAGAGGCATGGTGTTCAGATGGGGTATAGGAGATACTGTATAGAAAGTTTAATCATTATTGTATCCTTTACATTTATTTTAAAGACTGTAAAGACCTTGAATTGTTATTTAAATTTTTATCATGGCACAGGTAATTTCCCAATCACAAAAATTCTTGCTATCTCGCAGAGAGTCCCTTTACATCCATTACCCTCTATATGCCTTTCTAACCCAACTTTATTCGTTTTCCGATAACATGCGACTCTTTTAGATAAGCGATAAATCGGTTCTATCAAATCTTTAGAGATTTGATGATACAGTTCGCATCATTTATATAAAAATTCATAGTTTAAATTACATACTGAATCTAAACAAAATTTTGATTCTTCCACATGTTAGTAACGCTCAGGATATTAAGCAGAGAATTTTTAATACGACAATAACTTTTTCCTACAGAATAATAATTGTTATGCATAAAACTCAATGCAGAGCAGAAGTTTATTCAAAAAGACAATATCCTTAAAAACGTTCTCTATTAAGAGGCTTATCACTAGAAAATGCCAAATTCCTACGTTTGCCTAGACATTTTAAGCTGCTCTTTACCCTTTATTGGTTCTTTTTATAATATATATATATATATATATATATATATCTTATTTTATTTATTTAAGTTTTTTTAAATGGGAGTGATTTTCTTACATTAAGAAAGTTGTTTTGCAGTATAGGGGCCGTATTCCGCATTTTTCGCTCTCATAATACATCGTAAAGAACTTAATATGTTAGATTACCCAAAAGTATAGTAGATTAACAAAGACATTTATCAACAAAAGTATTATTATCAAAAGTATTATACTGAGCACAAAAAAATTTGGCCGTTACTACTCGAAATTTTGAGGTATAACTGATGCTACAATATTGAAGAGTTTGGAAGGATTTAAATATTTGATCAAATTCAAGACAATCCTAGATTTCTGTACACAAAAGGAAGTCATGGATTCTTCGTGCCTTGAGATAATTACCAGCTATTGTTTGTGTACGAGTGAAATAATAAAATTAGGCAATAAAACTCTCCGCGATAAAAATCCTCCAAGCGGATATTCATTTTTTTTTCAAGTGGATAATGAAGTTGAACTTTCCATTAACACATAGAAACAAATGTTTTTGCTCTAGAGATCCGAATAAAAAAAGTGGGAAAGCAATGATAATAAAGAAAGATAAATATGCAATAATCAAAAAATAAAATATGATATTCATGTCTCATATAACGAGGGAAAAATAATCAATATGATTTATTTTGCTTTCTATTTTTCCGTTGTATTATTCATATTTAAGAGAAATAAGATCAATAGCACGAAACACATATTTTCTCGTATCTCACATTTAAAAGAATTGCTTAAAACTTCTCGGGAATTCTTTCTCGAAAGCGATCGTTGAAGGCAGTTCCCTTTAATTTCCTACATCTTCTTTTGATGTGACTCAAACAAAGAAACTGAGTAGCATACTTTCCCTTTTAGCTATGATTTGTTGATAGCCATAGTTTTACAACTTTTTTAATCACTTAGAGTTATTTGCACCCCGAATGAATGCTTGAATAAATTCTCTTTGCCCTTTAGCAGCACTAAAATCATAGATGACAAAAGGTCGCGTTTCCTGTCGATTTTCATTTTTTTATGTCATTAACACGCGTGTATTAGATAATGGCGAGATTATCGAGCGCAAAATTTCATATATTTCTTCAACCGATATAAAGAAGTGCTTTTCTTCAAATTTTTAGATCTAATGTTGTATTTAACAGTTTTTTTTTTCAATTTCATAAAATTCTAAAGTACACATAACGAATGCAGGGATCGAAAATTATACAGGTTTTATTTCCCCATTCAATTTTCTCCATTGACCAAGCAATTATTATCGAACGCCGTTTGAGAAATTTATCAGCGGCTTATCATTGATTTCTGCTTACATATGACAGGCTTACATATTCCGCATGATAACGATTACTTTAAGTGGCAATCGTGATGCGAAGATATAAATGAGAAGGCAGAATAATCATTTAAAACTTGTTTATTCCAATCACTGATTTACCAGAGCTCCAGCGTAATTTTTAAACCACTCCATCACGAAAAATATCTAAATAAACCACTCCATCCAAACTTCTCTCTAGAGAAACATAGCCTCCTACTCCAATGAGATATTTCTGAAAACTAACTCCAGTCTTTTGTTACAAGCCCGCCCCCAAAAATCCCTTATTCAGCAATCAAACTTTTGAGAATTTTTCATTATATAACTGGATTTCACCCAAAATGGTCTAATTTTAGAAACCCTGCAGAAAAACCCTTCCCTCTTAATTGGACCGTCAGATGGCGGCGTCTATTGATAACTCAAGATATTAAAAGCTCCCCTTTTTCATGTTCTCTCCATCATTAAACTCGCTCTATTATTTAAATTCCTACAATTATTTTAATTAATATGCTCATTTCCATTTAAGTTCTGACACACACACACACACACACACACACACACATATATATATATATATATGTATATATATATATATTATATATATATATATATATATATATATATATATATATATATATATATATATATATATATATATATATATATATATATATATATACATACATACAAAGAGAGAGGGATGATAAAAAAAATCCTCAACATTTAAGTGTTTGATATAGATAGTTCATTTTTTAATTTATAAAGTGTAAAAAGATAATATAATTTTTTTAAAGGGAGTATTATATATTGAGCACAAAATCCTCAAAAGGACTAGATTTAAAGCAGCTTGTGTGAAAATCTGATCCGCTATATATATTTTTTCCCTCGACACTCGGAAGGAGCTCATCCTGTCAAATAACTTGACAGCATTAAGCCAGAGTGTCACTTTGAGTTATTATTTATTGAACCTCAAACTTATTGATGTGCTCAACACCGGCATATTTCCTGCCCGAAGTCCATATATAATAAGAGTTATTGCAAATATTTGTGACTGGTAGAGAGAAAATTCGCAGTGCATATCGGAAATATAGAGTTAACACATGAATGAATTAAAAGTTTCCTTTAAAAATAACTCTTCTGTTTGTAAATATCTGTCGTCAGAAATAGTTTTAAGAAATCAAATTGTTCTTTTATTCTGTAGGTTTTCTATAAATTTATCTGACTGATGGACATATAATAAATACAGGTTATGCACATCCACAGATACACAAACACACAGACACACAGACACACACAGATATATATATATAATATGTGTGAATATGTGTTTGTGTGTATGTAGAGGTACCAGTCGTGACTAGAGGCGGAAATTTTATTGTCCCAACCATAATCAATAGTAAACATTCTTTGCAATTTCTCAATGTTATAGTACTATTATACAATTTTTAAATATTTTTTTATCGTCTTGGGATCTACAGGTTTGAAATATACAAGCCCATGTATTGGAGGAAAATAATTTAAAGCAATCTCATGATATATTCTTGAAATCTAAGATTTATTGAGCATCACAGATATTTTTGTAGTATATTAGAAGTGAAACAATTGACTTTGTTTTCTAATCACCGTCCTCCAATATTTCAGAATTTATTTTTTCGGTAAATGACAAGGTGAATTTCTTCGAGGCAATAGTCGTTTTATCGATTCCTTAACTTAACACTTTAGCTGGCCTGATTTTTTTAGCTGCTATTTTAAAATTTGAAACTGATTTGTCCACTAGTTTATGACATTTCACTGTGAGTTGACACACACCATTATCATCGATTTATGTGTTAAGTAGGTTAAGGCACTGAATTTGGATACCAATGAGCATCTTAGAATGTCTACACGTCTAGGCACTTAAATTTGTAGACCAGAATGTCCTTCTATATGGTATACCAGTCTTCTCTTTGTGGGTGATAAATCAAATTTGTGGTGGCACCTGGCTAATATGGACTCTAACTCTTATGGTGCCATTAAAAAACTGGAGCCATTAAAAACCGGATGGCTGCGACCCTAGGCCGGCAGCCATCTCTGGACCAGCTTGGAATATTCTGGCCAGGGGGCATGAGTCAAAATACAATACAAATTAGTTAAGACATTAGCAAGCACTTTTATGTCACTGGATGTGAGAAACATATTACAATTTCTAGAAGAAGGCTTATGCTATCACCAAATGCAGAGTGTGTTCACATATTTTAGTTACGATTTGGACGTTCTCTATGATTTAAATTTAAATGAACAAAATTAAAAAATTCCTGGCATCTGTTCGGAAGGTGGTTTAATTACCGTCTGCATCATTAAATATATACTTTGCTTTAAAATGTCGCTGGGAAATAAACAATGGACCGAAGGCTAAGTATTTGAAATTTCCGATGAGAAATACTGTTATCCGATTATTAAAAACGGTGTGAAAAGCATGGTTTCAATATTTATACACGTTAATAAGTGACATAATTAATAAAAAAAGAAAGACAGGGTAAAGTTTACATTTGACTGTGAAAGCTGGATTATTATCAGAAATATGTTTTAAAATCTGTTTTCAAAAAAGACATTCCATCACTTTACCCAAACAACCTTCAATGTGTTAAGTTCCATCAGGATAATGCTACCAGCCATTCCTATAAATCTACTGCTATATTTTTCGAAAAAATGAGAAATGGAACCGGAATTGAGGCTATCCCATTTAAATGCATCCTTCCCATGTCCCCCGACTTGTCTTCTATGGATTACTGTGTATTCAGACTTTTAAAACAAGCTCTTTAAAAGCGGCATCCCAGAACATTGCATGGACTCTGAAAGATTGTGGTGGAAGACTGAAAAAAAAATCACCCTTGATATTTTAAGAAAAGCTCTTTTATCATGAAAATCAAGAGGTAATATGACAGTTCAACAACAGGGCTATCAGATCGAGCACATTAGAAAACAAAATTTAACTTTGTTTATATGTTTGTGAGGTATTGAATCAAAATTAACCCCCCTGGTTTAAATAAATCGCCGTTTGAAGAAGAAGAAGCGCCTTATTCAAATGAGCGGCGCTTTTCTACTACACGGGAATCCCCGTTGGTAGCATACACGCTTGACAGTGAGAGAGAAACACTACGAGGCGAGGTCAGACGGAGGAGAGAGGCGAACGAAAAGCAATTGTAGTGAAGATCGTTTTGCCGTACAGCAGCCGGACATTATCAAGTTTACTGAAGGCGTTTTGAAGTTAGCTGTCGTTCCAGCTACCTGGTGATAAATTGAAGACAGAAAGGTTAGTGTGGCGTATGTTCAAGAAGTAGCATGGCTGAATTCTGGTAGGGTTTCCGTAGTATAACTATGGGGTTAACACACGCGATATATAATTCCCCGTTACCTGCTATCAATTGAGTACCGTATTTATGTAGTCGAACTGTGTTGTAATAAATAGTTTAGTGTAGAAAACCTTGTCGGATCTTCTTAATGGTGAGTTCATTGTTTGGTATATACATTACCTTAAGGGTAAAGGAAACAGTGAACTTCACATGTTTCATTTTCCAAAATCGTTATAGAAACTTGTGAACATCCTCTGTAATTTGGCCCTTCCTAGGATATCTCCGAAAGAAATAGTTGCACATTTTTTCTCATGTACAGGATGTTTTGCGTACTTTTCATAGGTGAGGAATAGTAAGTGAACGAAGCAAAAATAATATAGGTTTTAAAATATGGCCTTTTTAACAGCAAAAATCAAATCACTCCAGAGATGTCAGTGCTTGGAATATTTATGGAATTTCATAGATGAAAATTTATGAATGGATTTATGTTCAAAAGTGGAAAATATATCGCAGCAAATTTATAGGTTTGTCAATCCTACATTTCAGTTTCCCAACGCCATTCACTTAAGTGCACATTTTCACTTAAATGCACATTTGTTTTTCACTTAAATGCATATTTTTGCATAAACATGTCATAATAAAATATATCCATGTTATATTTATAATATACAAGGGGAGGGAGGGTGGACGATGTTGTGATTTACAGAGGAAGAGACTTACAAGAAAACTATATTTTAAAAAACTGCTTATTAAAGCATATCAGTTTTATAGTTTATATACAATTTATTATCAAATAAACGTCATAAATTGGTTAAATATGTTAAATATGCGTGTTTAATGTATTTCCCCAAAATCCAAAACATTTACCATATTTAACTACCATGTGAAATATTACCCTTGATTTCACAGTAGTAACAGATGATAACATTTGTAAAAATATTTATTCGATCTTTAGGACACAGAAGTGGTGTAGAACCTAAAGTAGAAATTTTCATAAAACTTTTTTTTGTGGGATAAAGTTCAAAGAACTGTATCTTATGCGTTGAAGATATACATTTGAAATTGCCTTTAGAAAAAAATCTGCCATTATTCTTCATTAGTAGGTCATTTTCAAAAAAAAAATTCGTTTTTAATTGACTTTAACTGACTGATATTTAACTGAAAGTATTCTTACCTCAGTCCTAAAAAAATAGAAAAATACAAATTGCTTATTTTGATCATATACCACTCACATGTTTTAACACTTATCGTCTGAGAAATTCATTTTAAGTAACAACTTTTTGACGTCCAAAATACATAATGAAAAAAATTCTCTTAGAATTTTAGAAAAAAATATTAAAATTAATCCTTTTGACTAAATTCCCTTGAGACAATTTATTAGGAAAACCACTCAGGTCACAAGAACAATGTTAAAATACAAAAAAAAAAGAAACTGGAATCATTTTAACCTTTTTAAAGCTATGAAGAACACTAGCTGCAGACGTGATGAACTTCTGGTATTTAACTCGCTAATGTTTGCTTTATGACTGGCAGTTTGTAGCAGTGATGCGCAAACTTTTTTCGAACGCGACCCACTTTCTTTAAAACGTTTTGTTTAAAGAAAAAATTCACGCGACACCCAATGAACATTTTTTGGTAAAAGCATATTTAAAAAAAAATTAGGAAAACTTGAACAAAAATGTAAAAAAATAATAATAATGAGAAGGGTGAGCCTGGACTTAGTAATAAAATTCGTTCAATATTAGGTGAAATATTTGAGCGTACTACTCTCGAATCATTTTCCGAGTTAAGTCTCGATACTTTTATGGTTTTTATAGCAAATAATTTTGAAAAGCCATTTTCACACACGTACTAGGTTGATGCGAATGTAAGTAATATAAGTATAGCGTTTCATGACAGTTTCTCACTGTTGCAAATAGAATGAATCGAATGGATTGTGTAGGTGGAGTTTAACTGGCACTCATCGATAACCGCGTGACCATCGATACCTCGTGAGAATGATGTTAAATCTTATTGTTTACGCTTTTACTTGGATTGTTGATATGAATGGAGCACACCTTGGCAGTGCTCCCCAGGTTTCATTAGTTATACTCGGTATTAATTTCAGTCTAATTTTAATTGTTATATGTTTTGTTACGTGTGGTGTTAAATAAAAGTATAAAACGACCATTAAGGACTCTTACGGGTTAGTTTGCAGATACATTTCTTATTCTAGGATATTTCTTTCCTTTTTTTCAAAAACCTTATGTATCAGTATTATATCATCTATATATTTAAGTTGCTAAGCCGACGTTTTGGGCAGTCCATGAGAGAAAACTACTGCATCAAATTATTTCATTTTCGTCTTACACGGAAGATTGTAATCTGTAGATTTGCCAAATTTGGTTTTTGTAACCGCAATTTCTTTCAATTTGCGATAAATTACAATTTAAAATCGATTTCTGCGCATGCTCCGTGGCACATTGAAATCCAGCTTTAGAAACTTATTTTTTCTGCGTATGCACAATGACATGTCTTAATGATCATCACGTCTCTCTCTGCCATTTATATTTTTATGATAATTATGTTTTTGAAATATAAGATTAAACCTCATGGCAATTGTTTATTTCGCGCTGTTTAATGAGCGATAATTTACAATTTAAAAAATTGCTTTCTGTGCATGCTCCGTGACATTTTAAAATATGGCTTTAGATACTCACTAAGCACGAGGCCGCGTAAAACACATTAATATGTTTCTGCACATTACTATTATTTTCAACATTTGGCAATGATGTGGTGAGAATAATTTGTGTATTAGTGCACTTATTTTACTATCTAGCCGTCATGTTTTGACGGGTACCAACTAATACATCTTTATATGACAATATCATATCATATAAGAAAATATGAATAAAAATATTATAAATATGTTATATAAAAGTTAAAGCACATTTTTAATTAAATAATTCAATGATGTAAATTTATATCAAACTATCCACGACAACTGAAATATTGCGCGTGCAATATTGCAGTATCCCTGCAGTTTGCGCACAACCCATTTATAGTATATAAACAAAAACTAGTTAGGTCACAGTTGTAGTAAAAATCCCTCTTCTTGTCTGTATCGAAAAATTAATTCAAAAGTATGAAAGTCAAGGAAAAAGAAAACTTAAGCTCTAAATACTGGCAACTCAACAGAGAGCCCTCCTGATAGTCCATTGTTATTCTTGACAATTTTTTAATACCCTACAGGCCAAAGCATTTAAGGATTTATCTTTTAATTTGCTATAAAAATAGTCTTTAAGGTAATATTTCAGAAATCTGCCCTATAGATTCCGTTTCTACGAAAGAATTAAAAAAATCATGTAATTAAAGTAAACAAAGATCTAATCTCTGATCTAATCCCTTCATATTACTGAAAAAAAATATTTTATGCCTTTAGAAGTATAGAAGTAATTTCTTATTTACTTTCCTTACATCAGAACGCTGTGTTCGTTCAGGTCCGAGGGGATATTGATCAATTTGACTCATATTTTGACAAACCTTTAGAAAAGTGTGGAATTTCTGATCTTTTGGGGCAAATAAACAGCTATTGCCCTCAATAAATTGGATGTCGGTAAAGATATTTTATACGGTATTTGAAGTAGCTACTTTAGTAAAGCTTATTTTCTGATATATATTTCCTTTTTAGATTTTTATGTATGTGGGGATGGTAGTCATTATTTTTTTTTTGACATAGGTACATTGAAATTCCTAATGTATTCTCCATTCATCCGTTTAGTATAATCGTTCCTCTATCTAGTCGTTGTACCAAAAGCTTATTTTTAAAAATAATGTCATTTTTTTATTTTTTTACGATTTTAGTGGTTTGTCTTTTTTTATGTTGCCCCGTTAACTAGTAAATACTTACATTCATCCTTTACTTAGCACATTCATTGATTGCTCTTAATGTATTTCTCATTCATTCTTTATTTACAGCGTTCATTCTTCGGTCCTAATGTAATCTTCATTCATTCTTTATTTAGAACATTCATTTATTGCTTCGAATGTATTCTCCGTTCTTAATTTCTTTAGAATATTCATTTATTGCTCCTTATGTATTCCTCGTTTTTCCTTTGTTTAGTACATTCAATCATCGCTCTAAATGTATTCTTCATTTATCCTTTATTTAGTACTACCATTCATTGGTCCTAATGTATTCTTTTTCATCAGTCCTTTATTTAGAACAATCATTCATCGCTTCTTATATATTCCTCATTCATCCCCTATTTTGCATATCCATTTATCGCTTCTAATATATTCCTCATTTATCCTTTATTTAGAACATTCATGAATCGTCCCTAACGTTTTCCTGGGTGATGGCCAAATGGGTAGGGGGCTGGCTTCCGATACCAGAGTCTGTGGGTTCGAGCCCATTCTTGGCATGGATATTTTTAGCCGTTCGGAATAGCCTTTAAGCAGTAGTTCTCAGTATAAGTAGCCCTCGTGTAGCAAAAAAATTAGCGTAGTGCTACCACCAAACCAACCAATGCATTCCTCATTCATTCGTTATTTAGTAAATTCCTTCATTGCTCCTAATGTATTACTCACTCATCCTCTAGGTTGTACATTCATTCAACACCTTTTATCGCGCCCTGAAAGAACAGATGGCTGATAAAATAATCGAATGAACTGTTATAAGAATCCCTGGTTAATTTCCAGAACAATTTTAATGGTAATATTAATCCTTAGTATTAACGCTCAGAGACACTCGTATATACGTGTGATTTAACTATATATGAGCATGATAGTTACTCTTCACAAAATATATCGATGTAAGACTATATCTGGCAACATGATAAAAGCTTCGTATAAATAAATAATCTTCATAACATAAGTTAATATGCAGCTGTTCCGAAAAAATATGCAGGCTGTTTTTTTCAGTGCGTTTCAGTGGATTAAATGAAGTACTAATCCAATTTAAAGGACATATATTATTACTGAAAATTCAATTCAAACACATGAAAATTGCAAAATAAATATTTAAGAATTAAATTGTCAGGTTAGAGACTATTATAAAATTCTCTCAAAACTATTAAATTGGTTTTCAAAATGTATTTTACAAGTTTTTCCAGTAAAATCTCTTGTTTGAAATTTAGAACTTTCTTGTGAAATACTATTTTAAGCATTAAAAGACTTTTTGGAACAATTACTCCTCATGTTAAATTTTTTTAGCAAATTTTAAACTAAATAGATT
>OU015492.1:119513824-119561324 GCA_907164885.2 Dolomedes plantarius
TGCATTGCTGATAAATTTCACCTGGGCGACTTGATAGCATAGACAGTACAATTGTCGTTAAAATCTCGTCCACGTAACTGCGTGCCGTCAAAGTGCGTTGAAGGACGACTAGAGGTGCTCGTGTGTGCCAACGAATCGCTCCCCACACTCTCATTTCTTGTGTAATCGCAGTATGTCTCTGGATAACAAATGATCGATCGGACCGGTGGCCTGGCTGCCTCCACAAGCAGATGGGCTGGTCATGAGCATTGAAACCGAATCGGGATTCATCGCTGAAGATCACACGCTTCCTGTCGGTCACATTCCAGCTTGCCTGAGGTCGGCAAAAATCCAATCGACACTGCCTATGATGTGGGGTCAGTGGTAGGCGTCTTAATGGACGTTGGCTCCTTATACCTGCGTCATCCAGTCGTCTCCGAATGTTTTCCCTTGATACCACGTGATGTCTGGAAGGTGGTAAATGGCGTCGAAACGATTCTAGCGACGTTGTTGGTGTGGATGTGCCCACTCTTATGATTGCGCGATCCTCGCGTGCATTTATGTTCCTGGAACGCCCTGACACTCCGCGACGATAGACTATCCCTTCAGTGAACCGTTGTTGCCAACACCGAGCAACTACCCTATCGCTCCGACAGAGGTTTCGGCCGATGCGTCTGTTCGACCAACCTGTTCTGAGAGCTAATATACACCCCCTCTCAAAGTTAAACAATTGTTCGTACTGTCGCCGGTTACGTCTCAGAGGCATCTCTAGTCACAATACAGTCCATTCAAGTCCACAGATTTATTTGAATAACCCTATGGTACGAGCAATCATGCTTTTAGACACTCCCAGCTGCGCATCTCATATGCGCATAGTGCGCTTATCCTTGTCTCATTGGCGTCGAAATTTTAATTATTTGCAAATCTCTTACCAGACTACATTCTTCCCGAGATTCGTGATACTAGCTCGACTTCTTCTGGGTGCATATATTTTTGGGGAACAGAGTGTATATAACAAAATAAAAAGAAATATTATGTTTCCAATCCATGCATTCATGTATCACTTTTTCCCGTACTTTAATGTATAAATGCAGCGTAAAAATTTCAGGCTTCCAGGGGAATTTTTTTTCTTTTGAGAAATGTGAGTTTAACCATAGTACTTCAGTAGTATTTTAATGCTATTTTTTTCTCACTTCTCACAGTTTTTCATTTGTTTTCTTTTGTTGTAAATGCCCATAGCACTTTAAAGCTTTTAAAATTTATCATGCAGTCGGAAAGCATTTATAATCGAACACAAGTATAAAACCTTTTACGGTACATGCTGCTTGTATTTTGCTTTATAGAACTCAATAATACCTTTCCACATAATATTTTTTTGAAATCTAAAAGACAACAAGTACGTTTTCGGGTAATATTCATTACATTTAGGCACCTCTGGAAAAAAGACTGAAGAATGAATCTCGTACTTTGAGAAATAATACAAGTTTAAATACAAGTTCAGAACAAAGTGTTTTATGTTCGAAAAAGCAATTACGAAGTAGAAAGGATTCAAAAGAAAAACGTTTAAATAGCTTAACATTAATTAAACATTCTACTTTTGAATATTGTGTATAATTTAAATTAATGTATATATATATATATATATATATATATATATATATATATATATATATATATATATATATATATATATATATATATATATATATATATAATGCTGGCCATCCAAAATGCAACACCAAGAAGGAAGCAACCAAACAGCATGCAATTTGCATCATGCTTATGCTGCGATGGAATATGCAAATGATAACGATTGCAGCGTACAAGCACATGATGGGTGATTGCAGCGCCCCTGACAACCTGTATATAAAGAGGGGAAAAATAGCTGTTTAAAGAACGTGAATTGTTGCTCTCCTGTTATCATTTGTGTGGGCAGCTTCAGTGTGCTTCGGAGAGAATCACTAACATCATTCGAGAACGTTTCGGAGTTCGACTAAGACAAAATCATTCCATAAAGAGATTGCAGATTATCCTTCCGAGAAATCGGTCCACGTGTCGGACGCAGCCAAGTCACAGTCATGCAAATATGGACTCGGTGGAAGCAGGAGGGAATGAATTACCGACATGATCGATTGCAATCGCCTCATCGCACCACTCCACGGGAAGTTGTTTGACACTTCGGCTCCCTCCACTTTCGCTTATAAGCCCATGATTCACCAAAGACCGGCCGCTACGTAGCAATTCCTGTATACGCAGTCGAAGGTTGATTTCTCGTGTTCAGCGAAATGTCATTTTTATGTGCTTGGGCGCCGTTCGGACTGTACACATCCGCCGACAATTGGGCAACGAGTTGCCCTGCACTCCACGGGAAGACAGGCTTGTTGTGGGCATGCCATTGATGGAGTGCAAAGCCCCATCCGCAACTTAAGCACAACGAATATAGTCTGTAACACAACAGTTTCCTTACGAACAAGACGACGTCGTTTGTAGCAGAGGGGACTGTCCGCTAGGCGTCCATTGCTTCGCTTACCTTTCACTTTAAGCCACAGTTGTTTGCGTTTGCAATGGTGCACTGAACAGCGGAGATGGAAGTCCGAATGGCATGACATAGTG
Source organism: Dolomedes plantarius (assembly GCA_907164885.2). Lineage (NCBI taxonomy): Eukaryota > Metazoa > Arthropoda > Arachnida > Araneae > Dolomedidae > Dolomedes > Dolomedes plantarius. The sequence continues at coordinate 119,516,417 of OU015492.1, forward strand.
TTTTCGGACGACTCACGCTTCTGCAACACTACGATGGTTGGATCAGAGTTTGGAGACACCGTGGAGAGAGGCTGCTCAACTGTTGTGTTACATATCGTCATACTGGTCTTGCAGCCGGTGTTATGTCGTAGGGAGGTAAATGGCTTCAACTCCAGCACCCCTCTAGTACGCATTACCGGTACTCTTATCAGTCGGTTCTAGATCTCTGAGATTTTGCATCCTGTTCTCCTTCCTTACCTCCAGGATTTGCATGCGGCCACGTTTCAATAGGTCAATGCGCGACCGCACGTTGCACACGTGTTGAAGATTTCCTCTCAGACCACCAGATTGCATTTTTACTCTCTTTCAGTCAATTCTTCGGCGTGTCGCAGAGGTTATTGACATATATGAAGGCAACACTTATTACGGATTTTCTCACTTCAAAAAAGGCTGTATTTCCAATCAATTATCATTGATACTCTATGTAATGTCTGGAATAAATTTTTCTTTGATATTTCTTGTGCTTCTTGGGTTGCACTTTCAATGGCCAGCATTTAGAATCTGCCTATGAAGATAATTTTCAGGGTTTTTTCGTGCTGAGAATCATCATTTTTTTTCTAAACATTAACTTCATTTTTCCCCCTCACAATATTTTGTGTATTAAACACCCTAAATTCCGATTCCCTTTTAAATTCTTGTATAGTATCATATTGACATGCTATTATATGATAAAACCGTAATGTAAATGAATATTATATATCAGCTAATGTCACCAGAATATGTCCTAAAATGTCGTTTCCCAGTAACATCAAAGTAACTACTATATATTTTATAATTTTCTTTTACATATATATAAAGAGGTTTGAAGTATGGTTAGGAGTCTTTTGATTATTCAAACCTTTAACCGTTACTTTTTGTTGATTATTGGCGGGACATAATGGATATGGAAGAAAACGTATAAGAACGGTGTGTGCGTGCGTGTGCGTGTGAATGTTTGTATGCGTACACGTCCACTCTTCATTGGTAGAACTGTAAAATCTCAACTGGACTTCGAATCCAACAGCTCTGTAAGGAACTCTATATAGACAATGTTCACCATGTCTCCTGAAAAGGGGTCCCCAATTCTGTAATATTCGTAGATTTTCTATCTCTGATTTGAACGGAATATTGCATCTCAAAACAAATATGTTCAATATTGTTGAGATCTGGTGTATAGGGGTAAATTTCATATCCAAAAGCTACAATGAATGTTCATCAAACCATAATGAATCGTATATGGATGTGTGTAGTCGCAAAGACTCTTACTGGATGACATTACTCATGAGAGTGTATGCACAGCATGAATAGCTGTGACACATGCGAAAGGATGTTAACGTTGTTTTCACCTGTCAGAGAAATTGTAGATGTATTAAAGGTCCTCATTCGCACCAGGTCAACACACCCCATACCATTAATGTTGGATCACTAGCGTGTACAGTTTCTTGTTTACAAACTGGAATCTTTGATTTATGGCGTGGTCTTCACGTGCAGATCTTATAATTTGCCCTAAGCAATCTGAAATAAGATTCAACTATTCGTTTCGAGTCTAAGAATATTCTTAGAATATTCAGTGGTAGTGGTCCTGAACATATACGAGAGGCAGAGCTCTGTGTCGTGAAAAAAGCAATGCCACTCGGGTAGGTCGCCTGCTGCTAATGCTAATATCGGCAGTGAATGTTTTAAAGTATTCCCCTGATGCTAGTAGAGGCCCCAGCATAGAAAGTCGACGTTATTTGCAGCTATCCTGTACCACATACTCTTGAAATTACTCTCAACAGATGGCGCTAGTCACGATTATCCTAGTCTATTGACTACCATATCGTTCCCTAGATTCAATCGTTTATCAGAATTTTTCTATTCAAAATACAACCTTGATATGTCCTATCATAAAAATCTAAACACTGTATCTTTACCTGTATCTCCGAAATGTCATGATAGATATCACGACCTCCATTTATCGTGCATCTCTGAAATTCCCTTAAAACATGATCACCTGTCATGCGCACTTTGCTATAGGCACATTAGGTTACCACATATGTCGGTCTGTTTATATATTCTGCTTGCAGACGAAACCGTTGACGAGAAAGTGTGTGTTGCTACATATCTCGAATGAGGTTGTCTGTGCCAGTTATCCAGGCAGTTCAGTGTATATATATATATATATATATATATATATATATATATATATATATATATATATATACTAGCCGCTGCGCGACCAGCATAGTCGCTTTTAGTTTTATATTTTCTTTTGCAAAACAATGCAACTGAAAGTAACATATGTAAGGAATGTCACCATTACCTGTCATCATAAATATACGTTTTTAAGGGGTATTCTCAATAAGGCTGATTCTAGAACATCGTGATAAAAAAAAATGGGAATTTTCAATACCTCAGAACAGCGTTAATGATAGGACTGAGAAACCCAACATTAATGATTTTCAAAATTAGATCCCTCTTTGTAGGTACTGTTTTTCAAAATTAAGATATCTATACTTTATCATTACAACAAATAAGAAATTGTTGGCGAAATATTTAAAATATAGTGTTGATTACATCACTCTCTGTATGTATTACTGTTACCAATTCATATATCCACACTTAATCATATCAAATAATAAATTATTGGGAAAATTTCTTCATTTATAAAATGGAGTAAAAATTCAGCAAGTACTAAAAACAGTGTAGAAAATTAACTATTACTTGTTGTTGATTGCTCTGCCGGCGACGGTTAAGCCTAACCTCGCGATTATTTATGCTCTCTCTTCCACGCTTCTATTAATGAATTATATCTTCGCTTATTTTCTAAAGGCTGTTCCCAATTTTCACTTGATCGTGCAGCGCGTTTTCGAACGTTCCTGATTTCAGTGCGTAAATCCATGTTGACACGCGGTTGCAAATTGCGGACGGCCGCTAATGTTTACATCTGTTAATGGCAGCCGTTGCCATTCGGAGTGGAGAAATATCGTCAATTTTTGTGCCGCATACCTACACGTTTTATATATGTATATATCCCTGGGGCTCTATCAAAAAATTTAGAGGTCCTGCGAGACAGTCTAGCGACCATGCCATAATTTATTATACCCGAACATTTTTGTTTTTATAATCACTATTATTTGGTATATGAAGAATTTTTTAATGATTTTTGTTCAATTAAAAAGTATTAAAACAACATTTATTTCACTCAATATTACATGAAATTTTGAGGAGGAAGTGGTCTATTGATACAAAAATGTATTGAATTTTCCGTGAACTTTTAAAAATGCTTTCAGGCGTCTAAGAGTAAAAACAAAAATGGGAAACATAGTAAAGGAGAGAGAGACGTAATATCGGCAACGTTTCAAGAGTTCATTCATATTGTTTCTCGTTTTATTCCAGTTAAAAAGAGAGTGACTTCTTGTTTTCAAAAGTAAATACACTACGGATTTATAATTTAAGAAAAATATGCATTTATGCGAATGAAAATTTGAAGAGGATGTTTAATGTTACTGAATATTTGCAAATTAATCTTGAACGTTCAAATGCTCAGACAGAGAATTTCCTTTCTGTCATGAAGAATGATTTTATAAATAACTGAATAATCATGCTGATTATGTATATTTTATATGCAGCATACATTTAAGCTTAAAAATTATAACGTTTTAAAAATTCCGCATTTCAGTCGCTTATTTTTTTATTTTTTTTTGCTTTTACTTCAATTTGAAAGAAATGAAATTTCATGCATGATGTAAAAGTTTTTATCGAAGAGTCAGGTGTATAAATTTTCAGAAGACAGCGTTGCATCTTGCAGATAAAGCAAAAATTTAAATATGAAAATTTAAATATGAATCTCGGAGGTATTACGAAACCTTCATAAAATATTTATTAGAAATAATTTTTAAACAAGCGTATTCTTCATTGCTTTTTGGTGTAAAACTTTTGTTTATTTATTTCAAATAATTTTGTGGTTTCATTTAATTAACTTTGATTTGTATGGAGTAAGTGAAGCTCTTCAATTCCTAATATGATTCGTAAGTTTTAAACAGAAATTTCGCATTTTACTGGGAAGTTTCTAAATTGAAGAGTTTGTTTTTATCTAAAATGTTTAAACTAGTCAGACATTATCTAAACCAATGATTATATAAAATAAAATGCTATTTATCATCACATTTCCTGTAGTGATGAGAGTTCGTGAACTAATGAGATGGCAGTGAGCGGTACTTGCATTGAAGAGAAGTCCCCTGCCTTAGAAACTACAGACAGGGGGTTCTTTATCTTTTATACTACTGAACCCTGCTGTAACCGTAGAGTTCGGGAGTTTCACTAAAAACCTATATTTGTTCCGCCTATGTTTCAAAGAGTTTCTGAAGCCTGCATTTTAGCTTGCTAGAGCTTTGTGAGGGAAATACTTTTCAACAAAATTTTCTCATTCAAACGATTTAGAACAAATTTCTTGTAGCAGTACAGGAAGGGATTCATCCCCTCCCTTCACCTCATCTGATGAAAGTTCCTCAGATACCATTTGTTCCTGCTCGCTTTGAAGTTTCTACAGCTTCTCACTCAGTGTAGATATCTGCTGTGGGATCTTCCACTAACTCTTCGATGCATTGATCCCTGAATTCCAGGACCATGGACTTTCTCACAGACACGGTGGACATACTCTACAGCCTCAAGGCTTTGAGGTACAGCCTCAAAGCCCTCGCAGTTGTTCAGAATTACCTCCATCTTTGTTTTGCATTGCGATCAGATACGCAGCTACTGTGCTCATGCTTGGTTATTGTTTCAATCTTTGTTCTCAGAAATTTCTGCTGAGTGGTATCACTAACATTATTTGAACTCCTTATGACTTATACATCCAGAAAAAAGCTCAAAATCATAAAAAAAGTCCATTGCGAAACATGTGATGGTCTACTGTGAGAGCGAGATTACTGTGAGTGCGTCATTACTGTGAGAGCGTACACTAGTGTGAGAGCGTCGGTCTTTCGCCCAGAGGCACGGCATTGCCTCATGCAGGTTTTATAGCAAGTCCAACACTTACCGAGAAAAGATCGAGTGCCGAATTTATTTCTTGTCGAAATGTATCGAGTACCAAGACATGACTGTATATGCACACGCCCACACACACATATATACATATATATATATATATATATATATATATATATATATATATATATATATATATATATATATATATATATATATATATATATATATATATATATATACATACCGAGTAATGTATTGCGCTATCCCGGATCTTTAATTACCATTGAGAAATTAAAGTTAAAATGTGTCACAAAGTTGCCTCGCTGAGTGCAGATATTTTGTGACATTTGACTTTTCGCCTTGAAATGCATGAGGAAAAGTTACTTGGCACAAAGTTAGACAGTAAAGAGCTTATCAAAAGCTTGATAAACAATGATATATACCAATTACAAATACTGGATAGCTTTATCTATATCTTTGAAAGAGACCTCATGTGCCTAGGGCAGCCATCATTTCTTTGAGAAGATGAGGAAATTCGTCTTTCACGAATTCTTCGGGTAGTTTTTTTCCAGATAGTTAAAACTCCTTTCTCTCCAGTGGTATTTTAGAGGATGGAACAATGCAACATCGAGCGGATGGAGGCAGTGGGTCGACTTTGTAGGTTATTCTGGGACAGTATCAATCTGTCTCAAAGTAACCCCATCACCTTTCGATATTTATGTTATGTTCTCACATCTATCGGAAATAGCTTTACACAAAAGTTTTATTGCTCCACAATCTAACCAACATATTGTCAATAAAAAATATTTCACTGTGGTAGTTGGTTATATAAGGTGTTATCCTTCAGCACACAAAACTTTCAAAAATTTAGTCAATAGCTTGACAACAGGTTTGAACAATGCACTGGCCAGCGAAGACAAATGGCGCCCAGAAGATTCTGACACTGGCCCGTGGTGTCTCTGTATGTCGGACAAGCGATGTTCTTTGCCTATAAAATTATCACGTATAATAATTATCACGTATATATATATATATATATATATTTCTTTGCCTACCCGGTATCACGGGCCTGGTGAAAGATCCGAAATACAAAAAAATTACCATGTGTCACAATGTTACTCCTGCAGTAAAAAGTAACCCCACTTTATATAAACTGTTAATGACTAACATTATAATCAAAATGATTATAACTTCAGTTTTTCTTTAAAAATAGGAAACATACTATTTTTAAAGAAAAAGTGAAGATATAATTCTAGTATTTTTAAATGAAATATTTCTGTTAATATAATGTTATCAGTTCTCAGTGTGCATTTTTTTTAATGTTTAAGAGTATAGCAATAATTGTGCACACATTTTAAGAATTTTGCAATAATACCCTATCGCCCTATATCACCGAGTAAGTTAGAATAAATAAATGCATCTCTACAATCCGATCCGTCAGGTTATGTCCCATTCCCTTAGACTGCATTTGACTGAAAAGGAGATTTAAGCCATACATGTCGATACTGACCAATGAGAAAATTGAATGTGCTTTGATGCGAATCATACAGATTCGGAGATGATAAGGGGATCTTTTTGAAATAATATGGCCAAAATTTCACCATTTCGAGAATCTACGTTGTGCTGTGGAGAAAATGGAGGAAAAAGCCATCATAACAAGGCATTTTGTAGGAATTAGATTTTTCTATCGGAAGTTTTATTTGACTGAAGCCTCGTTTCAGATATATTTGCTTCTTTTTAACCATGCAGCTTCTGTTATACCAAATCATAAAAACGGCAGTTAGAAGACAATATTTTTGTAATATCAAACAAAGACGATCACAAATCAACGTATGAAAGACAGAGACGTAACATATGAAATTTTTTAATGCCCAGGCTACATCATATTCGTAAAAGTGAGAAAGATTGGATATATATCCTTTCCTTTCTAACAATAAGCTGTATATGCTAGAGAAAAGCTGAACTTCCTCATGATTTCAAGTCTTTTATCAGATGTTTTCGCTTAAATACATTTTGACTGAAAATGCCTTGTATATAAAATATTAAAAATCTTTCTTTAAATTTTCCACTGAATATTATATTAAAAAAAATTATTTGGATTTTTCTAATTTCCAGTAATCTCAGGCACTTCACAAACTATCAGATTATTTTTTTTTCTTTTGCAGTATTAGTCGTATTTTAAGTAAAAAGGTGATGTGAATAATTGACGCAAATGCGATTTTCTTGTAGGGCAATAAGAATTTAACTTACTATCTCAAATCCGTAACTAATGTGATGTATAACTTACATTGTGTCCTTAACTTCTTTAAGGTATCAACCGACGTTCGGAACCATTTTTTCCTAACAATCTACCCTGCTGATTAAATACGTAGATATGTACTTCAAATGGCATATAAAAGCATAAAAGCAACTAATTCAGGTAAAGCTTTCATAACATATTAAAAAAATTGGAAAATTTTCATAAAATTTAGAAAATTTCAATGCTTACGTCAGGCGCTCTACAGTCAATTCAGAGAAATAAATTTTAATTTAATTTATGTAACTTTAATTTTCTGTATATTCTACTTGAATATTTACCTATGCAATGACCTAAATGTTTTGCAATATCTTCAAAAAGACCTTTATTTTGTGCAGAGATACCTATAAAAGGATTATATAAACACATACAGCTTGTATTTTAGTTTAAAACATAATTAGTAATGTGAAAAGTATTGTTGTAAAATTTAATTGAAATCCATTTATTAAAATATAATTTTAAGAGTTATTAGGTGTCTCATAAACACATACACACACGAAAAAAGAAAAAAAAGGAAACAATTTGTTTTCTAGATGGTGGATTTAAATATTTTACTTCCGGTCTTTTTTGCATCACTTGTTGTTTATTAAATTAGCCATATATTATTTTCCAGTAATTGTACAAATAAAACCAAAGCGGTTTCAGAGTCCAAGACGTCTGCTTTTTTTAAAAATCAAAAAAGACCGGAAGTAAAATATTTAAATCCACCATCTATAAAACAAAATGTTTCGTTTTTTTTTAAAATCAAACAATATTTTTTGTTTAAAATATTTTCATCAAAACGGTTATTTCAACGCAGAGAGATTACATTCAAATACGGGAACGATGTATAGAAAATAAATATGGAAATTACAGTTTTTGTAACATATATTGCAACAAACGTTTTTTATATTGATACTGAACCAAAATATTTTGCATGTCAATTTTTCTTTCTAAATACAATATTGATGCTTTTAGCCATTTTATTTATGCCATATTATATTTTGAATTTTCCTTTCCTTTGTATATATATATATGATCATTTCGCGTATGGGCAAATCAGAAGCGCTCAAAGTATGAAACTTAATTTCATTTCGCACTTTGAACATTCTAAATTGTTCACTTTGCGAATGGACAGATGAAGAATGATCAAAGTCAGAAAACAATCATTTTAACTCTAATTATTTGACTTAACTAAAATGATTGAAATGAGTTAAAAGATAATTTTAACGATATGTATTGACTATTTTTAAAACCTCACAGTTAAAAAATTATGTCTATAGTGAAAAAATTAAAACATAGTAAAATAATAAATGATGGACAAAATTATGAAAAATACACTGTTACTTATTCTTGCAGGCAGAGTTGTTATGGCACTTTGAGTTACATTCGATGCCAGTTGATAGGCACTTACAACTTTTGCTTTCACTTTGATTTCTATAATTGCAATGGATGAAACCTTGTGAGCTTCCTGATTCTAGGATAACTGTTGTTCGAAGTGAGTGTACGAAACTTGGAACATCTTTTTCAGATATCGAGTTGTCTGCAGTCATTTGGAATTCATTTCTGGAATATAACTTCTCCAATATTCCAGATTTCTTACCGAGTTTGTATTGCCAATCATCGTTCACTTCCATTATCACAGCTATCACATTTCTGGGCGCAGCTGTTCCTCTGTCGAGTTCTGGAATTCGTAACACAACATTCTGAATGACGCTCATGGGAGGAAATTTAGCATCACTGCCTCTTAACATTTCGTCCGTTTGCTTTTTCGTTTTTTTTTCTTTGAAAATCAGCTCGTTTCTCTTCAATTAACTTCTTTCTTTTTTTATAAGATGGACACAGTTTCATGTTTACTTTCAGGAATATTGGCCAAAACCTATTCAAGTTGTTCTTCAGTCTCAATGTCTGTTGAACAACACAATTCCTTGGGAAGTCAAATTCAAGTGCACAGACAGAAAGGTACAGCTTGATCACTTTTCGAGACACATTACAGTATTTCTGTTGTAATTCCTTTTCCATACAATTTTTTTTGTCACCCAAATCCATATGAGCTTTATGAATAACTTCAAAAATTTCGTCACTATGACAAAAATATTTTATGGTTCGGTCATGATCTGTCATTTTTTTAATTAATTTTTCGATACCACAAATAGGTACTACCTCATACCTTTTTAGTCTCCTGTAGTCCTTATAGATGAGGAGCTCCTTGTTTTTTTCTCTTCTCTACAGTGCTTTTCACTATCGTAATCAACTTTTCGTATTTTACGAGCGTGAAAACATAACTGTTGTCACCCGAACTTTCTAAAAAACTACCTAAATATTCAAGAAAGTTAATTCTCATTTCATTTGCACACGTAGTCGTGGCCGATTTAACACCGTCATCAACAGAGTGAACAGAAGCACTTACATCTACCTCCATTTTCGCCCGTCCTCCAAGTGTAAAATCGGACTTGGCTCACTGCTGATTTGCTCGATCGAGAACTGATCAAATTCAAGTGCACTAACTCCGAAATAATGTAACATTTCGGACTTGGCACAATTTTCAGTGATTCATTCTCGATGTGAGCAAATTCAAGTGCACAAAGTCCGAAATTATGTCACATTTTGGACTTGGCGCATTTGTCAGTGAACCACTCGCGATGTGAGCATTTTTTTTTTGGACATTGTCCGATTTCGAAGTTCGGTTCCAACAGATATATTCAGTTATATACATACACTCAAAATCCTTTTACATGTCTCTTTGTTCAAAGGGAAATATTTATATTTATCCTTTCTAATTATGCCTTATTTTATATTACATTTCCCTTTCCTTCAAACTCGGACGTGATTTAAATTCTAAGACTTTATTTTGATAAAACATAAAAAATATACAAACTTCACGTTAATTAATAGCAATAAAGAGAAAAAAATAAGCATTTGCTCCTACTTTTTAAGCGCCGACGGAAAACTGTGAGAGCCGAATACGTGCTTTGCTTTCCGAGATAATAATTTGCATGTTAAATAAACAGCAAGAGGATGTTTAATGCATTTAAAATTTGACACTTTCATCTCCTTTCGTCAGGCTAACTTCCCAGAGCAGAAATTTAACATACTTGTTAGATCCGAGTACATGTGCCGTTTTTAATATTTGAGCTCATTTCCTTGTGCAGTTTGTGTAACGACTTTGTAAAAGTTACATTAGCATTTAATTTTTTTTTTCTCGCCCGTCTCTGATAAGGGAAAGCGCGATGAATTTGGGATAAAAGTATTTTTCCATTAACGCGTATTTGCCCGACTTCTGAAACATCCTTCTAAAGGAAAGAAAGCATTCCAATTAATTCTGCTATATGTATACATATATAAAAAGGCTACTGATGAAGTTAAAAAGTATATTTCATTTTTAAGGTATCTGACTACGTTTGGAGCTCTTTTTTTTTTGAAAAACTGTGCTTGTGAAAACTTCCATCTTATTTTTCGAAGCAATATAACACCAAAACTCCAAAATGATGAAAAAATAGACATTAACTATGCAAAATTTTATAAAATTGAGGAAATTGGAAATTAGCAAATTTTTACAAAAACTGCTCTAGCGCTAAAACAAAATAGGCATATAACATTAATTTTTTTTGGTCATATGTACGTTAAGTATCTTCTAAGTGTAATGACCTACAAGCTAATCGATATCCCAAAATCTAAAAATAATACAAGTCCTTATATGCAATTATATGTAAAATTTTAGTAATTTTCCATGAGTTTTTTTTTTTTTATAAATGAAACTATAATCAACAAATAATGTTTCTAGAACCAAATCTGTAGCAAGTTAAATTCTTAGCATTATGAAAAACATACGTGAAAAATTTTATAGACATATGATTAGATTTTGAGTTATCATAAGAGTCATTTACATTTTAGATAAAAAAATATGTTCTTCAGAAAACATGATTAAAGTTTTCAACTTGTATTGAAATTCATACTTGCTGCTGATCTTTAAATCACTCTAATTTCATTTCTAATGATCGTATTGAAAAAATAAAAGCAGATTTTGAAAAATAAATTTACAATCTTTTAAAAAATGAATAAAACAATTTTGGAATTTTCGTCAAAATCGATATCTGAAACGTAGTCAGATACCTTATGAGAATAAAATTGCTTAGTGTTATATTGCTGGAATATATCTCATTGTTGAATACAAAGGGATTTTTATAAAGAGTAAAATCAAAAAAGAAATAAATACATGTACGGCAAAAAATATGTTAATCTTTCTTAAAATATCTTTCCTGAGATGATATTTAACGGTCGTCTCCTTCAGTCCACTTTTGAAAGCATATGGCATAGGCATTTTCTGGAAGTTGATTCAGTGAACACTGTACAGCTGAAATAATGTCAGCATATGAACTGAATTTTCTTCTATGGAGCTTTTCCAACTTCAGAAACTATCAAAAATCATTTTGAACCAGGTCAGGACTATAAACAGGTTGTTTCATGGCTTTATTATTTAAATTAATACGTCTGTTTGTGTCGTCCATTCACAGGTGGTAATGCTGGTTCGCCTATACGGTGCTTCTATAATAAAATGGCCAGCAATAAGAGGTGAATAACAACAGCCGAATGTCTATCCAACAAAGTGGATAGACGCATTGGAACAAATATTTAAATTATTAAAATTTATTTATGTTTATGCAAAACAAAATTTTATTGCAAAACACATATGATTTCTTATTTATAAACCTCAACTAATGTCTCAAATCCCTTGCTGTGTTCAAAACACATACATTCTTTAAAGAACTGCCCAACGACGAAAACAGAATCGTCTACCACGTTTTAAAACTTTTTACACATATTCTTCTTTATTGCAGAATGTCGTGTAAAGTTTCATTTTTCACTTCCGCATTGTTGCCAACTCAGGAAAAAATATTCTCAGTTTTTATGGAACAACTTTTGTAAAATATGTGAGAGCTTACACCATGCTTGCCTCTCAGCGTAAAATTTACTGTTGTCCCTAAATATTTCATCAAGCAACAAAATGTCTTAAACTTTAGTAATATTTTGGTTTTGTTCTTACATGCTACAGTGGTAAAAATTCGCGAAAAATACTTCGCTTTTTCAAAATTTTATACAGCATAATGGACCATAACCATGCAGGATAGTATTTCGAATGGTCGTCACTCATGGAAGTTAAGATCTATCACCAAGGAAATTCCTTCTTTCTTAAGGACTGTCTTGACTCTCCGTAATTGCCGTCGCGAAGTTTTAACGCTTAATACGCTTAATACTTTATTAATTCTACTATATGTAGAATTAATTTTAAATATCATGCGAGTCAAGTATATTGCGTCTCGTAGCTCTACTGCAGCTTAAAATTAAAGCTAATTTTTTAAATGCAATAAAAGTTCATGGATTTTAATTTATTGAAGCACAAAATAATGGTAATTTAAAAATTTGTGAAATTTTACATCATTCTTGCTTATCAACGTAAAATGAACGGAGTTACCAGAATAATTGACTAAACCCCGAAATATCCTAAAAATTAGGAATCTTCAGGTTAGTTATTTTAGTTCTTACCGTTACAGGGGTAAAAATAGAAGAAAAAGTTAACGCTATCTTGCGGTATTACACGGGATAACGGACCGTAACACTGAAGCGTAGTAACTTGTAGATACGTTACTTATGAAAATTAAGACTGTATCACGACAGACGAATTTTCTTCCTTGTTAACAAGCTGATTTCCCACTTATTTAATTAAACCACAAACTATGTTTAAAAACATCAATTTTTAGGCGATAGTTAGATATGGGGCTAAAAATTGGGAATTTTCCCCCTATATTAGATATATGGGTAAAATTTCGCAAAAACTGCTACACTTTCTAGCATATTTATATGGGATAACCATGCGAGGATACTACCTCGTACATTCGCAATATAAGTATAAACCGTATCACGAAGGACTAATTTACTTAGTAGTTTAGGACTGCCTTGACTAACCGCAAATATCGTCACCAAGCTCTAACACCTGCATATAATCTTTCATATGAAACATACAATACTCAGAAGAAACGTCAAGTTATACGTGCTAAGGATTTTCAGTCGTGTATTATTAAGTGGAAAAAAATAAAGACGAAATATCAATGGAATTAATAAAAGTCGCTGAAGAGGTATTTTAAAAGTATTCAAATGTACCAGTAAAATGAAAGGACAAAGAACGTCCTAATTTTAGATCATATGGATATAAAACTGAGATCATATAAATGATAATATAATATTGATGACATAACGCAATAGATCGCATAAAATTAGTTTATCTAAATCCAGTATAGACTTTGCTTTTAAATTTGAGTCTTTGAAGGTGTTTTAGCATATGAAATAAACTTTTGATGCTAAGATACATAAAATTACATTTGAATGAACTAGTTTACATTTCAACAGCCTTAGTACTGTTTCTCGAAGTTTGTATAATATCGGTTATATAATTTCATCTGCTGTGTTGTCGTATTCATTTACTCTGCGATTTCAAAGCATGCTTGTTCAAGAAGAGGATAATATGGTTTATTTACGATAAATATATTATGCATTTAGTTTTCACGTCTGTGACAACATACATCTATTCGTTAATTAGAAATAATAAATGCATATCAAAGAAATATATCAAATAAATGTCATCTAAGGAATAGGGTGGTAGGTAAATTACGGGTTATTTGCATAAAACTATTTCTTGAAAAAATTTATCTTTAACATAAATATTCTGTAAAAAATAATATATTGCAAAATCTAGTTCATGTAAATTTTTATATGATACATATAAAAGGAGTCTTTAAAAGGTTAAAGACTAAAAAAGCCTCAAGTCTTTCATGCGCGTAAATTAAGTTAAGTAGTTCCTTGATTTCATTTTTTCCTTAATACTTTTACTCTGAGGTGCAAAATTTATTGATATACATCGACGAAAAAGGAAATTTAGCGTTTTTATGGTTGCAAACAAGTGAACTTCAAGAATAAAATATGTTAATACTTATCAGATTACGTGATTTTGCTATAAACATTTAACATACAACTATAATAAATTATGTGTGTGTATGCTTCTCTAACATATTAATATTTTTCTAATATCTGATATATTTTCTGGTATTTAAAATTATAAAGACGAGAGTGTGATATTCGGTGTTTTTAATACATACTTTAAATGCAACTGTAACATATTAGGTGTTTATATGTAACTGTAACATATTAGGTGTTTGTGTATTTCTCTAAGATATTAAGTGTATTTTTTATATATTTTAAGATAGATTTTTCTGGTCTTTAAAATTATGAAGACAAAAAAAGAAGTTTAGGTTTTACCTGCACGTAAATTAAATGAAGCAATTGCTAGATTCTGACTTTTTTCTAATACTTTTACACTGAGGTGCAAAATTCCCTGTAATGTATCGACGGAAAAGAAAATTTATAAATTCACAAAGAACAATTTATCAGTATTTGATTGAAAACAAGTGAATTTAGACAGCAAATTTTCCATTCTGTAACATATTAAGATTTTTTAAATAAACACTTGATATGAAACTCTGACATATTAAGGTTTTATATGTTTCTCTAACATATCAAGTGCTTTTAATATTAGTATATGATAGATTTTCTGAGCTCTAAAAGGGAAAAACCGAAAAAAGCCCTAAATTATGCTCGTAAATAAAATGAAGTAATTGCTTGATTTTGCCCTGTCTTCTAATGTTTTTACTCTGAGGTGCAACATTCACTGATATGTATCGATCAATCAGGAAATGTATAACGTCAAATAGAAAATATATAATTTTTTGGTTATAAACAAGTACACTTCCAGATTAAAATGCTTTGATCTCTAACATAGGTGTTGAATGTTTTTATAATAAAATATAAATATGCAACACAAAGATACACATTGAACATACACATGACCTGACACATAACATACACATGAATTAGAAACCTGTGAGAAATTCTACAAATGCTCGCTAGCAGCGTGCGTATGCAAAACATGCTTACGACGCGGATGAAATGTCATCAGAATGCTAATATAAGTAAAGTGTGCGGCTGCATTTCACGATAAACGCAGTAGAATGGAAAAAACGACAGATCTTTCACCATTTTAAAAATGGCTTATGTTGGGACCCGTTTGACAAGAGCCACGATTGTGAAGACAGCAGATATCACTGAGTTCTCAAAAGCCATTTCGAAGGTTGTTCAACAGTTGGAAACAGAACCCACAGTCCTTGTCCAAAAGACGTAACTGTGGTTCGAACACAATCAACCAAGACCGTGGTCGGCGTCGTATCCGACGGATTGTACAGCAGAAAAGAGACTGTAACTGTACTTCGACTGACAGAAAACTTCAAACAAGGTTCATCTCAACCGATCTCGGTGCGATCTATTCTCAGAGAATTGCAGAGGATGGGATTACGTAGTCGGATGCCTGTGATGAAACCTCAAATTTCAGACGGAATCCAAAAATTCGTTTGTCATGGTATCTGGAAAGACGAAACTGGACAAAAGAGGAGTGGAAAAGATTATGTGGTAAGATGAATCACGCTATACCTTGTTTTGCACTAATGGAAGACGTTGATTTTGGCGAGAACCCCATGAAGCCATGAAGCCATCTTACCTTGCTCGCACTGTGCAAGGGTCTCGTGGGAGTATCATGGTGTGCCCTTTTGTGTGACGCATGTTCTGCTGTAATGGAAGTGGTCCCCTGGTGTTCGTTGAGGGTAAACACACAGTCATGCAATACCTGAACATACTGGCTGATCAAGTGCATCCTGCAATGTTAGATTTTTACTCCGCTGGTGACGGATACTTCATGGACGATAATACAACTATACATCGTGCCAGAATCGTTCTAGACTGTTTCATTGAACATTAAAGACTCCCAACAGCTTTCCTGTCCACTGAAAATCTCGCATCTTAATTCAATAGAAAATGTTTGGAACATGTTGGAAAGACGCATCCGACAGCAATATCCTCTTCCATCCAATTTATGTGATCTTAAGGTTTGTGTTGCCAATACATGGTATTCTACGGACGTAAATGCCCTGCAGAAGCTTGTAGAATCGATGCCTTCACGAATACAGGCTATTATCCGTGCAAAAGGAGGTCCAGTAAAATATTAATCCTGGATTTCTAATTCATTGGCCAGTGTGTGTGGTAATTGTTTATAGGTTTCTCTACAATATTAAGTGTTTTTTATATATTATGTGATACATTTTCTGATATTTTAAAGAATAAAGACGAAAAAATTCTTAATAGCATTTTTTGAGTCAGAGCAAGTGAACTTCGAGAATAAAATATTTTAAAATCTAATACATTCAGTTTAAAAAAAAATAAAAAAAATGAAGTTTTTATTATAATTGAAACTTTTTGGATATTTATTCAAAAATATTCCAAAATAAATCACTAAAAAAGAAAAAAACAAAAGAAAGCGTTAATATACTGAAATACTGAAATAGCAGAGCCCATTCTATTAGTATGCAGTTGTTGAATGGTGACAACCCACTTCCGGGAATTTTATGTAGTCCCTTA
The DNA here is from genome assembly GCA_907164885.2 of Dolomedes plantarius. Taxonomy (NCBI): domain Eukaryota; kingdom Metazoa; phylum Arthropoda; class Arachnida; order Araneae; family Dolomedidae; genus Dolomedes; species Dolomedes plantarius. The sequence continues at coordinate 119,533,194 of OU015492.1, forward strand.
CGATGTAATTGCTTTGCGTCTTTTACGGCTTTTATGTACAAAATGACACTTACAACCTTGCTAGGACAAGAGAGTCATCGATTTCCGACCATACAAGAAAGATCCGATGCTATCCTTCTTTAATTAAATCCTCATAAACAGAAAAATTCAATCAGTTCTTACTGAACGTAAGAGACTCAAGACATTGTTAAATAAATATTAGAAATAATTAAAAACATCATCTGTGTATTAATTAAACATAGGATGTTCAATTTAACGTGGTCCTAAATTAGAAAATATCGTGCTTCAAATGTAGTATACTTTTATTCTTTTGTCATGTACGCATAAAAGTAATATAACAGAACTTAATAAGTTTCCGGATGGTTTAGAAAAATTACAGGGATTTAAATACCGAATATATGACATGTTGTTAGGATATTTAAATTTTCTTTACTGCATTATTGCAATTACCTTTATTAAAATTTTACTTATTCAAGTAATATATTAAATCTAAAATTTTAGCAACTAGAAAACAAAATATGCTACAAGGATATAGTTTTTTTTTGTATCAGATTATTTCCAAAAACCGTAACGAATTGGAAAATTAGATAATCAAAATATAAAAATATCTAATAAGCATGGTGGTCATAATTTTATATTTTCAGTAACCATACGTTTATCCTTATAATATAAAAGATGTTTAACATTGTAAATAAAATAAGAGAAAATAGGAAACTCAGATATCGATGGTCATGAGTACTTTATTATAATTTTTGTCTAGAATAACTTTGAATACAGAATGAACCTTATATCTTCGTTATTAAAAGAAAGGAAGATTATTGTTAAAAATGGATACAATGTTTTTTCGCTGAATTCATTTTTCATGAAGCCTTGTTTAAAAATGGTGAACAGTTTTACAAAGTAACTGGATATTTTTATCCGTAATATCGAACAATATAAAAACTATGTAATTGCAAAATGAAAAATTATTGTTAATAAAGAGTGAACTGTGCTTTGTCTAATCTATTCTTCATGATTCCTTGTTTGAAAATGTAGAAAAATCTTGCATTATCTTTACCTGTCGTTGTCTCTAAATCCTAAATATGAGGTGTGTTATTTTAATTACCTTTTATGAAATTAAATAAGAATTATTAGCACATTATTATATGGAAGTATATTAACTTTCCAAAACTGAATGAAGAAAATGTTTCGAAGTATTTAATATGAGTTTTTAAACTATCGTGCAGTTTGATAATGTCTATAAATGATAATCATAATTCAAGGATAATTCATGAAAAAACATTTAAGTCCCGTCGTTTATCTTTTCGAAATAACTTTAATATTTACAATCATTCAGTAAGACATTCATAATAATTAACAATCTATTAACTACTTTCTAAAATTTCGCCTTTCATTGTTTTGGAACAAAAAGTATAAATGGCTTTATATTCGTGTTATTTATTGTTTTGATACGGAGGCTCTTGTCCTGAGACATTTTCACAATATATTGCGGATGTTGTTGCTTACTTCTCAACTTCGAACACCATATGAGTCAACATTATCGCCTTCGTGCCACCTTAATTTTTGCCCAGCACCTCCCACGGTTGTGTCCAGAAAGCCCTTACATTCTCTAATTCCTCTAACCAAATGGAAGGACTTTCAGGTACAGATTTAAGGCTCCGATATCCGGCATAGACACGAGGACACTTAATTATGTCCTTTGGGATTCGAATAGAGCACCCTATGTCCGAAGCCCAATGCCCTACTACTAGGCTGGTTCGGGGTCTAATTACTAACTGCATATTCCTATAACTGACTACTGCTTTTTAAGTAAGTTCAAATAAAATGAAATACTTATCTGAAAATGCGTGTTGTAGGAAATTACTTTTACTTTTTGTTTAGAGGTAAGTAAAAACTGTTTAGTAGTGCAAAGGAAATTAATAATATTCAAGCTTATTGAAATTTATTAACAATTAATATGTGCACTCAAACACATTTTTAAAATAGAAATAGTATACCTCTCGGTTACTTAATTTATCCTTTATATTTTTAGACGTGACGTAAAATACAACTTAATTGTTCTTTATGGGAAATTTTTAACGTAACAAGTATCGCCGTAGAACTTTTCAACTTTCCCCCAAAACTGCTCCAACCGCAATGGTCCCATTTGTTTTCCACTTAGAAAACAAATAGGCCTTGAAATGGTTATCAATTTGGCATTGATTATATACTGTGTTCTCAATTTCCTCCAAGTATAATTAAGTGCGGTTTATGATTGATGACAAATTATTATTGTGTACTAGTATAATACTTTTATATAAACACATATTTTTTGTGTGAAACCGAACATGTGATTTCATAAAATTTTTAGTCTAAACTTGTCATAACGTGTCATCTTGAATTATTTATTTCCCATCATTCTTAATGTGAATTTGACAGCAAACGTATTAAAAGAAGAATGCATATTTTACGTGGGAATTAAAATGAAGGGAAAGTTTTCAGTTTAACAATGTTGTTGCATTATTCAAATTCAGGATTGCAAGGTGTTGCGGTAAAATCTAATTATAAATTGTTCGAAGATGGACGATTATAAAAGTGGATAAAGATTAGTTTCATTTATGTCACAAAAGTGTAGCAAGTGATCAATTTGAGGAAGTCAGACGGACTAAAATAGATATTACATTTTCTGATGGGAAATACCTGCAGCAAATAATATAATATAGGACTCTAACATTTCACATTATTCCAATGTATCAAAATTATTGTATGACTCACTCAAATTCAACTGGGAACATCTATGCTAGCAATTTCCAGGTTCTGTCAAACGGAATATTCAACCAAGTACTAACCATTCGACTTTCCTATTTAATTTCATGAACGTAAATCTATAAATAAGGGCGACCCAAATGAAAGTGAGAGTTTTTGTTTTTTATGTATTGGTTTATTGGTTGGAATATGTGAATATACAAGAAGTATATTAATACATAAGCTACATATCCATTGCACATAGTTACCGTGTAGGTTAGAGCAAGTGTCCCAACTCTTACTAGTTTTTGTACTCTGAGGGAAGAACGTCCGTGGTTGTCAATGGAACTAGTCTTGAATGACATACCGGACCGTGCAGTGTATTTCTGCTAGTCACTGAGCGACAGGTTGGAGGGGGGAGGGTCGATGAAAGAACAGAGATGAATGTTTTCTACGACCGTCGATTTCAGGGTGATGGCTAAGTGTGCTTGCGCAGATCTCGGAATGTACCATTCCAATATGTCCTTTATTAAGTCCTTTAAAATATCTGAATACTGAGCACTGTGACAGGCAGTCATGCCTCTACATATCCCTCATAGAATGGCAAATTTCAGCTCCAGTAACATTTTCTGCCATCCAGTTTTTAATAACTACTCGTTGCCTGTTTGAGGGAATTTTGAATTCCCTCAATAACCTAAAATAATTTGAACGATTTTAGGAAAAAATATTCAAAATTATTTGGGCTATTAAACGATAATTTTCGGGTTATTTTTTAAAATTTCTAAATATAATAAATAATTTATTCCAAACTTTTCCAATACTATGCCGTATATTATACTGTTCAGTTCAGATCATACTCTTCAGTTTACAGGTAAATTTTACAACGAACACACATCACCCTTTCTTACATGCATATGGACATTTCTAATTTTTTTCTTAGTTCAGAAAACAACTGGTTATTGTTAATAACACACTAATCCTATTCTTATTGGCCTGTTTGGGGGAATCAATGTCCTGCCCAACCGTAGTCACCTTGCTTGAACACAGCAGGCTGACACTTTAAGACGATTTCCAGCTTTATCTAACATACAACGTCATCTACGATAGTACAGATCTGCCGACCAATTTGGGCAACCCGGGACCCCTCACCCGTATATAAGGCGTATTTACGGAATATGAAATATGAGAAATTTTTTTGTCTTCTCTCGTAAAAAAATATTATTGATTCATTCAAATTCAACTGGCAATTTATAAGCTGGGAGTAGTAATTTCCAGGTTCTGTAAATCAGAACATTAAACCAAGAAATCTTTCGACTTTTCTATTTAAGTTCATGAGCGTAAATCTATACACGGGGCATATTTACTCAGTATGAGATATAAACCAACGTCATGCTTTTATTTTTCTTTTAGAGATAAATTCTACAAAACACTTCCGATATTTTCTTTATTTTTTTTCTGGCCAGGCGGTTGCTTTTTAATCTATCTTTTAAACAGAAGACATCACGCAAAGTTCAATGATGCATTCTTCTCACGCAATGACTACCTCCAACATTCTGACGTGCAACTGAAAGTCATAATGTTGCTCCCTGAAGACTTTTACGATAAACTCGTGATATTCAATGAATTAATGTTTGAGGAAAAAATATCAACCTTCATATACTCTCGCTCTGTTTATCCCAGATAGATACCATAAGGGCAATCTTCTGCGATACCTGAAATCATTTCAAAACTTTCTGTGTTATTGAGGAATTTCAAAATTAATGAACTTGGATTTGTTAAAAACTAAAAATCATTACTAATGAAGTGAATACAGTTTTCGAAAACTATTGTTTTAAGATGGAAGTAGACCGATTTTTAATTTACGTACTGAGTTTGAAGCCAATTAGAATATAATCAGTGTGTCATTAAAATTAATCAGTACTTTTATTAACTAGGAAAATAAATGGAAAATTCCATATGCAAATAAGAAAGGGTGATGCGTGTCGGTCGTAAAATTTGCCTGTAAACTGCATAATAAGTTCATAACTAAACTGCATAGTGTTGGAAAAGTTTAGAATAAATTATTTATTATATTAATGAAATTTTAAAAAAATAACCCGGAAATTATCTTTTAATAACCCCAAAAAATTAGAGTATTTTTATTAAAGTCGTTCAAATTATTTTTGGTTATTGAGGGAATTCAAATTTAACGAACTGGGATTTTTAAAAACTAGAGTAAATACGTTTTGTTATTTTTATTTTTTGCTTTAACATGAAATTAAAACGATTTTAAACTTACATCTTGTTTTAGATGACAAAACAATAGTATCAGTTACATATATATATATATGTATATATATATATACATACATACATACATATATATTCGGATAACACCTGACTATATGTTCAGTAATGGACCAACCACAATGTTTCAAATTACGTACCTCTTGCCAACAGAGCCATAATATCTAGAAACGCTGTTAGAAACCCATATACAGCACACTAGTATCCCCCATCATCTAAAGTAGATCTTTGGAAGATAATTAGGCATTACATTAACTGGCTACTGAAATTAATGTCAACTGGCCCATTATTGATCACAAAACCTTTTTTCCAAATGTTTCCAACTCAAATAAAATCTTCCATTTCAAGGTACAAATTATCCACTATTTTATTAGTATAATGAACGGCAGACCTACATTCTGCCGAGAAAGAATGGGAAAAAAAGAACAAACATGAAACTTTTCCAAAGTAATATCTCCACAAAATTCATTTAGAGAATGAAGAAAAAAAGATTTAAAAGCCATAAAAGCCTCTCATGACCTAAGCACCCTTCTCTTTTTTCATTTCAGGTCTTATAAAAATAAGAAATATGATTTATCGTGTTTTAACTCAATGGGAGCTGGACTTAATGGGCCTTCCCTGTAAATAATCTTATACTATTTTTGGATCATTGCTTCCGTTAATGGAGAAACAAAACGCTACGAGATCGCTTGTTTCAAAAGAATTCTAATGTATGTCTGCACCTGATTGGCCATAACTGTTATAATTTAACTTAGTCTAATTAACATTTTGTGATTAATAACCAAAATTTGCTTACTACCCATTATGCTATGTCAGAGGTACATTGCATATGGTAATTATTTGAAATTCCGGATTCTCAAATCTTTATAGTTTAAAGCTGTTACCAATCCTCATTGTTATGATTGATACCCTATAGAATTTAATATTTTTTATTATGCATATGTAATTAAGAATTTACAGCGATCTGTTTTGTAGTTTGTACAGGCGAAACAAATACTCAGACCTATCATATCACTTTTTATTTTTCGTCGTCGTATGTTTATCAAACTTGTTTAATGTACTGTCTGAGGTTGTTGTTGTTGCTGATTATGCCCCTTGACCTACAGTAGACACCAGATCATGTCCCGAAGGCTATGGGCTATGAAGGTGCGGCTCCTGTTTGGATTAGAACCACAAGGGTCGGAGTCCGAGTTGGCTAAATGACCGGTCCCGTAATTTTAAACCGAGTAATGTGACGGGACCGGAACACTTGACCTCGAACCTCCAGAGGTACATTTGAGAACTTGGAGGACATTGTTGCCACACCCTATTTTACGTGCCCCGGCCACCATTAGTGAACACGGCGGTAGATTTACTGTCACGAGCATCGAACCAGGGACGTTCAGATCACTGGCCCACTGCTCTTACCAACTGGGCTATCGCGCCCCTATGTACAGTCTGTAAAGTGATTTTGAATAAAGCGTTGTTCCTCTGTCTGTTCTACAAGTGAAAATACTTAAAAATATAAACCTACATTTAAATAATACACACATATATATATATATATATATATATATATATATATATATATATATATATATATATATATATATATATATATATATATATATATATATATATATATATATATATATATATATATATATATATATATATAATATATATATATATATATATATATATATATATATATATATATATATATATATATATATATATATATATATATATATATATATAAATAATCATATATCAATTTAAGATATAAAATTTTCATCGAAGACCAAATCTTAGAATCTGTATATATTCTCAAAGAACTTTCTATTCATGATGTAAGATGACTAATCTTGTTATATTACCCCAAAATCCGATGTGAATCATACTGGATACAATACTTTAATCCTGCGTCAAACGTATCATCCAGTCAAGATTGAGTTGCATTTCATCTCAGGTCAAATAAAGAACTATAATATTATAAACTTGCGTAAAAAATCCGGGATCAACACGATAAATGCTAGTATACACAAATACTTTTCTTTAACGACTTTTCCTTTAAAACCTATAACGAATTTTAGGACACACGGATAAAGGGACAAATCGATACATGAAGATGCAATGTATTAAATTTTATAAACCGGTTGTTTAAAACATCGGATTCAAAACAAGCAAGTGTTTCTTGAAATGACAAACAAACCATCTTTAGAAGTATTTAATTATCTCTTTTAATCCTGGTATTTAATCCTTGTTTTATCCTAGTATTTAATTATAAATACTTGGATTTTTGAGTCCATTTGTACATAACTATCAGTTTGTTAAATAAAAATCTTGACTTCAATGTTCCCCGGTAAAATTTAAGAATAACCAAGTTCTCATTTAAATTACATTCATTAATCTAATATTTAGTAATTTTAATAAAAATATACACAGTCTATATTAATGCTGCAGTAATTCTTGAAAAATATTTAACTCAAATTCTATAAAAAACGCAGAAAATATTACCAATCAGTAATTTTTCTTACGTTATTTAAATAATCAACTGAATGTTTTGATTTATTTTTTGCGTTTTTACTTAAACCACGGTATGCCATTTGGAAGTTGTTTATGTTGTTAAGGCTAAACTCTAAAAACAACTTTTGAAAGTTACTGATTAGTAATTTTTTATGCGTTGTTTAAAGAATAATCTGAATTTTCTACTTTATTTTTGCATACACCACGGTTTGCAATAATGAACTTGTTTATAGAATTAAGGTAAAATTATAAAAAAACAGTTCTTTAAAATTGCTGTTTAGTAATTTTCCAAGCGTTGTTTATAGAATTAACTGAATACTTTGGTTTATTTTTGACGTGCTCTACCTAAACCATGAATTGTAAGAACGAAAGAAAGTACAAGTATTACATAGCATCGTATTAACAATACAAGTAACATACGATAAAACTTATTATGTCCAGAAGTACATAATGATCCCAATAGAATTAAATACTTGAATATTTTAGTCCAATTGTAAATAACTATGAGTTCGTTTGATGAATATTTAAATTTTCAATTCATCAGAAAATCTTTATTTATAATGCAAAGTCTTAGTTTTAAAAAAATTTTCTTAATCTAATAATTCCTACTATTCATAGTCTATATTTAAGCTGCAGTAATACAGTTCTTAATCAAATATTTATAAATTTTAATTTAATACATATATGCATACTATATATTAAAGCTACCATTATTCTTTACAAATATAATTTAACCTTAATTCTATATACAGCGCAAGAAAAATTGCTAATCAGAAAACAGTGGTCGACTTACTTTTTAAGTTTAAATACGACAGCAACAAAAAAATAGTCTCTTTAAACAGGATAATAATTCACGTGGAAACTAACAAAAGCAGAAAAATATATTTTCCACGTTTTCTTCCAAACTCCGAGATGAATTGAAAAAAAAAGAGTAATAATAAACCGAGATGTATAGGGTTGAAAATGAAAAGAGATGCTTTTGATCGAAGTAATAACAATTTATAAAAAAAAGTAAAATCTTTCGAAAACAGAGAAGAAAAAGTTTGGAGGGGGGGGGGGAATGTGACACTATGTACGCAATGCGGTGAGTTCTTAAATTTGAGAGCAAACACGGTTTTTTAAATTATAATTATTATAATTAAATATATGGCAAAATGGATAATCTGTAAGGATAAATTTAAAAATATGCGTAGCATAAAAAATTTTAAGTTGTATATTTATGGTTTTTTAATAGAATGGCAAACTCAAGAAATTTAAAAACTTAATTATTATATATATATATATATATATATATATATATATATATATAATTAGCCTTATAAATTATTACTTAGAGACTTTTGTTCGGTTAATTGAATGCTAAGTATCATTACTGACTTTTTTTAAATGGTCTGGCCGTAACTAATTATTCAAAAAATTACTGTGTACTAGTTTAGAGTGATATGTATTATAATGCCATCAAATACTATTGAACATTTTTAAATAATCTTGATTAAAATTTTAATTCCTTAATCTGGAAGTGGGGAAAGTAGAGCATAACAAGCATTTCTGATAAGTTAAAAAATTTCCTTTTCAAAGAATATTTTATATACGGGACAGTGAAAATAATGTAATAAACTTATGAAGGATGTGAAATAAAAGAGGGATAGAGAGCAAACTTTTGGTAGTAATAAAAGTATTTACATGTTTTAGAGTCTAAGAAATCCAGAACTATTTTTAACCCTTTCGCGGCGAACGTCACGTATACGTGACAGCAGCTATCCGCGTTTCTGGCCGATCGTCACCTATACGTGACAGCAGCTATCCGCGTTTCTGGCCGATCGTCACCTATACGTGTCAGCAGTTCGGAACGTTTTATTAGTTAATTTTTGGGGCACAAGATGGCACCGCATGTCTATGAAATTTGGAGTACACGTAGTTGGGACCTTCTATTCGAAAACAAGACTAGTATGAATCACATGCGGTCTATCGTTTTATGTAAACAAACGGAGGAATGGATGTATTGCGTTTGGCTGTCAGCGGGTAGGGCAATTTAACTTTGCACTTGGTCTTTGTTTACGAGATATCTTTGTTTATTTTTCTTTTGCGGTGGGATTGTAGCATTGGGTATATGGGTTTCGAGTCAGAATCAGATTCTGTTGCAGTGAGATTTCTTTCCTTTGATGATTTAATATGGAGAAAAGGAGAAAATATTTAACAGAAGACGAAATTTCTGAATTGATAAGAAATGTGTCTGAAAATGAAAGTAGTGACAGTGATACAAAAATCTCGTCGGGTGAATCTGTTTATTTGGAACACGGAGATCAGAGTGATTATGAAGATATATCAGACATTTCTATTCTGAGTATATCGCGGGACGGTACTTCTTTGTGGTCTTCTCCCGTAAGGGATTTAACTCTACTAACATTCACAGCGGCATGCGGAATAAAAGTCGATGATGCTGTATCAAATGAATTGTATTATTTCAGATGTTTTTTTGATGAAACTGTAATGGATTTAATAACTAAATTAATGCGTATTATATTATACTAACCAAATTAATGCGTATGAGAGGTTCATAAATCCGGAAAGTGAACAGAGTTTATCCTCGAAGTATTTTTGCCTGTAACTAAAGAAGAAATGTTTGTTTAATTTGCTTTGACAATTTTAATGGGTATCGTGAAAAAACCAAAAATTAAGATGTACTACTCAACGAATCCAATGATTGCAAAACCTTTTTTCAGTAAGGTTATGAGTCGGGACCAACGCATCGAAATTCTTCGATACTTGCATTTCACTTCTACTAATGCCAAAAAGATTGAAAAATTTAAACCTTTTTTAGATTTAATCATTCAAAACTTTCAGAGTTCTTGATATATTATTGACATATTCTGGATATATTCCTGATAGGAATATATCAGTTGATGAAAGTATCTTACTGTGGAAAGGGAGAGTAGGATTTCGACATTATGTCCCAGCGAAAAATATTTTAAACTGTATAACAAAAATTTTTTAGTGGAAAAATAATAAAAGAATGTGTAAGTAACCCATATATAGCTTAAATAAATATATTTGTTTGTAAATGTTACTATTTCGGAATTTTTCGTAACTTTAGGCTTAGCTCTTAAAAGTCCGCCGGCCTGGAGGGTACGCTCACGAGAAAAACTTCCGGCCTCAGAGGAAAGCGCGTGATCGGAACTGCCGTCGCGAAAGGGTTAATGTAGAGGTATAATAAGTATACTGATGGGTGATCAAAACTTTCAATTGATATAATTGCAAAGTGAATTATGTGTATTTGGCCGGATACGGCCATGTCCAATCTTTAGACAAGAAAGTTTTTATACAATAGAAAGTACAAGTACGAACACTCCAGATGTCGCAACTAGGTTTGCTCAGTCAAAAAGTGCTAGCCATGCATCAGCATTCAACATGTTTGTACCTCTTGCTAAGAACGATCTATTTCTGTTTTTTTCAGTGCTGCTTCTCTAAGGAGGTAGAACTAATAGGAGATTTCAAACAGGTTCTATTGATGAGCCATAAACAAACAGGATTGAAGTATTTTCGTAATGGTAGATTTGTCTCCATTTTTGCGACTTGAACATAGACTTTAGCTTAGCAGATACCTTTATATAGGTAGTTATTCTCTGGGTTACGAAGGATTTCTTTTTTCTTTATTAATAAAAAATTAAATATTACACACTCAATAACTCAGTGACTGTTATATCCATCGAACCATAAGTCGTAGAACGTTTAATTTTTACATGGTGGTTCCTTTTATGCCCTAGGAGTTTACTAGGGCATAAGAGCAGTTTACTAAGGGGTTTTTTACTCCCTAGGAGTTTACTAGGAAATCTTTGTAAATAATACAAAAAAATAGGGGGTTAAAAGGGGCATAGATAACTAAAATAAACCCTTCCTTCTCGCTCTCGTCAATATCACGGGGTGAGGTTTCGCCTTCTGTTTCTCGCGCCCGTGATATTTCCGGGCTGGAGTATTTAAAAGTAGCGCGCCAAAAAGATTAAAACAATCCATTCCATTTACCCTGAAATTTTTTTATTTCTTATTTTACATACCAGATGGCAGAACCAGACTATTTGTAATGAAATTGGGGATGGGGTATTTTACACTAGATTTGGCAGATCAAGAAATAAGTGGAATCCTCTGGAAAATATAGGCAATTTTATTACCGTTTCTTGAAAATTATACAATCGTTAAAGGGATAAAACACTGACTGACTGATCCCTGAATATCTCGAACCATAAGGCATAGGAAACTAAAATTTAACATGGTGTATTCTCTAAAACCTCACGGGCTAGAAATCTGTTTAAAAACAACATTTAAAGGTATTAAAAGGGGATTAAATTACGGGGTGAACGGTCGTTAAATTACGGGGTGATTCTATCTGAGGAATGATAAAACTTTACTGCTAAAGTTAATTTAAATTAAATTAGCCAAATTACATAATCGATGGCAGTAATGTATTCCGTAGTGAAGCACGGGTATTTAACTAGCTTACTTTTATTGTAATAATAAAGGTAAGAACAAGTTTATGTTTGCACGAAGTAGTTTCTTGCATGTATAAGAAGAGATTATCAATGTAAACTCTCTGAGGACAATATTAAAGGGAATTTTAGCAAAGCAGTGTCAAAAGATTTGTCAGACAAGTGAATCAGATCAAAATTATGTTCAGGGAAATTAATCCATGATCTAATGTATAAAGCAGCAGTGTTTTCCTTTTCTCGAATTTAGTCTCAAAACATTTCATACATCTTTGTTGGTTTCTACTATTTTTTTCCTGCTTGTTGTATTCAAAGTCATTTTTCGGTAAATCATGTAAACTAGTGGTCGTTCACTTGGTCACTACCGTCCATTAGAGAGCAATTCAAGCTGTCTTAGTTGGCATTGTTGAGGTTTTGTTCTTCCTTCATAAAACAAATTCATTGCTAACAGCTGCGTGAGTTTGACTTTTTTAAATATGCTTTTACAGTTTACTTTTGAATTCTATCCTAAAACTTTTAATGCAGAGTATAGTTTGCCATTGATTGCTAAGTAATAACTCACCATTGGTATTTTCCCTCACACTACATCTTATATAATCCGGGTTCAGTTCTGTTAACCATAATATCTTTAAACATGGACGCATTTTACTGTATTTTTCTTCAATATAAGAACCTTCCGAACTAGTAGGCGCTGTATCCATGGAAATCAAGAAGTTCATTAAATATAAATTACCTGTGTGTAATCATACATAAAGTAGAAATTAAAGAGGAATTGAAGTGTGTATATATATATATATAATATAAAAAACCCTATAAACCAATTCCAATTCTAAATTCCCTTGGGCGTTGTTAGGATTATTGAGCTATTTTCACTTCTGATTCCAAGAACAAAGCAAGCGTAGCGTCCCTCCAAAAAATATAGTTTCTATCGCATCTTTACGAAATAATAACACGCCACCTTTGACATCAGAGTCATAGTTTCAGACAATGGCTACAGACTTTTGAACACATGGCAAGACGCTCGTGAAGTTTATAAAACAACAAGCATGCCTCGAAGGGCAAGATTTCGGGGTGGCTCTGTTGCCTAGTAAACCGCCGTCATCGATGTCAATAAATGGATAAATAAACGTATGTGTTAAATGAAGAGAAAGGCCTTTCTGCTTACAACTACAAGTTTTTGAGGTGTGACATGCCAACTCCGGTCTCCGTTAACATGGGACTGGGTCGGTATGTTACAAAGAGTCGGCAGGATTCGAACCTGCGTGGGAAGATCCCACCATGGATTTCCATAGAATCGAATGCTTAATTTTCGCGTTTTCGTCATCCCTCGTCTTCACGCCAGTACGTTTGGAATAAAAGTCGGCCAAGGTCAGTCTGTGGTTTCCCTATTCCAGACTTGTGGGATCTCCAATCTAATCAAATTTCTATTTTTACAAGTGGAATATTTCAGCTACTACGGTGATGTTTAACTACGTACAGCTTCATTCAAGTTTCATGCCATCTCTTCAGCATTTAGCTTTGAATAAAACAGCTATTGACGTGGGAAGAGAAAGAACTATTTATAAGTCAACACCTCACACACACTCGGGGAAATCGAACATGATTCATATCCGCTTAGGAGAAATGAACTCTGCTGATCAGTGGTTTTCAAACTGCGAGTACCGTCCGAAGTAAAATGTCTTGTGTCTGACAACAGTGTGCGTTAGCCGAGTAACAAGCGAGGAGTGGGAGATTTCCCGGCGAACTGATCTACTGAAATTTTTCGCGTCAGTCGATACAACCAGCATGGATAGTAGTGCTTTTGAAAACCGTGGTGCTACGATCGTTAGTTTGACAGAATCTTTCTTAGTTGGAACTCAGCTTTGTTTTCGAATTGAGAAAACTTTTTCTAAGAATTGTTCTTGCAAATGTGGCAAACTTTACTTTGGAAAGGACATTGTTTACCGTACAGGAATTTCGGCAGAGGAGTACACTACTATAAAATTTTTTTAAGAAGATAAGATAATTTGTATGTGCTGGGAAAAAAATGGGTAAAATTAATAATGAAAAAAAATAAATAAAATAAAAAATTAAATAAAATCAAAAATTAAATAAAATTAAAAAAATAAATAAAATCAAAAAAATAAAATAATAATATTTTTAAGGGATTAACTGCATAGAGGTAAACTGAAATTAAATCTACATTCTGAAAATTATATATACCCCAGTCAAAATAGACCCGATTTTGACGAATGGCTAAAAAAAAATGAAAGATTTGAAATTTGGTGGAGATGTTTGTTTAGGCATCCTAATGAACATACTAAAAGTCCCCACCGATTAGACTTGAGCTTTCGCCGCCATCTTGGAAAATGTGTGCACTTTTTTGGTTTTTTGGAAATATCTTTAAAAATATTAGTTTTATAAAAAATAATTAAATACAAAAATTAAAGAGCATTAAATTATGAACAAAAATCATTCATAACATTTTTTTATATGTCTAACAGGAACAAAGATAACTGACTTTGAAAAGAGCGCACTATCACACTTGGGACGCGCAAGCGCGGTTCCCCATCGCGGTGGGTGGAGATAGCCGCGCATGTGCATACCATAATTAGCCAAATTAGTTTTACACTAAATGGGAAGGTTTTTTGTATTTTTTCAAATAAATAGGGAAATATTAACTTTGCGTAAAAAAAGTTTATTTCAAAAATTAAAAAACATTAAACTATGTACAAAAACGATTTTATACATTTTTGTCGTAAACCTAACAGGAACGAAGATATTGGCTATAAAATGTGCGTTGATAATGGAGGTAGCTTCTACAAAAAACACATATTTTTTTATAAGTCTAACACAAAGATAATTGACTGTGGAAAGAGCGCACTATCACACCAGGGACGCGCATGCGTGGGTGCCCATCGCGATGGCTGGAAGACACGCGCATGTGTATTCCGTAAGACGACAAATCGGCCTTACCCTAGTATTTTCCTAGCCATTTAATAGTTAGTCACCGTTCCGTGTGTGTCTGTGATCAATAGCTGATACGGAACTATGTTTTATATGTAAAAAATTAATGTCAAATGATGATTTCGTGAATGTAGGAGAAAAGGGGATCGACGCTTTAAAGAGAGCTAGTGTCCAAAGAAAAGACAGTTGGAACATTTAAAATCTGTTTCGGTTCATTCGTTGTGTCGGAGAAATTACACCAGACCAGGAAGTATAAAAGTTGATTTAAAAAGAAATGCAGAAATCGCGTCAACATCCCAAAGTGAAGAGCTCGCGGTAAGTTTACGATCTTTTTTACCTCAGTTCAATTTTCGAACAAAATGTTTCTTTTGTACGGCAGTGATAGACGAAGAATTCAAAGAAAGACAAAAGAAAAAACCAACTGCAGGCGAAGAACTATATACGAAGTTAGGAGTCTCGAAATGAAAAACAAAGTTCTTGAAGCTGCAGAGAATAGACATGGCCAGTGGGGAGAGGAAGTTCAGTGTCGTATAATAAACGTTACTGATTTAGTTGCAGCTGATGCGATTTATTACCAAGATTGCTTCATGACTTTTTTCTACACACTGCACCAATCAGAAAGAGAGGGTGGCCTGAGTCGGATTACGTCTCAGCAGCTGTAGACGAAATATCCTTCTTCCTTGATAATAATGACGACTGTCAATTCTCACTACCCGAACTCAAATCTCAAATTACAGGGATAGTTCCAGACGACATCACTTTGAGAAATAAGTTGAAACAAAAATACGGGGATGGCATTATTTTTGCTTCAAACTCCAAAAAAGTTACTGTCTTATGTTTACGTAATACTGGAATGAAAGTCTTATCAGACTCTTGGTACGACAAAAGGATACGAAATGATCGTGAGGAGCGACTACGAATAGTACAAACTGCTGCAGCCATAATAAAAGAAGATTTCCAGACACCAGTTTATGATACTTATTGCTACCCTCCAAGTGATAACTTTTCAGAGATGTGAACAAGGGCATTCCATAAAGCCTAAAGTCTTTTTTGGAGCACTTGATTATTAAAAAAAAGACTGCTAAGGCGGAAAAAAAAGTCACTTCAATAGCTCACGTCATTATATCAGCGCTAAGGCCACGATCATTTATGTCTCCTCTGCTCAATGGTCTTGATTTACTTTTGTAAAAAAAGTTCTGTTCCAAGAATTTAATAACAATGCTCTCGAATTTGGGATTTTGTTCTTCTTACTATGAAGCCCAAACATTTGAGATGTCAGCCATAAATCATCCGCAACCCCAAATGCGCGAGGGATCATTCTACCAATTCGTATTTGACAATGCAGATTTCAATGTGTCGACAATCGATGGCCTGAATACGTTTTATAGCATGGGGGGCATTGCTTGTTTTACTCCAGCGTACCCGGGACGAAGATAAAAAAATTAACCGAACTTACATCCGCATCGACCGTAGGAAAAATGGGAATCATTCCTCTGGAAACGTTTGAAAATTTTCGAGGGCCTGGGTTAAAAACAATTACTATATCAAAGATTTGAATGTCTTAAATCCTTTAGCGGAAGATTTACCCCTGCCTAAGCCATCTGATATCTCCTGGATGTGTGCTAAGTGGTTGGTCTTCCACAGATACCTGAATGGAAAGGATTTTTCCATTGTATAACCAGAAACCAGCCTTGGGAAAAGACCAAAGTAATACCCCTTCCTTTTGTTTATTCACTAAGTATGACACCAGTTTCACTGTGCTGAAATATGCTGCCCAGCAGTGTGTTAAAATGCAACAAAAGTCTTGCATACTCACGTTTGACCAACCACTATATATTAAAGCTCGAGAGATAGTCGCAGCAACTTCCAATCCATTATTATCAAGTTGTATTGTGAGGCTTGGTGGATTCCATCTTTTAATGTCATTCTTAGGCTGCATTGGGTACATAATAGCTGGAAGTGGGTTAAAAGATATACTCACTTTTATTTATGCACCTACGTCAGTAGAAAAAATGTTGCCTGGACATGCATATGCTAGGGCCGTCCGAGTTCATTTATTGACCCAAACAGCTTTAGCAAAAATAATTTTTGAGGGCATGGACATATCGGATTTGGAATGTAAAAATCTCCGTGAGTTGTTTCGAGATTTTGCTACTAAACCACCATCGAAAGAAACCTTAAACGCACACACTCAAATACGAGCCATCGAAATTAAAATGAGGAAGAGTTTGGAGCACCTGAAAAAGAAAGGCCCAACTGCCTGTGGGGCTGGAAGCGTCAAGAGAAAATTCTTGTGCCCATCACAACTATGGATGCAGTAGCTCCCG
Organism: Dolomedes plantarius; assembly: GCA_907164885.2. Taxonomy (NCBI): domain Eukaryota; kingdom Metazoa; phylum Arthropoda; class Arachnida; order Araneae; family Dolomedidae; genus Dolomedes; species Dolomedes plantarius. The sequence continues at coordinate 119,550,463 of OU015492.1, forward strand.
ATTCAGTTTTAAACATGGTGTTTTGCAACTGCAAGACTGACTGTGGAGTAAGATGCGGATGTCGGAAAGCATGCATCAACTGCACAACGGCCTGCAATAATTGCAATGGGGTATGTCAGAATGGCATCAGCCCTGTTGAGGATGACGATCGAATGAAAGAAGTTGATGAATGGGCCGATGCTAGCGGATCCATAGACGATCTATACATGCCTGACGAAGGGGAGAATCCCGTACAGAAAAAAGCACGTAAATCCTGAAGTAGGTAAGCCTGAACAATTAATCGCAATGGAAATCTGATAGTGAATACCCCCAAGTTTACTACATTCATGTATAAAATTAATAATAATTAATTATCTACATGGCCAAAAACTTTAAAGTCTATTTTCTTGTGTTTAAAATGAATGCCGAAATGTGGGAGAGGTTAGAAATTCAAAGAAGAGCGCCTGCAACGAGACTTTGAAGCTACCTCCATTATCAACGCGCATTTTATACTCAATATCTTCTTCCTGTTAGGTTTACGACAAAAATGTATAAAATCGTTTTTGTACATAATTTAATGTTTTTAAATTTTTGAAATAAACTTTTTTTACGTAAAGTTAATATTTCTCTATTTATTTGAAAAAATACAAAAAACCTTCCCATTTAATGTAAAACTAATTTGGCTAATTATGGTATGCACATGCGCGGCTATCTCCCCCCACCGCGATGGGGAACCGCGCTTGCGCGTCCCAGGTGTGATAGTGCGCTCTTTTCAAAGTCAATTATCTTTGTTCCTGTTAGACATATAAAAAAATTTTATGAATGATTTTTGTTCATAATTTAATACTCTTTAATTTTAGTATTTAATTATTTTTTATAAAATAAATATTTTAAAAGTTATTTCCAATAAACCAAAAAAGTGTACACATTTTCCAAGATGGCGGCGAAAGCTCAAGTCTGATCGGTGGGGACTTTTAGTATGTTCATTAGCATGCCTAAACAAACATCTCCACCAATTTTCAAAACTTCCATATTTTTTTTAGCCATAAAACCTATTTTGACTGGGCTAATAGGTCTAGGATTTGTTCATATTTCTTAATAGCCAGCATAATTGATATTTCTAATGGTAAGCACGTTTTATAAATAATGTAATTAATAGTTTGAGATCGAGAACATATTTGAATAATTTACTACAAATTTTGATCTTCAGGACTGATGACCTTTTTTGATTTTTGTGTTTATATTTTGAGTTGATAAAGTGTTTAATTTTGATTTGCATTTTGATAGAATTTTAAGTGTATATTTTTTCATATTATAAGAGATTTGAATTTACAATAAATTTTTGAGACTTATATTTGATAAATTTATTATAAGTGTGTTTTTAATGTGATTTTTATGTTCTTTTTCTAATAACGAATATTTTAGTGTTTTAAGATAATTAATGATCCTTGGTTAGGATAAATTGAAATGTTAAATGAGTGTAGTAATTTTATGAGTATATGTTTTTTTTATGCACCCGGGTCTCAATCGTCGCGGAGAAAAAGAAAAATATTATAAAGTAAATTATTTCCGCTTTCGGGTGCACTTTTGTGAAAACAGAGGAGCGTTTGAAGGCCAACTCGGTCATAAATTTGAATGATCGACATTAGTTTTGTAAACATAGATCACGAAGGAGCTAAACTTGTTTTGATTCATTTAACCTAGAGATTTTGTGGTTTTTTATGTGAGTCTTGTGATTTTAATTTCGAAACTAACCGCATGAATAACTTTCAAATTATTTCAGACATTATGAAAATTTTATAATCTAGGTATTTTGTTTATTATTGACATATTACATTTAATTTTGAGTCTCGTGAGTATATTTTTACGAATTTAAGTAAACGAGATTTCGGGAGGTTAAAGTCGAAATACAAGGCGTATTTGCAATTTTAATATAAACGGAACGTCGTTATAAAGAGACTTAGGTAAACTTAAAGAGCACATTTGGGTCATAAACCACTGTATGCCATAAAGGGTTTAATCACCCTAGAGAATTCTCGAAATTGAAGTAATGAAGAATAAATAAAAATACAAGAGAATATTATACCGAGGTACATGCTTGCGAAATATTGAAGTTAAATAATGAAAATGTAGGAACTATACAGCGAGGATTCATACTAAAATGTTATATAAGAAAAGAAAAAATAATTTAGAGTTATAGAATGGCATTTTTGTGGATAGTATCTTCTTTTGAAAATTGAAATTTGAACATTAAAATTAAATTACTAAAATTAATGGATAGATTTGACATTTAAATATAATAGATTTGTGGGGCTAATTTTGATTTCATTCTATTAGAAACCAAGGTATTTTGTTGTTATGTGTTTAATAATTTCATATGTTGTGTATTTTTTTATTCTATTGAATAAGGTAATATAAAATTTGTGATGTGTTTATAATTTGGTGGTATAATAGTGATGTGGATTTCTACAGCAAATAAGAGATCCATTTTCTTTATTTTTTTAAGTTTTTCTCCCTTCTGATGCCTAACATCACATGACTTCACATTTAAGTGATTAAACAATGCGTGTTGTCCTAAAAAATAATTATATATATAAATAAAAGATATACATCAGAGTCATAGTTTCAGCCAATGGCTACATACTTTTGATCACATGGCAAGACGCTCGTGAAGTTTATAAAACCTCAAGCATGCCTCGAAGAGCAAGATTTTGGCGTGGCTCTGTTGCCTAGTAAACCGCCGTCATCGATGTCAATAAATGGATAAATCAACGTATGTGTTAAATGAAGAGAAAAGTCTTTCTGTTTACGACTACAAGTTTTTTAGGTGTGACATGCCGACTCCGGTCTCGTTAACATGGGACTGGGTCGGTATGTTATATATATATATATATATATATATATATATATATATATATATATATATATATATATATATATATATATATATATATATATATATATATATATATATATATATATATATATATATATATATATATATATATATATAAAGAACCACACTGATTGAAACTTCTAATGAAGAGTCGAACTTGACAAACACGCGTTTAATAAGACATTAAGGACAATTACACGTAAATATTTAAAGAACATAACACCTCGTTAACATCATCATTTACACGCCAACAATCGATAGCCCCACTTCGAATCTAATCTAGGTTCTCTTCTCGCGTTTGGCAACGCGTGACGTCATCATCTACGTCACTGGTGTTTGTCCTCTGGCGACGCGTGTCAGAGAGGGATGTAGGCGTCCAGGGACATGCCGACGGAGCGGCTGTAAAATGCATTTTCTTGGAAGCAGGAGTAGAATGTGGTTACGAGTATTTTTTTTACCCTTAGCAGAATGGTTTTCATTAGCAGCCAACGCTTCCTCATTAAATCTCACATCATATATATATATATATATATATATATATATATATATATATATACATATATTTATTTATTTATTTAAAAACCTCCCCTCCAAAAATTACTTCGCACTTGCACTAAAATTTAGTTTCGGTCTGTTCACACTGAATCCGAAGCGTTACGTTAGCGTTAAATATTTTAGCTTTTCACGAAAATCGATTCATAGAACACGTGATAAGGTAAACCAATCTCAGGTCATGTGAACAATCTCAGACAACAAAGTAGTGTAGCAACGTGGCTATAACCTTCTCTTGACCACCTGGCTGATTCTCAAAAGCGGCTGTAAAATGCATTTTCTTGGAAGCAGGAGTAGAATGTGGTTACGAGTATTTTTCACCCTTAGCAGAATGGTTTTCATTAGCAGCCAACGCTTCCTCATCATTAAGGACCAGATGTCACTACGCACTGGGGAAATGTCTCTTTTGTTACCGCCTGGAATTTCTTAATTGAAATCAAGATTGTTCTATAACATTTGAAAGTTGTTTAACATGGGTAGAGCCCTTCCTGGTGGGGCAGAGCTTTTTTAGAAATATAGAGAGACAGACGGAGGAACGGCTGATCGGAGAGAGTACCGGAGGCTATCGCTAGCGGAAGAATCGACGGACTCGCTATTCTGTATGATTATGATTGAAGTTGATTGTCTAGTGGAGCCGGTTAGAAGCTGTGTGTAACTACGTTGTTAATATTCTGTACATATTCTCAACCAACGAAAATAATAAAAAGAGCTTAACTCTAATGAACTGCTTCGCCCTCTCGGAAACAACCTCTCTCGAGTCCGGTATTGTAGTTGTGGGCGACGACACAACAGTAGTAACGCAACGCAACGCAACGTTCCGGATGCAATATGAACATGTAAATGTGCGCAGATAAGTGGTAAGGTATTTTTACCGTCAAATGTATAAAAGTGCGTAGTGGATGTTAAAAGCTTGACGCCCACTGATGTAAACAAAAAAAGCATATATTCTGTAAATTTTAATTTAAAATTTGAATATACTACTGTGGAATTTCAGCCTCACGGCCGAAAAACCCTTAGATAAAAGCAGAGAGGAGACTTTATAATCTGTTCGAACGGGTTTCTGCACTCAGGAATTTCCTACCCTGCAGGGGTCATGCAAGTAGAATCGAATCAGCTGATTGACCAGCGGATAGACAGCGAGCGGGACAATGCCTGGCTCCTGGCTGTCTGCAAGTTTGACTTTGAAAGATAAAAGGAACTCCGCCCCCTGACAAAGCCGATTAAGAATATTCCGATATTGTATCGATATGCAAATGATCATCGTGTTCCACCTGCGAATCTAGGAGGGCCAATGAAAAAACTGATTTAGGAGCGCGGGATTTAAAACTGATAAAATGGGTGCAAGAGATTTTGAGGGGTCTCGCCGAGCGTCTTCGTGTTTGTAGGAGATCTTCTAGTTTCTGCTAAAGAGTCTGTAGATTTCTTTCTTAGAGGGTGAGCAGAGATTGCTCTTCGATTTTCTTGGAGCTTTCAGCTTCGATCTTGAGAGAGTGCGTGAGGCGAATCGCCTGCATCAAGAGACATCGGTCCTAAGTGGCAGAGCCTGCGCTGAGATAGTCATAGAGCTAATAGCTCTATTTCCGGATTGTTGAGTCCACGGCACGAATTCGTCGGACTTAACGGACGGAAAATTTTCCTGGACAGTGGTTCCAGAATTCGAGCCCGAATCCCCGAGGACGGCCTGCAGTGGAAGTGCATCGAGATTTATGTGAGGACTATTCCTAAATTGTGTGTGTGCGAACTCAAGTGACGTCCATCTGTGTACATTTTAAGATTCCTATGATCGCGACCTAATCGTGTGCATATAATCAAGAGCACTTGAATAAATTTAATATCAATTTAATTCTATAGTGATTTAGTTGGCTGTTAAATTGTTTTCACGTAACCTGTGATACGCTACCTAGAGTGCCGGCTTAGATACCAAGTCACAGGCAAACGTTACACTACTAGCATCATTTTAATGTATGGTTATATGACTACCTAATACCAGTTCTAAAAAGCAAGAAAATTGAAAGAAATCTCTAAATTTCTTTAAACATACGAAAAAGTATAGGATCTACATCAATACAGACAAAATTCTGCTTAGAATTTATTTCAAAAAGAAAAACTAAACTTCCGTTTCACTGGTGAATTTTCCGAATTTCTGTGACTTTTTCATGACTCACGTAGTACCTAGAACATAGAGTGAACTTAAGTGAAGCACTCCGAGTTTGTAATAAAATGTTTCATAAGTGCAGAAATGGGTTCTAGACTTTGAAGACATCAAACTTAAGTAGTAAATGAAATACAACCTAAATGGAAAGAAAATAAAATGTTATAAATCCCAGTATTCGTTGATTAATCTTACTTAAGACTCTTCCAGATAGAAAGAAGAATCTCTAAATCTCTCCAAAGAAGATTAATTTTATGTTACTAGAAAGCTTTCTAAGTGGATAAACATGATTTTCTTCCGAGAGAAATGGAACTTCTTTTAATTTTGGTTCGGATTTTCAAGATAAAAATGGGGAACAAGCAGCACAGTACAATTTTGTCTGAATTTTTTCTTGCATTAAAATTTATACATTTTTACAACCAAAGTTAAGATTATAGCAATTTTCCCCTCGTTTGTAATCAGTTTTACTCGTTCTTAATACAATTTATCTAATTTTTTTAAGTTTAAAACGTTAGCCGTAAAAAAATGAGCATTGCTTTTCTTTCTTTATGCTCAAAATTGAAATAAATGCTACAGACGAACTTTAATATCACTACCAGAGAAAATGTCCCTTAAAATGTATATTAAAAAATATTTCTGTACCGAACATTTTCAGACTGCTAACACTTTTTAATTCTGCCAACATCTATATGCTCAAAATTTTCAATTTCAGTTGAGAAATAGTAACTACAAAAGCTTCTTAAAAATATATTTTATGGTATCTTTCGGAAGTGGAAATATGGTCTGGGGTGTTTCTCTTCGCATGGACTGGGACTATTGGTCCCAATTCATGGTGAGCTCAATGTCGACACCTACTGTACTATTTTGGATGAGAGTGTACTAAGTTGTGACAGTTTTACGGATTGAAACCATGTTACTTTCAATACGACAACGCCAGCTGTGATGTTGCGAGATCAACCATGGATTGGCATGGTGACATGTTGATGGTATGAGGTTATCCGAATTGACTGGCCGGCCCAGAGTCCAGACCTGAACCCTATAAGAAATATTCGGAAGAGTTTGATCACCGAATTTTGGGGTGCAACAACCGTTGAAAATCGGTGATGGAACTTACATGTCTTCTCCACGCTGATTGGAAGAAAATACCACTAACCGTCACAAAAGGACTTGTGGGAAGCATGCCCCACAGGTCTCAGACTGTAATTTCATCTCTTGGAGGCTCTACCAACTATTGAATATGAATAAATTTAGTTCTTCCTTTATATATATATATATATATATATATATATATATATATATATAAAACAGTTCCCTAGCTGACTCACTCATTGACTGACATACAACGCACAGACCAAACCACCTGGACCTAAAGGGCTGAAATTTTGCATGGCGATTCTTCTGTGTAGGGGTGAACTATAAGAGATTTTTGAAAAATTCTTCTTAGATTTTAAAAATAAAATTTTTAAGCTGTTTTAATAACATTTTTAAGTTTGCATTTAAAATTATAATTTGAGGGATATAAACTTTATATCACGAGGAAGATCATAAAAAATTCTTTAAAATGAGATATTTTCTAATCTTTACCTCTATTTTCTGATTTTTAGTGAATTTTTAAAGCTTAATTTTTAGAATTTAACATATTAAATGCTGACCACGGGGTTTCTTTTTCTGGTACTTTAAATAAATTTATCGTCATGTCCATAACAACTAAATAAACAAAAAAAAATTTTTTTCTTGCAAATGCGGCAGACCATTGGACATTATCCAAAAAAATATTAAAATACAATAAAAAATATTATGTTTCTCAAACTTTACTATATTAACTGTACTATATTCATTAGTACATTCTATTACATTTAATTTGAATATTTTCTTCTACATCATTTTGTTTATAAAAATATTCCTTACGATTTTTTATAAATATATTTTTTCGTTTTTTCTTACATCAGTAGTATACATTGATCGCCGAATTTAATATAAAAATAATATATATATATATATATATATATATATATATATATATATATATATATATATATATATATATATTTATTTATTTATTTATTTATTATTTTTTGGCATTAATTGCATACATTGACATTGTAATTAATATGAATGTACTCCGTAGCGAAGTGCGGGTTTTCATCTAGCATATAATAAAAGTAAAATATTATTTCTTGTAAGCAATAGTTCATGTACTTAATATAATCAGATTTCGTGAAGAGGCTCATAATAAGAAGTTATATGTACTTGAGGCATATGTGCGTTTAGTGAAAAGCGCACGATGTATCTTACTCATTTGTTTGAAATGTATGTCTGCAAAAGTATATTTTAATCTAATAACCGGAATTTCAAAGCAAATTTCATTAAATAAATTTCATCGAATAATCTTCATTGAATAAATCGAAGAGAAATTGGTACACAATAATTCAAAAGAAATTGTGTACTTCGCAGTTATCCAAACAGGGCCACGAGTTACTTTTTTGTATAAGGTCTGAGAAAAAACATATATATTTTTTTAAGTTTAGGGGGTCCAGGACACAAAATTGTTCGAATTTTCGAAAAAAATTTTATTGCATTAAAAATTTTTTAACGCTTAAAATAATGTTTAAATCATGTTTCTAATAGTACAACATTCTAATAGTAGCCAATCGTTGTTTAAACCTGTAAGTGCGTTTTACCTCATGATGGTTTTTTTCCCAATTTTTCGTCTTTAAATTATTATAAGTCAAGAACCGTGAAAGAAAAATGGTTGAAACTTGGAACATGTCTTTTTCAACTATTTTTCTTTAATTTTGATTAAGCAAATTTGAAAAAAATATTTACTTTTGAAAATATAATTTTTTAAAAATAAGTTATATATTTTTTTTTGTAAATTTTAATCTAAATATTTTTAATTTCTTTAAAAATTAATATTTCAAAAAATACTGAATCAAAATTAAAACTTATATGTTTCTGTTTATTTAATTGAATTTTTTTTTTTTAAATTTGAAAAATAATATTTCGAGTTATAAAGATTTTAAATTACCCCACTTTTATTAAAAAATTTTAATTTTAAAATTTTTTAAAAACTTTTTGAGAAATTTTATGATGTGATTTTGTTTACAAATTATATGGTTGACCAACACAAAAAAATTCAAAATTTTCGCTCAAAAAATATAAAAAAACTTTAAATGTGTCCCGGACCCCCTTAGGAAAACCCAGAATATCTTTCTAGTATCCCTCTATAAAGCACTTTAAAAGCTATAATCTGTAGCAAATTTAGCGTGAACCAGGGGGAACCACCGGTTGCTTTGCATATATAAATATATATAATAAAAGGAAAATATTATTTCGTGTAAGTAATAGTTTATGTACTTAATATAATCAGCTTTCGTTAAGAGGCTCATAATAAGAAGTTACTTGTACCCGGTGAAAAACGCACGATGTATGTTACTCATTTGTTTTGAAATGTATGTGTGAAAAAGTATATTTTATCTAATAACCGGCATTTCAAAGTAAATTTCTTTAAATTAATTTCATTGAATAAACTTCATTGGATAAATCGAACAGAAAACAGTACACAATAATTCAAAGGAAATTGGGTACTTACAAACAGGGCCACGAGTTACTTTTTTGTATAAGATCTGAGGTATATCACATATATTTTTTTTAAGTTTAAGAAAACCCAGAATACATTTCTAGCATCCCTCTATAAAGCGCATTAAAAGCTATAATATGTAGCAAATTTAGCGTGAACCAGGGGGAACCATCGGTTGTTTTGCATCATATGTTAACATGAATGTTTGATACCGTACAAGAAAGTTAAAATAAATTTACATTTTAGGATTTTTAATACATTAAAATGTCTGGGGGAAAAATAAAGGAGGTTAATGTTCACAAAAAGCGAAAACAAAAGTTTAATGTTTCCGACCACGAAAAAAACCCTGAATATTCCCTTCATAAGCAGATTCTAAAAGTAATTTTTTTTTCCTATTTGTAGCAATGCTTAGAAATATGAATACAGGCAACTAAATTGAAAACAGGTTTTTGTCCCTCTAATTCTTTTTTCCCATTTAACAATGATGTAACAGCAGTGCTGCGATTGTTTTGAAAGCAGGTATCCACAGTTATCCATAGCACATGACTAACTATATATATATATCGCTATATATTCTCTCGATAAATATGTAAATATTTTCCAATCTTTTATACTTTTTACATGTTTCACCTTTAGGATAATCATAATTTGCAAAGTGAATATATGAATTTTTTCCAAGATTAAACTTGTTTGAGTACAAATGTTAACCTTCGTGTTACTGCAAGCGGAATGGTTGTTCAACTACTCCCATATCGCCGAAGTTGACGAAATGACTTTTTCAATATATATATATATATATATATATATATATATATATATATATATATATATATATATATATATATATATATATATATATATATATATATATTTATATATATATATTTATATATATATATATATATATATATATATATATATATATATATATATATATATATATATATATTTATATATATATATATATATATATATATATATATATATATATATATATATATATATATATATATATATATATATATAAATATATATATATATATAGGGTTTCCAGCGAAGAAGACCCTGATTTCAAAATTTAAAATCTCGAAAACAAAGATTTGTAGAAGAATGCAACAAACGGTATTTTTATCGTGAAAGCTGTAAGAATTTTATACACCAATTTTTGAAATAGTTACATAATCTGCTAACAGGTGGCGCTCTACAACTCGTATTAGCATGCATAAATAAACTCGTACTCTTTGCAAGCAATCTTTGCAATCACTATATCACAATCTTTTCAAATTGTCCACCATTCCCTGTACGGAGGTGGCGCAAACGAACAATAAAATTTGCCATCACACACTCTAGTGTCTCAACAGAAATCGAGTCAGATGCCCAACAGATCGCCGACTGAAACTCGTCCAGCGTGGTGGGATGTGTCCTTTAGCCAGTATCATTTAATGTGCTCCACAAAAAATAGTCACAAGGACTCAGGTCCGGCGAATATGGAGACCAATCCCTGACTGCTCCAGTAAATTGCAGTAAATTTGGCCAACAGCGCCATTTGTTAGCAGCTTTTGTAACTATTTCGAAAATTTTATATAAAATTCTTACAGCTTTCACGATAAATATACCGATTGTTGCCTTCTTCTACACATCTTTGTTTTCTAGATGTTTAATTTTGAAATCAGGGACTTCTTCTCTGGACACCCTGTATATAT